>CP139504.1:54282604-54404419 GCA_021014915.2 Artemisia tridentata subsp. tridentata
GAGAGGGGGTTGTATCAAGGTTAATCGTACCATAACAATACATAGTCATAAAATATTAAATCCAAAATGTCACAACCATAACATTGAAGTCATAATGTATGAAATACGAAATTCTAAAGATAATATGTAGGACACCAAATGCAAGTATCCTAAGGTATCTCTAGCCCTGTACTCTTGACATCCTTAAGCATCTTTATTATCACCTGAAAATAATACTTGAAAACGTCAACTATAAAGTTGGTGAGAGTGTGGGTTTAGCCATAAAGAAGTTGACCCAAAGTTGTGCATGTCAAATCATATCAATTAGAAACAGTGGACAGTGTAATATAATACAGCACATCAATCAGTGAGATATAATGAATACTTGCACACAAACTTGTAAACCAATCACCGTTGCGATCATTGCAAACAGAACCAAACAACAGTCACTGTAGTGAACTATTGTCTCACATATGTGGTTGCCAAACAGCTGCCTTCTTGCTAGGGCTAAACATTGTTGGTAAAATGAATACTTGAACACAAATGAATGTCCAAACAGTCGCAACTATAGGACCGCACACATCTACACTACTCTAGCAGATTATATACACATAATTGTCCATAATGAAACCAGTAATTTAGCACAACATGAAAATATTTAATAAAAATAGCATTTAAGTATCATTTTTACCCTTGAGAAAACAAGTAAAAAGTAAGGCCACATACTCACCCGAAATCAATGCTTAGATATGATACACAATCTTGAACTAGAAATCTATAACAAACATAAATGATATAAGTTACAAGTGACCAAGGCTTATAACCCTATCACTGTAACTCACACGAGAGAGATTGGAAATGATTAACTAACCATTCCCCTATGACATACTACTTGAAATCTAATATTACATGTGTAAATTCATTAGGGATTGGTGTCTAGTTATAAGCCCACTTTAGATAGTTTAAACCTTGTTTTATCAAATTCTGGTTCACGTTTACGAATTTTTAAACCACCCTTATTGACCTATTGAGGTTCCCAAAGTTTTATCAGATGTATCTATATGTGTTAAGTATCTCCAGTAATTTTCTTAGATTTTATCTCATAGTGCAACTATTTCATAAAAATTCGTTTATCACAACTAGTCAGAATTTGACCTAATTGTACACACAAAAAGTTTGCAATTTTCAAAAATACCAAGACCTTCTAGAAAAATCTACAAAAATTATTCTAGTTAATAGACATATAGAATATGTCTCTGCTAAATTTAGAGGTCCTAACTCATTATATTTTATGAGAAAAAAAAGAAATCTACAATATTGTCTAAAACTATCCCAAAAACTCAGCTTTGACATCCGATTTTTTTAAATTATTTGAACGACCAAATCATTTCGGATCGACTACAAACCAATTGGAATAGAAAGTAGACTCTTTAAACTTAGTTTTAGAATCAAGAATCACCTTAAAAGCTACTGTATAACTCAAGTTTTGGTCTATGCAATTCGGGGTTATGAATCTGCCAATTCCATAAACGCGTATCTACAAACCCTAACGTGTTTAACCTTGCATATAATTGTATAAACGCCTAAGTTAAGTGTTCTAATCATCCTCAAACCCTTAATTAAATATTATGAACATAAATTTTATAAACCCCTAATTCCATCTTATGAGTTACTAAAAATTAGAAGAAATTATAATACTATAATTAGCTAATCGAAAATACTAACCGGGAATCCTAGAAATCACGAAGACGAACTAGGGCTTCACTTTTTTTTCCTCGTCTATGGTTGTCGAATGAAAATCTGCATATGGGGAGGGTTTTGGGTCCTTTGGGATTGCTTATATGGGGTAGAGGGATGTGTTTGAATTGAATTGGGATTGGTATTTGATAATTAGTGGTATTTATTTAAACTAACATTTTTTTTACAACTCAGCCGCCCCTTTTAATATATAAATTTTTATATTTTACTTATTATACATATTTGATAAATCCCAAAAATCCTTAGTTGTTATTTACGATCCGTTACTTCCCGTTTTGTCGTAAAATGACTCAAAACAATTTATAAATAGGAAATGAATTACAAAAATAAAATATACTTATAAACCACTATATTACTGTTGTCATCATGAATAAATATTATTTATATCATTTGTAAAATTGTTTAATAGGCTTAAACCAATACCGTAAATTTGATAATTGTCGTAAAGTCCTCAAAATGCACTTAAGTGAAATGACATCAACGTTTTCAATAAACGTGAGTAACTTGGGAACACACATAGCATATAATATCATATAGACATATGATAGCTATGTTAAAGAGTTTATATGAATCACTTGCTATGACACACAACACACATAAACACATAAGTTAATCTTTCGGTCAAAAGTCAAATTGACTGACCTGAAAACTGACGGTTGTCACATGTCCGGGTCTATATGAGTTTTAGTCCGATCGAAAAGAAATTGTTTTTTTAGTAAAAGTTGATATAAATAATGCCTAAACACGTTATTAATATTTTTCGATATCTCTACGTTTTGATAATCACAAAATGTAAAATCATTAATCGGAAAATTATGACGTAAACAAGTATTTAGTTGTAAATATCTATTTCTACAACTCAAATCACTTAAGGTATGAATGAACTAATGCTTAATGCATTATATGATCAAAGGAACATTTTCTTAATAACTAGATTTTTTATAAAACATCAAAAACATTTTATATATTTTTGAAAAACATTTTTGGTATTAAATAAAAATGTTTAATCTTTTATAAAAATATGAATTCAAATTTTTAACCAAAATCAGTTAAAATGTTCCAGAAAAACCTTCCCCACAAAAGGACAAAATTGGCTAACGGCCAGTAGGGGCGGCCCCCTTAATTTTGCTAGGCGGCCCCCTTAATTATTAAGGGGACCGCCCCCGCTCCAGTAGACTTCCAGCTGTCCAATTTTTCTCCTATAAATACCAGTCTTCTCCTGGACTTTTACTCACCTTTTGCACACTAAAACTTTCTGTTCTAAATTTATTCTAAACATTGTAAATCCTTTGATCATATTTTCTTAAGCATTGGTTTCTAAGTGATCCAAGCTTCCACCACCAAAAGTGCAAAAGAAGAACTCTACTTCAACTAGTGAAGAAGTGTTACTACTTACCTCATTCAATTGTGTTGTTGTGTAAAGTGTTGTGTAGTTGTGATAAATAGATCTAAGTGTAACTACGTAGTTGTGTTGTATATTTGTTGTGAAGTAGTTGTGAATAAGTAGTTGTGAAGAAGTAGTCGTGAAGTAGTCGTGAAGAAGTTGTGAAGAAGTCGTGAAGAAGTCGTGAAGCCGTTGTGAAGAAGTCGTGATTAAGTCGTGTAGAAGTTGTGTATAAGTTGTGAGATTGGTTCTAGCTACGATTAGGACTCGACATCTAGCTTTGTGTCGTTAAGCCGGTGTAAGCTAAAGTTGTGTAAGGTTTCTCCGCCATAAGGGAGTTTGTTGACATAGTGGTATGTGCTTAAACACATACCATTTCTCGACCAAAACCGGACCAAAATGACCAAAAACCCGACCATAATGCCAAAAGATATTGTATTTTTGTGTTTTTACATATGCAGGCACAGATATCGAAGAAAAGGACAAAATCAAGAAAGAACCGGAAAAACGAGCACGAGATATGGAAGTATTATTTTTAGACGATGCCGGGAAGTAATTATGGTCAACAAGTCAACCCAAGTCCTCCATCTATCAGAAGTTGTCAACATTAGCCCTTGGATTCAACTTAGATAAAGTGGCAAGATCAGTCCCTCAAAAATCAAGAAAGTACACAATTGGTCCCTTGAAGTTAAATCCTTAAAATTACACAAAACACAAATCCTAAAACCACTACACCTTACCCGGATTTACCTTAAATCCAACTAACCAAATCCAATCCACAAACTAAACCCCCAAACCCAAAGAAATAACCCACAGCCCACAAAATCAAAAACCTAACCCGGCCCAACTATTATTATCTAAAAACCCGGATCCACCCACACTTACCCCAACCCGGTCAACTCCCCTTAAACTTCCTCAGTCAAAATAAAAATAAAAATACCCTCTACCACTCACACACTCCCGCCCCCCAAAATTACCCTCAACCCAGATAAGTTACTATTCCAAGAACCCTAATGTTACCGTACAAAAATTACGGTAATTAAGGGCACTTTTGACAATCATTGGCCCTTCTAGAAGAACCTGACAAAAAGAATGACACATGGCAGCCATCGATTGGCCAAGACACGTAGCAGTTTTAATTGTACGGCCAGAGATGAAGGAGTAGAGAGCAAGGATGATCTAAGGGTGATAGATTGCTGTGGACACACGAGGATTGCCAACGTGGACATCCCAGAAGGTTCTCCCTTCGGCTATAAATAGGACCTCAATCCTCATGTTAGCTAGTGAAGTTTTTGATGTATTGTTACTCTGCCAATTTATTTTATGTTGTGCAATTTTAAATTCTATTGTAATCTTTGAGTTTATATTAATGAAAATTTCATTTTAGTCTAAATTCAATTCTGTCTTAATTCATGTGTTCATCTGCATTTAGTTTATTAAAGTTGTCATTAGTTATTTTCAATCATTTCTAGCTCATTTCTGTGTTAATCTCAACTTGTGTTAAATTTCTGTTAAAATCCAAAGATATTCTAAATAAATATTAAAAAAAAAATAATAATACAAAAATAATTTTAAAATCTAGCTTCAAGTAAGCTATATTCTGATTTTGTAAACTTACATAAGCTTTGTAGCTTACTGTGAGCTTTGTCTGAGTTCAAATCCACCTTTGCTACATAAAAATCTAAAAGTCAAACAAAGTCAAACACAGCTTATTTTAATAAGCTAGCTTATTTGAGGAGTAAAGGCAGCCAATAAGGAGTCCAATTGGCCTGTCAAAAGACAGGCAAGCTTAGTGAATCCCCTCTGTTCATGCTGAGGGGAATTTACCTTGTAAGTTTCAAATTCTTATTCTAGCTTATTTTGTGCTATTTGGTGATAAGCTGTTGTAATTACTTTCTGGCTTTTCATTTGCTGTTTTTTTTAGATCATATATAAGCTAAATAAATATAGCATAGGATAGAATTTGGTTTAAATCAAGAAGGTATAGGTTAAAATTGCTTAAACTGATTTTGAGAGGGTGTTTGGATATAAGCTGTTTAGAGTAGAATACTGTTCATTTGCATTTGTTGAAATCTGGTTTGAGCTTATTGAGGGCTGACACAGTAGTAGTTAACAGGATTGAGTCATAGGATTGATTTTTGAGGTTTTTGGATTTTGGATAACAAAGTTGGTTTGCTAACTATGGTGAATAAGCTCAATTAAGCTGAGCTTATTCTCTGGCATTTCTGAGTAGAAGATAGGTGGTAAAACTTGTGTTCAAAAGTTGGTTTATAGAGGTTTAGAATTGCACTAGTTTTCGCCAAATTTCTTGCCTGCTGCACCAGGGCTTTTAAGTGCAGGCCTGCATTGCTTCTGTTCTTGGCTCAATCTGTGGCTTAACCATTTGAGCATTGGATCTGATTTTTGGTTTTTATAGTAGATCACATAGTAGGCTAATAGTATATCATCTGGGATCCAGGTTAACTGCTTATTAGGTGCTTAATTTCAGGTCTGCAAATCTGCCATTCACCCTGCCTGTCTGCTACATTGAAATCAGTCCCAACCCCACCTGATCTGATAGCTTTTTGAATAAGCTAATCAGCTCCAATTTTGGGCATTTTGAGTATTTAGGAAGAGTTTCATATAAACTTTAAGCTTATCATCTAGGATCTGAAATATCAGCTTATTGGAGGGCTTATTTAGGTATGCAAGGTAGGTGTATAGGCTGTTTGTTTCTGATTGGATTTTTAGTCTGTTCAGCTTACTTTGGGTTTATTGCTTGTGCTTATTTGATCTATTTCACTTGATTTTAGCTTCCAGTAGATAGAATAATCTGTTTTTAGTTTTTGATAATTTTTGGTTTAAGATTGCTTATTTTTAGCTTTTTACCAAGTGCTTATTTCACTGTTTTAGCTTATTTAGACATAATCAGTTTCTAAAATTATTTTTATTAAATTTCTCATTAAAAATTAAAATTCCTCAGAAATTTTCATAATTTTCCAATTAGTTTTACTATTTTTAAAGCATTTAAATAGTTTTAATTAGTTTTTAATTCCTAAAAAATTATTAAAAAGTAAAAAAAAATATTTTTCTTTTTCCAAAAATTTTCTTTTATCATTTTTAATATAGGAAAATTATTTTTATATTTTTAAGTTTTAAATTTTAGAATTTCACTTTTATTTAAGTTTTATAATTCGTCGCGTAACATTTTTAATTTCAAATTTTCGTTTTTAAAATTCATATGCTTAGTTTAATTGTTTCATTAGATTAATTAGTTAATTTCTTTTATAATTTCATTATTCGCAGTATAAAATCACAAATCAATCACTCTTTTTCACACATTCACCACACGTATTCGACACCGAAACAAAGACTCGATATTCGACCTTCGTTGGGACACGACCCGGGGAAAACGCATACGTTGCCTTTTCCTTTGGAAATAAAAATATCAAATCACATAGTGAAGAAAACTCTCGAGGAGTGGAGTAGGGCAAGGAAGGTGTCCTTGTAGCCGAACCACTATAAATCTCCGTGTTGTGGTTTGATCTTTCCATCTCTCTCTCTTATTTCATTACATTTACATTACTTGCATAACTTATATATATTTGTTTATATATGTTCATATTGATCAAGAGTTCAATTCACATAAGATAGAATCGAAGCTTTTAAAAAGTAAAGAAAAGTTTTCATAAAGTAAAAAGACGTAAAACTATTCAACCCCCCTTCTAGTTTTCCACAATTGGTATCAAGAGCCACGTCAAACAAGATTTTTAAAATTAACTGTATTTTAAAACTTGAAACGATCTATGGAATCTGAAAAATATTTAGAAGGGCAATCTATGCAAAGACCACCACTATTTGAAAGTGATGGATTTTTATATTGGAAAAATCGATTCGAAACTTATGTGAAGTCAAAAGATCTAGATCTTTGGCATGTTATTACTAATGGTGATTTTTTACCTATTCAACATAATCTTGAAACTAAAAAGGATGAAATTGTACCTTTTGAAAAACAAAGTGATGATTTAAAAAGAAAACTTTCTAAAAATAATGAGGCTAAAATGGTTATTTATAATGCGCTACCACGAAAAGAATACGAAAGAATCTTTATGTGCGAAACCGCAAAAGAAATTTGGAACTCTTTACTAATAACTCACCAAGGTAATAGTCAAGTCAAAGATAATAAAATAGATCTTCTTGTTCAACAATGTGAACAATTCACGATTCCGGAAGAGGAATCAATTGATAATGCATTTGCTAGGTTTAACACAATCATCACAAGTTTAAAGGCACTTGATGAGAGTTTTTCTAGTAAGAATTTTGTCAGGAAATTTCTTAGGGCTCTTCATCCAAAATGGCGGGCTAAAGTTACGGCGATTGAAGAATCAAAGAACTTGTCAACTCTTCAACTTGACGAGTTGATTGGCAACTTGAAAGTCTACGAAGCAATAATCAAGAAAGACTTCGAGATGGTCAAAGGAAAGAAAGAGCAAAGCAAATCAATCGCGTTGAAGGCTAGGAAAGCATCAAGTGACGAGGATAGCTCAACCTCCGAAAGTGATGATGAAGAATATGCCATGGCCGTAAGAGACTTCAAGAAGTTTTTCAAAAGACGAGGAAGATTCGTTAGACAACCATATGACGAAAGGAAAACACTCCAAAGAAACAAAGACGACAAAGGTAGCAAGAGCGAGAGGAAGTGTTTCAAATGCGGTGATCCAAATCATCTCATTGGAAGATGCCCTATGATGTCAAAGGAGCAAAACCAAAAGGCGTTCATTGGAGGAGCATGGAGTGACAGTGAAGAAGACGAGAAAGAAACCACAAAAGAAGAGAAGTGTCTCATGGCTAAGACATCAAGTGAGGTACGTTCCGAAACCGAATACTTTAGTGATGAAAATTTATCATTAGATGAAAAAGACCTAGATAACGAATATAATAGGTTATGTATATTAGGCCAAAAAGTAATGACTAAAAATAAATCACTAAAACACATTAATAATCAGTTAGAAAAAGAAATACTAGAATTAAAAATTAAACTACATAACTTAGAAAAGGGAAAAGAAATTCTTGAATGTAAAACATGTCTAGAAACAAAAAATGAAAATGAAATGCTTAAGGAGGAAATTTGTAGGCTTAACAAATTCGAAAATAGTAGTAATTCTCTTAGGGAAATAATAAGTATTCAAAGAGTATCAAGTGATAAAACCGGATTAGGATTTAATTCAACTAAGGATTCAAATAGTCAAACTAAAAATGTAAAGTTTGAATGTGAAACTAGTGAGCAAAAACCTTTAGAGTCAAAACCTAAGTATATACTTATAAAAGATAGAAAAATACCCATAGCTAGTGATGAGGAAGTAAAAACCTTTTATAAACCATCCTTAAAAAATGAAGTAAAATACTCTAAACCAAGGTTAAGGTCAAAAACACCTCCACCTAGAAGACCACCTAGTCCTCACCCTCGGCCTAAAACTCCTCAACCTAAAAGAAACCAAAATATACCAAACCGTCATAATAATAGTTACCCAATGTGGAATTACCCAAATCCACCAAGCTACAATCCTTGGGGAATACTTCCACCATATATGCATCCGAGTCAATTGCAAACCATGTTTGGGCCAAACAACTATGGACAAATGAGATCATGGGGACCAAGTGGCTAGATTGCATACTCATCGGGAAAGGCGTTTTCTCTTTCATAATTGACTTTTATAAGTTAATACGCTTTGAAGAACTTGAAGACCACTTGTTGAAGACCAAAAGGTACGCCACTCTTTCATGCTCACCATTATCTGCGTAGATAAATGAACTAGCCTATTGCATGCCCCATTAATCTTTTATGCTTAGTATGTTAGTTAGTAGATTTTTCCTTATACATATATATACCTATACTACTATTTATACATACTATATATATATATATATATATATATATATATATATATATATATATATATATATATATATATATATATATATTATATATATATATATATATATATATATATATACATATATACATATAAATATATACGCACATAACCTAGATACGTCATTTGTTGACTATCTAGAACTAAAAGAAATTGTTCGTCCTCGAACCTTTTCTTCCCCCTTTGCCTCTTTTGAACTTTAACGTTCAACACGAAAATCTTCCGTGTCCACTGTCACATAACTCATGGTGATGAAGAGAAGTGAGTTAAGTGGATTAACGTAGAAGTAACACTTTGACCGTCGAATCAAGAAAACTATGGATGAAACAAACTCCCGTCACCGCCAACACCTATTTCCGTCATTACCTCACCATTCCTCATAATCTACTTAACATCCCACACTTACACATAATACTAATATATATATATATATATACACACACATTTCTTCCCAATCCTTAAACCTCCTGTCGACTTGACATCTTGAGCATTTTGTCCAAAATTATCAAGATTAAGTTTATTAACAAAATGTTAATAAAATGTGTCAAGTATTCCTTCTTCGTGCCAATAAACGTATTTTTGATATATTGTAAATATATACATATAAATATTTTGCCGTCATAAACAAAAATCAAGAAATTCAGAAATTTGGCAGGCGGCCCCCTTAATGTTTAAGGGGACCGGCTAGTAAACGGGGGCGGTCCCCTTAATGTTTAAGGGGCCGGCCTACTGTTGCTGCCAAAACGATTTTTCTCCTTGAAATCTTTGCCAAACACCCCATTTTTCAAACTCACTTCACTCCCACTCTGCTGTATAAGAACTGCCATCACAAATCCATCATCAAATCACCTCTTCGAGTCAATTTCACAAAGGGCAAACATCTATACATCGATTAGCAACACGTTTAGTAAGTTTTTCTTTATACATTTCATCTAATTTCATTCAATTTTGAGTCTAATCTTAATTAGGTCTTTTGCTAAACTTTTCCAAACTTAAATTTTTATTAAAATTAAGTCTAAGAATGTTGTAATCAAATGCTCCCCATAGGATTAGAATGCTTAATCAACCTAGAAACTAAGTAATTAAAAAAACCATTATGTCAAACTAATCACTCCTTTTCAAAACTAATCATATTATTGAATTATGCCATAAACACATGTTAAAACTAATCACATTGGTTTGTTACAACTCACAAATCCTAAAAATATATTTTTCGAATCATAAAAAAAAAAAAAAATGTTTTTGTTAAATATAAGAGAGTGTTTGGATTAGGAGCTAGAATCATCAAAACTTAATCTAAATTAAGTTTATAACTACTTGTCAAAGTTTGTAAACATGAAATTAGTTGTTTTAAGTCGTCAAGATACATAATTCATATGTTATATTGAAATTTTACTTGTTATCTTTTTATTCAAAGGAGCGTTTGGCACAACATTTTGAAAGAAATTTTTGAGTCAAAATCTAAGTTACTTAACATAAACACTCGTAAGAAATAGCTAGATATACAATTCAATGTTTGTCTAGCAACATTTCAAGGTAGCTTATGACGTATAAAAGAACGTTAGGATATTGTTGATTTCTTGTCATAATATCACTATAACTATTCTTTAAACATCATAAAATACATTTCAAGCGAGTTAAAAATTAAAACTAAGGAACATTGTAAACTACTTCTTAGGATTTGAGTTTTAGAGTCGAAGTATGTTTACGTTCCACATAAGTAGCATATTTAATATATGCATGTCATTTTCTTATTTTTTTTTTGTTGCTATCTTGTATAGGTGAAAATGCCCAAAGTGACAGTTGGCGATGTCTCAAGATCAAAAGCATACATTCCTAAAGTCTCTTCCACTCCGGGCATGGCTCCCTCTGTTGCTTGTTTCTATCGTCCCATTGAGGATAGGAACATTCACGAAGGAAGAATTGTCCATCCTTCGTTCTATGAATCCGACTACATAGAACGTATGTTTTCCAACGTAAGTCTTGATTGTCTCTACAAAATTAATGAGCCAATCATTCCGCGCTTTGTCCTTGACTTCTATAGTCAAGTGGTATTGCAAACCGATCCCTTTGGCACCATCCTCATATCCTTCATGATTCAACACCAACTCATCACTCTTACTCTTGCTCAATTCGGGCAAATTCTAGGAATTCCCTCCTCCGGTCAAGCTGTCTTCTCAAATGAGTGGGACCTTTCCTCTCTTGAGCTTAATCGACCTCAAGTGGGTCCTTACTACTCCGAGATTCCATCTCCTGAAGAGATTCGTCAATATCTTGGGCTAGTTCGTGGTACGACTAGTCGAAAGATCAAGTCAAAAGATGTTGAAATCTCTGAAAACCAAATCCTTCTCAAAGATCTACGTCGCGACATGAAGAGTTGGGAAGAACTCATTCGTGAGAATGCGTTCGGTACCAGTGGTCACCGTGATCATGTCGCGGCAAGCATAGTCCACATGTTATATTGTATCGTTGCTGAACAACCGTACAATTTGGCATATCTCTTTGTCTACCGTATCATGTCCGCCAAAAACACTCATAATGCAAATCTACCATATGGTATGTTTCTCACTCGTCTCTATAATCATGTCATGATACACTATCCACATCTTCGGAGTCCAATTTATGAGTCTGTGCAACCGACCCTCAATCCACATGCTCAAATCCGTACCCGTCGCCCTCGTAGTGATAAGGGTAAATCTCGTAAGTCAGTCTCGTTTCCACCTCGTGGTTCCACGTCTCATCAAGGTGATGATGATGATGATGATGATGCGGAGGAAGGCACATCACGTGCTAGTACCCCATCACCAAGGACTTTCGTTGAAAATCTCCCGGATCTTGATTACACCGAATATCAAGTTCCTCCTCATGCCAACATGACAGACGAACTACTCTTCGAAAGGCAAACCGAGATGCTCAACTCACAACGGCAGATGCACCATGAAGTACGAGGCGGCTTCAAGTCCATCGGAAAGTCACTTGGAAAGTTATTTGGGAAAAAGAAGAAATAAACATATTTGATGAATGTTTAATTGAATTTTATTAGACACTTATATGTAGTTCTATTATCTTGACACTTGCTTGCTATGTCTTTTATTATGTTAGTTGATAAACTTATTAGAACCTAGCTACTAGTTTATTTAAAATTATATGACTATGTTTCTAATATAATTGTTTTATGTATAATGTTTTAAATATGCAATTGATAATATTTAATCATTCTTGATGTACATGATCCAAATGGAACTTGCTGCAAAGACACCCTTAAAATAACCTTTTTCTGGAAATTTTTCAAATTTGGTCACCTAGGAAATCACCAGATGGGCGGTCCCCTTAATTCCTTAGGCGGTCCCCTTAATTTTTAAGGGGGCCGCCCAACAATTAAGGGGACCGGCCATCTGGACAGTAAAATTTACTCTTTCCTTTTGCATCTTGTGACCACTTTTACCTAGCCCCAGCTACCATTACCCTTAATGCACGAACTGGACTTGGAATATTTACCACAATATCTCCACAATTTGCCTAAATCAACCACTTTTTCACATATAAAAAACCCTCCTTACAATACCTTTCACTTCATCAAACATCACCTTCATCAAACACCATTGTCATCCACAATGCTATCACTAAATCCTCCATCTCTAAGCCTTCAAGGAAACAAAGACTTGTTATCATACCACCAAAACAACCTTTCATTGACCTAACCCAAGATGACACCAAAACTCCATCACCACCACCTAAAAATTCATCCCCAAGTGCACCTAATGCACCATCAAAAACACCATCCACCCATGGAGCTTCATCTTCCTCCATTCCATCCACCTCCTCCATAAATGACTACATCCACACTCACCTAACATCATCACCAAGAGCATCATCACCACCATCCACTCAAGAACCTTCATACACCCAACTTGCCATTTCCCTATCACCCATCACACCTCTTGATGCTCATTTTTCACCATCACCAACCCCACCACCATTCTTTCCTATACCTTGGGCAATGCTTGAAGCCCATGGTGATAATTGTCTTTGTTGCGTCCATAACCGGACCTTAATATTTGGTCTTAGAGATGAGATACACTACATGTTTTCATCTCTTGAACACATGATTGCCAACCCACAACCACCACCTCCTCCACCTCCTTCACCCACTACACCACCACCACCTCCATTTTCACCCAACTAAGCATATGCAATGCTTAAAAATAATTTTTCAAACCCTTCTTGCAAGCAAGCTCCATGGAAGACCATGTACCTCTAAGATGATTATGTAGTTTCATTAGTAGTTTTTTTTTTATTTGTATGCTTGCATACTTCATGTTGTAATCTTTTGGTTGTGTATTTATACACAACACCTTTATTGAATGAATGATTTTATATGCTTGCTTATTGTTGTTATATATACTTGTGCTTCTAACATTTTTATGCAAGCATTCCATAGCTCGTTTCCTTGGTGCCCCCAAACGAGGGGGAGTACACATCAAGGGGGAGTTTTCGTCCCGACATATTTAACTCTAAAAATTGTCGGCTTAACCTTTTTGATTCTACAAAAAGGGGGAGAAATAGATGTAAACTCACTAAATACTTGTCTAAAAACTAATTTTTAGATTTAATGAGTTTAGATTTTGTAATCATCAAAAAGGGAGAGATTGTTGATATAAATAATGCCTAAACACGTTATTAATATTTTTCGATATCTCTACGTTTTGATAATCACAAAATGTAAAATCATTAATCGGAAAATTATGACGTAAACAAGTATTTAGTTGTAAATATCTATTTCTACAACTCAAATCACTTAAGGTATGAATGAACTAATGCTTAATGCATTATATGATCAAAGGAACATTTTCTTAATAACTAGATTTTTTATAAAACATCAAAAACATTTTATATATTTTTGAAAAACATTTTTGGTATTAAATAAAAATGTTTAATCTTTTATAAAAATATGAATTCAAATTTTTAACCAAAATCAGTTAAAATGTTCCAGAAAAACCTTCCCCACAAAAGGACAAAATTGGCTAACGGCCAGTAGGGGCGGCCCCCTTAATTTTGCTAGGCGGCCCCCTTAATTATTAAGGGGACCGCCCCCGCTCCAGTAGACTTCCAGCTGTCCAATTTTTCTCCTATAAATACCAGTCTTCTCCTGGACTTTTACTCACCTTTTGCACACTAAAACTTTCTGTTCTAAATTTATTCTAAACATTGTAAATCCTTTGATCATATTTTCTTAAGCATTGGTTTCTAAGTGATCCAAGCTTCCACCACCAAAAGTGTAAAAGAAGAACTCTACTTCAACTAGTGAAGAAGTGTTATTACTTACCTCATTCAATTGTGTTGTTGTGTAAAGTGTTGTGTAGTTGTGATAAATAGATCTAAGTGTAACTACGTAGTTGTGTTGTATATTTGTTGTGAAGTAGTTGTGAATAAGTAGTTGTGAAGAAGTAGTCGTGAAGTAGTCGTGAAGAACAATTCGTGAAGAAGTTGTGAAGAAGTCGTGAAGAAGTCGTGAAGCCGTTGTGAAGAAGTCGTGAAGAAGTCGTGATTAAGTCGTGTAGAAGTTGTGTATAAGTTGTGAGATTGGTTCTAGCTACGATTAGGACTCGACATCTAGCTTTGTGTCGTTAAGCCGGTGTAAGCTAAAGTTGTGTAAGGTTTCTCCGCTATAAGGGAGTTTGTTGACATAGTGAAGAAAACTCTCGAGTAGGTGACTCGAGGAGTGGAGTAGGGCAAGGAAGGTGTCCTTGTAGCCGAACCACTATAAATCTCCGTGTTGTGGTTTGATCTTTCCATCTCTCTCTCTTATTTCATTACATTTACATTACTTGCATAACTTATATATATTTGTTTATATATGTTCATATTGATCAAGAGTTGAATTCACATAAGATAGAATCGAAGCTTTTAAAAAGTAAACAAAAGTTTTCATAAAGTAAAAAGACGTAAAACTATTCAACCCCCTTCTAGTTTTCCACATTTAGTAAAAGATGAAAAAAGTGAAAAAGAAAGTTAAAAAAAAAGAAAGAAAAAAAAGGTGACCCGCTAGACCAACCTAGACCTGTTGGGTAATTATTATATAATTGCACTTTCCATTGTTGAAAAAAAAAATAAAAATCCTACTAGGCCGATTGATGGCCGCCTAGGCGCTACTAGGCCACCAACCATTTCGATTTGTGTAAATCGGTCAACTGCGGTCAACGATGGTCAAACTTGCTGGAAACTTGCAAATCTTGTCGGAAATACCCAAAAGTCGTCGTAAACTAGTTTTAATCACTTATAGTCGCTGTTTATATCTATCACAAAATGTTTTTTTAAGGAAAATCTTGTTGGGAATACCCAAAGCTTGCCAAAAATGTCAATCCGATTAATCCCGCCTAGACCGATTACAAGCTATAAGGGGGTCGACCGCCCAACTACCGATTCACGATTTTTGCAACCTTGACACTTTCTATCAAATACCCAATTAGACCCATCTATAATATTTAGGGAGACCTAACTAGACCCATCACCAACTAAATATTTATCCAACTAGACTCATGTTTAACCAATGAGTCTCAAATTGCCACTTCTAATGAATTGTTTATGAGGTTAACAATAAAAGAAAATCATTTGTCGGTTAATACTACCAAATAATTTCAAATAAATGATACATTTTTTGCTTTTGAAAAACTATAAGGCATTGTTTATATTATTAAAAAGCATCTTTTTTTTATTAATTTTTGTCTGTGAACGGGACGAGAGAATGAAAGAAGTGTGTTTGTGTTTTTCACTTTTCCTTTTATATATGCAAGCGGAAAGAGAAAGTGAAAGACGTGTGTTTACCTATATTTAAACATAAGAGGCAAAAATGACTTTTTTCCTCTTCAATTTTGCAGATCTTTTTTAGTTTGATTGTCATTTCTTGTAACTAAATACATGGTTTTGCACATCAAATATAAAACATCTTAAAAGAACCTAAGGTGTTATTTACGTTTTTCAAATATTTTTTGTTCGATTTACAATACCATGTTTGAATGAAAGGATGTGGTATGGAGTCTTCAAGAAATAAGAAGTGGTAATCAAATATTAAAAGAATATCTAGAAATATGAAGTTGAAAAAAATCATGTTTACCCGCTTCATTCATTTGATATGGAAATGATTGGATGAATCAAAGCTAAATGGATATGGATATGGATATAGATATTGATAATGCAATATTATATAGATATGGGAATGGATACGGCTCCGCCTGATATCCACCGCCATCCATATTCGACAAACAAGCTTACACAATTTGATAAGAGCTTAAACTCTATTCCCGAGTTTTGAAATAGAAGAAAAGAAGAGAAGTGACAAAAATGGGCAGAAGAGAAGATGAGAGAAGTGAAATTTAATTTTTTAGTTCGTGTTCCCGAGTTAGAAAGAAAAGAGAAGAAGAATAAGAAGAAAAATTATGATTTTACAAGTATACCCTTTATTTTATATAAAATTATGTTATATGTTTAGGGCATTTAAGTCATTTATTTTAATTAAAAGTTTCCTTATTTAATTTCTTTCCAAATCATCCGGGAAGAAGATTTTGGAGAGAAAATTAACCAAATTTCCTCTCCATCTCTTTACTCGGGAACATGAATTTATTTTGATTTCTTCCCACTTCTTTTCTCTTCTTTCAAAAATAAAACTCGGGAACGCAACGTAAATTTTCATGCGAAGAATACGTTTCCGCTAAAGATAAAACATTATTTCTGTTTTTCAAATATTTTTTGTTTGATTTACATTTTTTTTTTGGGTTAAAGATTTACAATTCTATGTTTGCAGGAAAAGATGTGGATGTGAAGTATTCAAGAAATAAGAAGTGGCAATCAGATATACAAAAATATCTAGAAATATGAAATGAAAAAAATCATGTTTGACTCTTATGTCTTAAAAGAAACAAGCATACTTCTTTCATTTCATATTCTCGCTCGTAGATTTAAGAGGAAAAACAAATGCACTTATTTCATTTTCTTCTTCTAACCTAGAGACATAATACGAAAAAACAAACTCATTTCTTTCGTTTCCTTTTCACGCCTGCGGACAAAAGTACTAAAAAGTACTTTTATCAAAAAACAAACGTTGCCTGACTTGCGTTTGTTTATATCGTGATTCATTGTTGAATTATGAGACCCCGTCACCAATATAGATGATGCAAAATTATGTATTGTTAATGATTATTTATAGATTACAAAGCAATAAAAACCCTAACGGTCTCTAAGCGAACCAAGATGTATAAAATTTTAAAAAATGATAAAGGTTTCGGAAGACACACAAGTTTGGTGCCAAGTTGACCTCAAAACACACCATAATAAAGGTGGTGATTTTTTATTATATGTAACGGATATCCATTTACCCACTTCATTCATTTGGTATGGATATGGATGGATGAATCAAAGCTAAATGGATATGGATATGGATATGGATATGGATATGGATATAGATATTGATAATGCAATATTATATAGATATGGGAATGGATACGGCTCCGCCTGATATCCACCGCCATCCATATTCGACAAACAAGCTTACACAATTTGATAAGAGCTTAAATTTTCATGCAAAGAATACGTTTCCACTAAAGATAAAACTTTATTTGATTGACCAAGTTTCCGCTAATATTTTTTCCATAGCTATATATCTTGTTTTTGTAAATTTCAACAACTGAGCTAGGCTCAAAGTGTAACAACAGCCCAAAATAAGTGTACAAAGCCCAAACCTTAACTTAAAAGCCCTTATTGGCTTGTTTCCTTGTCCCCTACAAAAGAAGTACACTGTCATCCTCCTACATACGAATTCTGATTCATTTAATTCACAGAGGTAAATATATATTGAATTTATTTTGTGTTATATAATTCTAGGATTTTTTTTTTTTTTTTTTTTATGTATTCCTTTGTATCTGCTTGTTTGATCTTCTTTGAGAAACTGTGGCTTTAAAATATGAAATTTGTGCCTTTATAAGTTCTTGAAGTAGTTGAAAATGGGTAGCATTCCCTTTTGGTGTTTGTATGCACAGTACCCAAGAGCGATATGTTGCGTAAAATATGAACTTTGGCCTTTAAGTGTATTTTTGCGTTTTGGTCAAGAATCCCAGTTCATTATAGACAGTGCCCAAAGTCATCTTTATTAGTCAGACCTAACAAAGAAACTCGCAAATTGGGTTGGACTGTGTTTTCATTCCAAGGATAAGTGGGTATATTGCAGTTGATAGTTCTATTAGGATAACGAGCTATGAGGGTTTCAATGTTGGTTTATCGTTTGTATAGGAGCTAGTGGGCAATGGATGAGGCTACACTTGTTAGAGGGATCATTTGACCCCACTAAACATTTAGCAACTCCGAGATTTTGTACTAAAAATTAGCAATGATCCCTCTAAGTTATTGTAATGACCCGTCTAATTACACTCAAAACATAAAATTTAATGTACTTATAAGTGCAGTTTTAGCACAATTTAAGTGTTATTTTAGTATACTTAAGTTATTAATCTATGATTTTAATAGAAAAATAATATGAACCTGCTCGAAAAAATTTCTGGCTCCGTCGATGCCATAACAAATGGTATTACCACTGGGAGCATTTGCAGTTTGGTTCTTTCATGAACTTTTCATGTGTTTAATATTAGCTTATGTGTTTAGGGTTACTGTCTCTTAGTATGGAACTTGAATGTGTTTGTGATACTTGTGAACATTTGCATTTTTTTTTCTTCGCGAAAAACGATAAAGTATATAAATAAACTGTTAAGCAACAAAAGTTAAGGAGAGTAACAAAGGTACAAATTAAAACCTTCTGAATGAAATCGTCGTAACTCGTAAACACGTGAAAACACCACTAATTGAGATGATAGACCGTGCTTGCAACCTTTTTAAACCCTTAAAAGCTACCGTTATAAAATTGTAACCAGAAAGACTATTAATGCCAATATTCCTCTAATTTAGTCCTCATGAAAACAAGGCAACAAATTACAGAAAACTTGACAAGCACAATGTTGACCAAGCTGTATTTCTGTTAATGCTTTTTTCCCAAAAAAAGATTGCCTCGGCTACTTCTTAACCGGAAAATTGTCGGTATTTTTTTTGGTAACCATGATTTCCGACCTGTTGGCCGACTAATCCACGGGGTTTGAATCCACCGCCACACAGACTCAAACCAGGTAAAACTCTTCCTTTTCAGGAGGTTGGCGTGGCCACTTAAGGTTGTTTGCACCTAGCAGGAATTGAACTTGAGACCTCACACATTTTAGAGTGATAGTCACAAGCTCTTTTGCCACTAGGCCACCCTTAAATTGTCGGTATTGATCAAGTTTTGAATGAAGTTCTCGATGCTAACCATTTCACTTTCTTTTTCCTTCATTTTAATGAGTTTGCCTATAGAACAACCCGTTTCAAGATAGGTATGTGTTGGTGACATCTGGTAATTTTTGGTGTACAGATCATTTATTTGGTGTTTGAGGTTTGTATGTTTGGGAAATTACGGTTAACTTTTATGATTTTATTTGTTACATGCTGTATGTTGACTCTTGAGTTTAGTCCTTCTGAAAAAAATCAAATTAATGTAAATATAAATTAACGACTTAGAAGATTAAATATTTGTTTAATTGTTCTGTATCGTTGGTTTAAGCATGGTTGCAAGAAACGCTAAGCGCTAGTCAAGCGGTCGACTACCTTGTAGCTTGTAATCGGCCTAGGCGGGTAGTAACCGGGGATTAATTGCATTGGACTTTTCATGTATACATTTCGAAATTATATGTACGACATGTTGATATGACCATAGAAATATGTTTAGAAAGAACAACAAAATTGTTCAAAACTTCAAATACTTCAAACCAAGTTTTGGCCAAGTTAACCCCAAATTTTGACTGAGTTTTGACCCAAATAAGATTGAGTTTTGACCCTGTAGTGAGTAATCGGCCATTAATTGGTCATTGACTTTGCAGTGAGTAATTGCCTGTAGCTCTTGTTTTGCGTTTTGCAACACTGGGTTGAATTGGTTAAATACATTAGAGTAATAGGTAAAATGTGTAGTTGTTATGATGGGGAATAGTATTAACATTAAATTTATTGAAGTTAAGAGTGATAGTTGATTGTATGATTCCCATTCCCCAAGTTAGCGGCAAAGTGAAGCGAGCCATAATTGTGCTATATGCGACCATGATTCGTTGGGTTGCCTCAGCAGCAGGTGTTGTTTGTTTTTCAACAAAAGCACCTCTACACCACTTATGTCTGCAGGCCGGAAAAAGTTACTAAAGAAATTTGTTTGTTTTTCTGCAGCCATAATTGCTTCAAATCACTTCTTTCCTCTTCATATTTTCAGACATATAAACCTTTTTTTTTTTTTTTTTTTTTTTTTTTTTTTTTCACTTCAAAGTGTGAAAGTACAGACCCTACAAACCATATATCTCTTTCTCTTCTCACCCACCTCCCACCATTCACAGTCCACCATCCACCATCTCAGCCGCCACCACTATTAAAAGTTTAGGGTGTTTTCATTCTTTTGTTTGTTAAAAATTGAGATTTGACCTTTAACCCATGATATTTAACTATTTAAGTACCAATTTCATCATTTAAGGTTGTGGGTATGTAAAAACTGGATCTTGGGTACTTTTTTAATGTTACAAGTATATGCTTAGATGATTTGTTTTGGAAAAATGATGGATCTTTGTAGATGGATCCATGTATGAACACAAAAAAAAGGTGCCTGTCTAATATTCGAACCACATGTAGCACTATCACTGATTGTTATTCTTTATTGTTTTCAAATTATCTACAGGGAAGTAATTTATTGTAGGTTATTTATTGTTTTGTACTCCATAGTTTGGTAGCTCTAATCTGCGTACCGTTGCATGCCGCCTTAAGTTGTTGTCTGCTGAACATGATAAAGATTTCTGCATTTAGTCTGAAACATTAAGGGTCAGAGTGACTGTAAAAACACTTATCATAACTCGAGTCAGAATGTCAGATGAGTTATTCCACCTCGCTAATAGTTCTGATGATGGTGGTCTTTTTACGTGACCAGGTGTAAATATGTTCAACTTAACCAAATTGGAGCATACTTTGCGACTAAAACCTCATCTTTTAAGCCTTTCTCTTGAAGAAGCAGTTAAGGGAGAGCTAGAGAATCTCTTCGTTGATAAGGTCTATAAAGATAGTTTTTCTATTCTTTTCAAAATTAAGATGGATATGCTTGTTTAGGTCATAATACCTTAGGAAATTATTAACTCTTATTTTCTTTTGAATAACAGGTCATTGCAAATTTGGGGCTATGCATATCTGTGTATGATATTGAATCAATTGATGGTGGTTTTATCTTTGCAAATGAGGGTGCTCCAACCTACACAGTAAGTTCAATTTATGTTCTTTATCCAACACAATTTATCTATTGTTGACTAGGTGTTACCATATAATTGGCTTATGGCTGATGGTGTTAATATTTTAAAATCTGGTCAAATGCCACGATTTGACAAGATGGTTGGGTTTGGCAATTCATCAAAACAGGTCGGGTTAGTCCCCTCATTAATTGGTATGGGTTAATGGGCTGCACCGGATCGACGGACCTGTTAAACGTGGGATCAAAATCAATATTATCACTATAATAGTCTAAGAATGCATTTAGGAGGTTGTAAGAATGCAAATAGACCTTGGTCAACTTCAGCTCGTTTCAACCTATGGCCCATTTTCCTGTTTCGTTTTAGCTAAAATTTTATATATTTACCCATTTAAGATAAAACACGACCCAAATTGACCCATTCGTAAGAATTGAAATATTTTTGTTGAGGCACTTTGATTGCTGTTAAATTAGTCTCCATATTGTTACATTTGTGCATCGACATATCCTTCCAAAAACTAGTTAAAAATGAACTGGAAAATAATTTGGAAAAACTACATGCTGAAATGATGATATTTGATGTAGCAGTACATGTAACTATGATTTGACATTTGCGTGTAATATGTGTGTGCTGACATGATATTGATTTTGTTTTTCGCAGGTAAAATTCAGGCTGATAATATTTCGGCCCTATGTAGGAGAAATTGTATCTGCGAAACTCAAGGAGTCTAATCATAATGGTTTACGCTGTAAGTTGTTTTCTTTATCTGTTGATAACATATGACTCTAACACCACGTGAACAGTTCACCATAGTCACCGAGTTTTTTTCCCCTTTTTTGCTAACATTATACGATTCTTTTTCCTTTTTGAGTCTAGTCATTTAAGTTAATTTCATCACCAACATGTCATTTTTTATTATATTTTGCACATTGATTCGTCATTTTCTCGTTTCAAACACACCATAAGAATCAAGCAATTTAATGTCTAAATATCAGTCCCTTACTAATATTGGTTAAAATTGCAGTAACACTTGGTTTTTTTGATGATATATACATACCAGAGTTGCTAATGCCTGAACCTTCCCATTGCAAGCCTGACAAGGACCACAAGTAAGTTCTTACCAATTCCCGTAAGTAGTTTGTGAGACACTATAGAATTTTTGTTTTCCAATATGTGATCTGAGTGTGTATTTGTAATTAAATAAACCAGGAACCAAGTCATATGGACATGGGTTTTCAATGACGAGGAGTACTATATAGACGGACATGACGAGGTTGATATTATTTAGTCTGGATCTGTATTTGGTCTTGCGACATAAGTGGTACCAAGATGTTTTTATTGGAAGTTGCTAATGTTTCAATATCTGATTGCAGATTAGGTTCCGAGTTCAAAATGTAAAGTTCCCTGAAATTCCAAAGGAGCAAATAGGCACGAAGCCATTTGCTCCTATGGAGATCACTGTAAGCTGCTAAATTCTTTAAACTAAAAAATACAATATAGAAGAAATTACATCCTCGAAATGATATAATATTCGGACTCATATTTGACACCTTTAGTTATTCCTAAATTTCTACAAAAAGTGTTCCGGGTCTACCTAATATGACCCGTTACAAAGAATGTATTTTTAGAACTCCCATGGCACCAACACAATCTTATTGCATTTTTTGAAGCAAAAAAACTAAATTGTGTGAATAAATTTGACTTTTGCAGGGATCACTTGTGTCGGATGGGGGTTTGGGCCCGGTTTCGTGGTGGGTCTAGTCAACGAAGTTTCCTCGCACCGGTGAAAGTAAAACATATCCTGGTGCTGATGTGGAGTTTGGCAGCACACATTCTTAGGGAAAAAAAAGGTTAAAATCATGTAGTCTTTTTAGTTCAAGTTTTAGTTAAACATTATTCAGATACCGCTTCTTCCGTACATCTTGTGAAATCCCTCACTGGCTAACCCATTATTAATCATGACAAACGATTTAGTTTTGGTTTGGTTTTTCAGTTTTGTTTGTAAAAACATCCCTAAAGCAGTTATTGCACAAACTACTAGCTACCAAATTCGAAAATATATTGATTTAAGTGGTAAAAGCAGCTCAATTCATCTTTTTGTGTGAAGAAAATGATGGATTACTAATTGCTTACAAGCATATTGTTATACCAAATCACTGAAATGAGACACATCTATATACTGAAAACTTGTATAGCATGCCAAGTGAGACTCCTTTATTACAAGTTTACTGCGTTTATAAAAACATACTTCCTATCAGAAGTTTTAGTGAAGAATCCTTAACACTTTTGTAGTTTGTTTTGTCGAGTAGCGCGAAACTTGTGAATGGACATTTTTATGCAAAACCTTCTTCAAATTTTCAATTCACCTTATAATCGTATATATAGTTCACTGAAATGAAATAATATGGTGCCACGTTATCGTTCTGAAACAAACAACTCCAGCCAAACTAGCATTGTGAGTGAATAATGTCGAGTACATATTCACATTTGTATTTAACAAAGATACACATCATTTACAATAAACATAATTCGTTAACAATAAATCATTAATATTATTGAAATAGGGCAAATGGCACAAAAAGGTATCAAAGTTAGGGTCTTTTTCCAATTAAGGTATTCTGCTTTTTTTCTTGCATAAAAAGGTTGCCAACTTTTTTTTTTAGCGGATTTGGGTTTTTTGGTAACTTTCCGTTAACAACTAACCCAATTTTTCGTTAAGTAGCGAATGAATGTTTTATAAAATATGAAGGGCCAAAGTTGATTATTTGTTTTTCCTTTTATAACCATTTTCTTCCCCAAATGATTATTCCCAAAAATCAAATTAGGGCAAATCGTTTGTCCCCAAAAAATCTAATTAGGGCAAACTCGTTTGTTCCCAAATATGAAAACATGACAAACTCATCAAATTCATCAAACTCATCAAACTGGGTTTACTGGAATCGAAGAAATGCAGGTTGGGAAAAAGACAATTTGAACAATCGTGTTTGTGTCTTGTGCGAATGTGGTGATGTTAGTGGTAAGTGGACTTCTTGGACTGAACCGAACCCAGGCAGAAGGTTTTTGGGATGTCCTAACTATAAGGTAAACACATGTTTGTGTTAATGTTTTTTGTATGTAAAAAACAAGTTTTGACTTTCTTTTGATTAAATAGGCAAGAAAGAAGTGTAACTTCTTTCATTGGTGGGATCCAGATTTGCCAACTGAGCATTACAAAGGTAGATTGGCAGAAGTGGACAAAAAAATGAAGAAGGAAGCTGTGCAATTTGAGATGAAAAAAAAGAGCTTGGAAGAAGAAGTTGCAGTGTTGAAGTCTACAGTTAATATGCAATCTAGGGTTATCTTTGTACTGTTAGGAATGCTTTTCTTTATGTTTATGAAAGCTTTTTAGTTGTAGAACTAAAATGCATTGAAAATGTATAACTTTGATCAATGAATGGAAATGTATGTTAACTTTTGAATGGAAATGCAGTATGTTATTAATGGAGATGTTATGGTTTTGCTGATGATATGTGTAACAAAAAGAGTGCAAAAGTAATGCCATGAATAAAGTGCTTTGCAGTCATGATAAAAGAACACAGTGATACAAATGCCAAAGTAATGACATAGCTGATACAAAAGAGACTGATATGTTCTTACAATAGAGTACTTAGTCTACTCCAAAGAGACTGATATGTTCTTACAATAGCTATTAAGTTCTTACAAAAGAGACTGATATTACACACAATAGAGAACTTAGTCTACTCCAAAGGCTTCATCTGGTGTCATACCTTGACCTTCATAATCCTGAATTAACTTCCTATTATAATTCTTCATTGCTAATCTTTGAGATGTCCTTCTAGGGGGCTGGTATCCTGCCTTGTATTGACTTTCCCAGAAATCATCATACCTCTTTTTAAGCTTAGTTGTTTCATCCTCATTGGCATCAACTGTGTCTGCATTTGCAGCTGTATTTGCATTTGCAGCTGTGTCTGTATCAACATCCATTTCTTCTGTATTTGCTTGACCAAGTTGTACATCAACCAAATCAGCATCATCATTAACAGTAGGCTGGTTGTTTGGCCTTGTATCCATTGATTCCTCAAGTTGTACATCCACCAAATCAGCATCATCAAAGAGTCTGTGTTGGGAATTCTGTAAAATGGGTGTATTAATAAGAATATAAGAATTGAAACATTCAGTAAGACCATTTTCAAGCATTCCTTTATATGAGAATTGAATTCTGTCATCACATAAGATCTGATGTCTTCAAGCATTCCAATTATTGGTTTTCTCCTTGCATCCTTTATATGAGAATTGAAACATTCAGTAAGACCATTTTCAACAGCATCACAATCCATTCCTGTCAACATAATACAAGTAATAAGTTAGGCCAGCTTATATCATTATTCTAATAAACAACTACAAATATAAAGAGTGTACCTTCTTTGAAATATGATCTTGACCATGACCATGGATCTTTATCCATCAAATACTGATAAGCTTCTTGACTTGCATTTTTTATTTCTTCCATTGTATTTAAGAATTTCTGATGATAAGAAGCCTTTGATGCTTGCCAAAACAGGTTTCTAAATAGAACACCAGGGTAGAGCTTGGAAAAATTGGCATAAATATGCCTAGCACATAACCTATGTTCTACCAATGGGACCACTCTTTTAACAGCGTGGTAAAGTCCTTTGTGGCCATCTGATATAAATGTAACCTCTTTCCCATCTGCTAAATCAAGGTCTTTTGCTAACAATTTAATAAACCATTCCCAATTGTCTGAATTCTCAACTTGTACAACAGCCCATGCAATTGGGTATATTTGGTTGTTTCCATCCCTCCCAACAGCTGTCAACAGTTGACCTTGGCACACCCCTTTCAAAAAACACCCATCCAAACCTATAACCTTTCTACAACCTGCTTTCCAACCCTGTTTCAAATTATGAAAACAAATATAGAAACTATTGAACATGTGTGTACCATCTGCAAGAGGATCAATGCGTAACTGCACTGTGGTACCAGGGTTGGTCTTTCTCAGTTCACCAGCATAATCAACCAACCTGTCATACTGATCTCCAACATTTTGCTTAAGATTATATAGTGCAATCCTTCTAGCTCTACTACACTGATTGTGTGATGTCTTAACCCTATATTTTTTCATCACCATTTCTTGCAGATCAACCACTTTCATATCAGGATACATTCTGATTTTGTCTACAAATTGTCTTGCAATCCATTTTGAAGTCACTAAGTAACCAAGATTACACTGTCTACTGCAAGTGTGCTCATTAACTAAGCTTCTTATATGCCAAGAATTACCATCATGCATCTTCACAGCTCTTAACCTAAAAGGACAACAAGGCTTATTGGGATTCTTAGGAACTTTTTTCTTTCTTCTGTCTTTTTCATCAAACCCACACCTAAGCAGCAACTTTTCACTATCACTTTTTTCATACCAAAGTTGGTATCCATTGGCAACAGAATAAAAGGTAATACAATCTTTTACTTGATCTAAGTCTGCATACAACTCACCTAATATAGGTTTTTTTAACTTCCAATGCGTGTTTGGGTCATGGATAGGGTAGTCTCTTTTATTAGGGTCAAACACAATGTCATCCTCATCACTGATGGGCATATCCTCATCTAACTTAATTTCTGGTTCAACATGAGGTTTCTCTTTTTGAGATTCATCACCTAGGTCTGAAAATATAGGATCCACTTCATGCTCATTATCATCACTGTCATTTTCCAACTCTAGCTTACTTTCATCAAATACAACATCATTTGTTTTATTTCTTTCATCTAATCTTTTCCTTTCTTTTATCCTAACCTGCCTCAACTCTTCTTCACCCTCAGATAAATGATCAAGTGATGCAACATCACTTAATTCATCATCTGAGTCTTTGTAATAAGTAGTAGGGTTTAAAATGACAACAACATAATCACCACTGTAATTAACTAAACATTCATTCTTGTGAGTAACATATAAGGCTATGATACCTTCATAACTACTTTGCCACTTTTCAACAAAGAAACTAACATCAGCATCAGAATTAATACTTTTTAACCCATTACTAAAGTAATACAACCCAGTCACTACTGAAGCTATGTTGTTTTGAACAATATTTATCAACTCGTTATAGGTTAAAGGGATCACATCAACAGACTTTGTGAGCATATCAGCATTATGATAGGTTAAAGGTTTTAGACTGAAATACCCGTTGTAATAAAGATCCAATGATAATGTAATCCTTTGGATGAAGAAGCCATCCTGCTAAACAAAATAATTAAAACAAAAGTCAATGAGCGCTTAACTTAACCGTTATTAAGATAATTAAAATCAACAATAAGTTTTAATTACCTTAACGAACACAAAATAAGGTTCAATTTTATGAATCGTTTCGTTTTTGTAAACTACAGATTTTTAGGGTTTGTGTTGGAAGGGAAATTGGGGAAAAATTGGGGAAGAAACGGGTTATAAAACGAAATAAAAAAAATAATCAACTTTGGCCCTTCATATTTTGTAAAACATTCATTCGCTACTTAACGAAAAATTGGGTTAGTTGTTAACGGAAAGTTACCAAAAAACCCAAATCCGCTAAAAAAAAAAGTTGGCAACCTTTTTATGCAAGAAAAAAAGCAGAATACCTTAATTGGAAATAGACCCTAACTTTGATACCTTTTTGTGCCATTTGCCCTATTGAAATATGATTGATGATAATCGAGTTAGTTTATGGATGTAAAATTGATGATTTTATTGATTGATATTGGGTTACGGTTTAATTTTTGGAAGGGTTTGTGAATAGTCAATGGTTGCCGCACAAGGTTTAGGTTCCTTTCTTTTTTCTCCAACTTTGTGTTTGGATTTGTAGTTGTCTTTTTTTAGTGTGGTATCCATGGGAGAGACTAATAGGATTGTTTGGATCCCAATTTATTCAAAAAAAAAAATTTATTCAAAAAATAACCCATTTTTTATTCCGGCACCCGAACCGGGATTTCCCGTTTATATCCCATACCGTTTTTGAAGGTACCGAATTCTTTCCACGTGAATTTCTTAGTCCCGGTACCGTATCGTGTAATGAGAACCGGTATCGAGATTCGGGTCGAAATGCTCATCCTTATTCAAAATAAAATTCATAAGCTTTGCCTACAGTTTGATTAATTGTAGCATAATATAGTTAGAGCATCATGTACGTAAGTACGTTGGCTTTTCTTATTGGTTAAACATCCACAATGGAGTTACCACGCTGGTCCAAACATTTTGGAGCTGTGGAGCCGTTATAACTTGAAGTTGCGGTGACTAACTATAAAGCAAAAGTTTGCATGCGTTATAACTTGAAGTTGCGGTGACATACTATAAAGCAAAAGTTTACATGTGTAAGTTATAACGGGTCTTACATTGTGTTCTAAAAATTTGGGAAGAAAGCGAAAGTAAAAGTAAAGGAAGAGGGAGTAGGGAAATGGAAAGGAGGAAAAGTTGCATTTTATTTTATATTCTCAAGTTAGGAATGAAAGTTAAAGAAAGATAAAAGTTTTTGTTTTTAGTGAAAAAATTAAGCTAGCAAAAAGAAAAGCTAGCAAAAATGCACTTTTGCCCTTCAAATACATGTTTCAAAATTGTGTTGTTCAACAAAGAGAAAAGTATTGTCGACAAAGGTAAGGATCCAATGTTAAGTTTTATTGACAAATATTAAATGTGTATGACTAGAATCAAACTCGGGACCATGGGATTGCACACATTACGTATGAGGAATTAATGTACAATAATTAATATATATAAACCGTTATATATTTAATTATTTAAACACAAAATAATGACTAACGGACGTTAAGTAATTAACGGGAATTGACTAACGACCGTTAGTAAATAAAGGAAGGACTGTAGGTGTAATTAGAGGGTCAAGAAGGTTCTAGAAACCCTTGGGGAGTTCTAGGCCGATCGGCATTGGGTTGCCTAAACCCAATCCATGTCAAACTTGTCCCCCAAGATTAGTACCCTATAAATACAAGGCTTAGGGGTTATTGTTTCTTGATCTTTGCACTCTTGCTATAACCCTAGGTTTTTATTCTTATTCCTTTTTGCTAGAACCGATCGGATCATAACCCTTTAGGTTGGATCGATCAAAGTTTTTTTTGAACAAAATTGTTTTGGTTTACTTGTGTTTATTACTAGCATAATTATTAGTTCGGTTATAGTACGTGTGTACAAGACTGTGGTATAAATCGCTATAGTTTATACATCTTGGATTGAGATACAAAACGGTAAGGGGTATCTCGCTAATCAACTTGTTATTTAAGAAGAAGATTAAAGTTTGATCCTTGTTCTTGCTAGGATCAAAGGTACGTTACTTTTATTATTCGGTTAATCTTTTATATGTTAAATATGATCCTACGCTTCCACAACGTGTTTGATTGTTATTAGAATAAATATATGATTGTCATGTTTATTATATTCTAACAGTGGCATCACGAGCCGTTTTAACATGTACTTGAATTACCGAAACATATAAAAATCGAATTTTTGATTAGGATTACATGTTAGTCGATTTTTTCTAGGGTTTAGAACATAAAAATAAATAAATAAATAAATAAATAAATAAATCGAAACCCTAATTTTTGGGGGGGGGGGGGGGGGGGGGGGGGGGCGATGCCCTCTTAATTAAAATTAGTTTTGGAACCCTCAAATTAGTAACATGTTTATGTGTGAAAAGGTTACGTATCTTGTGACTTGTAATTAATCCATGATGAAGCATGCATGTTTATCATGTATTAGGGTTTGAATTAATTGTTAAGTTGAATTGTCACATGTAATTTAGATAGATCTAAAATTGGGGAAGACCTCGATTATTATATTAATGAATCTATTTATTTGCTACTTGGTATATATTTGCTAAGACTAACGCAATCGATTCGTCGATGCATGTGGCTCACCTACCATTGTAGGGGATAGTCTTAGTTAAATATATGCATATTAAAACCATAGATAGATTATTAATAGGATTTTATCAAAAGGTTTGCATGTGTGATTCGCTGGAATCAACACATATATTTTTAACCAAAGAGTACAACGTGGAAGTTGTATTCCCGGGTCGTTATCCCCAACGAAGGCTGAATGGAATTCGTGATCTCGAATCATGCACGTGTTTGAATGGTGAAATAAAAGGATTTTGGGTTTTCTAAGCTACGAGTGATGAACATAAATTAAAAACGATTAAGAAGGCAATAAAAACAATTTAGGAAAAATAAACGTGATTAAAAACGTAATTAAAATAAAAGAAACGCGAATTAACGAAAAACGGGACTAGGAACGAAGCTAAAAACGTCAAAACAATGAAATAAAAACTCTACGGGTGCCAAACTATTTTTCCTAGGTTCTATTTAACAAAAGAAAAATTTAGAAAAAAGATTTATATTTTTCTGACTTTTATATTTTTTTTTATGAATTAAAAACTAAATTACTCTAATTAAATGATAAAAAAAAACGAAGAGATTTTGGATTTTTGTTTTTCGAAATTGATAAAGTACTTAATTATAAGCACTTTTTATAAAAGACAATATTTTTGAAAACTTGAAATAAGCACAGAAAAAAGTAGATTAAAGCAGCCGCTTATGAGAGACTGATTGAATTTTTTTATTTTATTTTATTTTTTTGGTATTTTTATTTTTTAAAACTTATAAAAACTAATTAACTTTTGAAAATAGAATATTTTTACAACTAAAAAATAAGCCAGAAATAAGCTTACAAGCACTGGGCTTTTCTAAACAAGCCAAAATAAGGCTGCTGAGGTGTTTTCCAGCCCAGAAATAAGCACTTAGATAAGCTCTAAATTCTAAAATAAGCTCAAACAGTTAAATTCTATACTACAAACTATTTGCACAAGAAAATTCAGCTCCTAATCCTAACTCTAACTAGCTTAAATACGAGATTGAAAAAGGCATTTTAAGGTGCAGTATGCTGATATACCCATGTTCAGGGCAAAAATGGCTTTTTCAAGCTCTTGAAAAGCTGCTATAAGCTGCTCTAAAAATCTTACAAAAAATACTAGAACTAGATGAGCTGGGGAACTATGATAATCCAGAAATTCAGCTTATACTAACTTAAATTGAGGGCTACAGAAAATCCACAAGATTTGCAAAAACATGAAGAAAAAAAAAAACAAAAACTACGACTGCTATGCTTAAATGGACTGCTAAGGGTAAAAACTGAGAACCAAGCCTAGGGATTTCAATATCAAACTGAAAAGGGAGTAATGAGAACCTGAGAATGCAAAAGTAGCTCCACAAATAGCCTAGCTTATTATGAGCTTATTCAAGGCAGCCTACTGCCTTGCCTGCAACCTTTGGACTCCACACCTGCAATAAGCTCAAAACAAGAAAAATAGAACTGAAAACAACTTGTTGGGAATAAAATGTTCAAGTCAAAGAGCCTGCCAAAGATGTTAAAGAGCCTGCTAGTTGATTTTTGAAGAGTACGAAGATGTTCTACCAGTACCTTCTGGGTAGAAGGTATTGCTAGCTGATGAAATGCCTGCCAAGCTTATGTCAAGTCGATTAGATATTTTGTAATAGATATTTAGTTGAATTATTAGTCTTTGTACATTGTTATACGGTATGTAGAAGTGATTTAGTCCTCTGTGGTTCACAGAAGAATATGGCAGAGTTGTACATTGGTAGTTGTATTTAATTGTAGGCGCCAATATAGTCAAAGTATAGTTTTATATTCAACCACTTGACAATCTTGTAATAAGATATCCTTATCTTATAAAAGGATATCTTAGTCACCACTTCATGCATGCATCTTTACCAACTTATAACCAAAAACAAACTATCTCTCAAGTAACTTAGTTACTTCAAATCACAAATCCTTTTACAATCTTAGATTCAAGATTACTTTGTAATCCCGGTGATATTTAGATCATCCGTATTATTTCATCAATAATATTGAATCGTTTTGTGTTAACCAAAGTTGTGTTCTTTGTTCATTGCATTCTCACGTTTATTTAAACTCACCACCTTGTGTTCTTTTAAGTGTGTTGTAGTAGATTCCGCATGCTAAACACATTTAATACATAAATATCTCAAACAAACAGAACAAAACCGTTCCACAAGTGGTATCAGAGCTAGGCTTGATATTTACTAATTTAAAAGAACAATGGATGTTGAACATATTCAAACAAATGTTGCAGCTAAACTTCCATTACTTAAGCAAAATGAGTTTGAAATGTGGAGACTAAGGGTTGAACAATACTTTCAAGTGCAGGACTATGCACTTTGGGAGATCATTGAACAAGGCAATTCATTTAAACCCCAAATCACCACTACAACAGTAAATGATGCTCTTGTAACAAGAATACAAGACCAACCATCAAATGCAGATGAAAAGATTAAGAAGAGAAATGATCTAAAAGCAAGGAGTATGTTACTGATGACTATTCCAAATGATCAACTTCTGATCTTTAACAAATACAAAGATGCCAAAACCCTTTTTGAAGCTATTGTGGCTAGGTTTGGTGGTAATGATGCTACCAAGAAAACACAGAAAACACTTCTCAAACAACAATTTGAGAACTTTACAGCCACAACCAATGAGTCTTTGGACAGTATGTTCAATAGACTTCAGAAGCTTGCAAGTCAGTTAGCCATCCATGAAGTGATGATAACTCAAGAAGACCTAAACTCTAAATTTCTTAGGAGTTTACCTTTAGAATGGTCTATGCATGTCATTGTCTGGAAGAACAAGCCAGATATTGACCAGATGAGTCTCAATGATCTCTACAACAATTTCAAAATTGTAGAACATGAAGTAAAGAAGACTACTGGGTCAAGTTCAGGAAATATGGCTTTTGTTTCATCCCCAAGCATCTCAAAGGTTGATAATGAAGAAAAAGGTGGCAGAGAAGAAGGTACTGCCAGTACAACCTTTGGTACTGCTAGTACTTCTAGTAGTACCAAATCCATTTTAGATGAAACAATTGGGTGTGCTTTTTTTACATCTCAACACAATGGGTCCATATTAACTTTTTAAGACCTTCAAGAGATTCATCCTGATGATCTTGAAGTGATGGACATAAAGTGGCAACTTTCACTTTTAAGCATTAGAGCTAAGAAGTTGTTGATGAGGACTGGCAAGAAGATAATGATAAATGGAAATGAGCCTGCTGGCTATGATAAGTCAAAAGTGGAGTGTTACAACTGCCACATGATGGGTCACTACTCTAGAGAGTGTAGAAGACCTAAGAAGCAGGATGACAAGGGTAGAGGGTTTGACAACAGGAATAAAGGAAGCTTTGAGAAGAAAGGAAGCTTTGAAAGCAAGAGTAAGGTTGTTGAAGTTGCTGAGCCAAAAGCAATGGTTGCTATTGATGGCATGGGTTTTGATTGGAGTTTCATGGGTGAAGATGAGTCAACTTCTGATGAATTGGCTTTGATGGCATTCTCCACTCCTGAGGTACAAACTATCAAATGTTCTAGCAATTGTGAATTTCTTAAAGAATTAGAAATTATAAGAAAATCTTATGATACAGAAATATTAGAACACAGAAAAACCCAACAGACCTTATTTAACCATCAATGTGGTATGGCCAAACTAGAAAAATAAATCATTCACTATAGAGAAAATGAACTCACATTTTCTGATGCTAAAGCTGCTCTTAATAGACAAATATTTTTGAAAGATTCAGAAATAGAAATGGTAAGGAATGAGTGCACTAAAGTTACATTGGCTAGAGATAATATTCAACTGACTGTTACTAAATTGGAAAATGCTTCTGAGTGTACTAGGAGCATAGTAGAGAATCAGATGAATAATAGAATAAAATCAGGGATAGGATACAATGAATGTCCACCTCCTTATAGAGGAATTCCTTGTCCTCCAGGATCATATCTTGCTGAATCAGGTGTGCATGAAGTCATTAAACCATTGGCTAAACCTGTAGTGATAAGTGAACCTTATGAGAATGCTAAGAATGCCCCACTCTCTAAGGTGCTCACTGATAAAAGACCAGATGTCCTAATTATTGAAGATTGGGTATCTGATGATGATGAAGATGAGACTACTCCTATCAAAGGAATCAAAGTAGGACCATTAAGTCTTAAGAAAGTAGAAGTTAAAGCTAAGGCTAAAGCTGTTTTGAAAACAGTTGAAAGTTGTAAAAATTGTAATAACAAACCTAGGGGAAGCCAAAGAAATTGGAACAACCTTAAGTCACAACAACTAGGTGATGACTTTGTTATGTTCAATAAGGCTTGTTATTATTGTGGTAGCTTTAATCATCTTCATGCTTATTGTAATAAATGGGTTTCTGGGAGTAAATCAAAGTCTAAAACAAATGTTACTCACCCCAGAAAAAGTTTTGTTAAGTCTAACACCACAAATGTTAAACATACTGTTAGACAAAATAAGCCTGTTATTGCAAAACCAACTGATAAGGGTACAAGAAACACTTTCAAATGTGTGCCAAAAGTTGTGAATAGTCCTATTCAAAATAAATCTGTGGTCAAAACACAAATTTGGAAACCAAAAACCAAAGGTCCTGCTAGACCAAAAGGTCCTGCTAGACCAAATGGTACTGCCAAGATTGGTATTACCAAAATTGGTACTGATAGACCAAAGACCACACAATGGATTAAAAGGGAAAGTGCTGTTAAGTCCTCAGCATGTTGGATTTGGAAACCAATCCAATCAAAAGGTGCATCAACAATCCTGAAAAGGTTTGATTTCATTGATGCAAGAGGCAAACCCAAGTCTGTCATGGCTTGGGTACCCCAAGGAAACTAATATGTTTATTCATGTGCAGGAACATTCAACTGATATTGAAGATCAAGGATATGTTGATAGTGGATGTTCAAGGCACATGACAGGCAACATGTCATTCCTCTCAGACTTCAAAACTTTTGATGGAGGATATGTTACCTTTGGGGGAGGAATAAAAGGAAAGATCACTGGTAAAGGTACTATCAAAACCAGTAAACTAGATTTTGAAAATGTGTATTTTGTGAAAGAACTTCAGTTTAATCTTCTTAGTGTCTCACAAATGTGTGACAAAAAGAACAATGTTCTCTTTACTGACAATGAATGTATGGTTCTTTCTTCTGATTTTAAGATGCCTGATGAAAGTCAGATCCTTCTTAAAATTCCAAAAAGGAACAATATGTACAGTGTCAATTTAAAGAACATTGATCCTAAGGAGAGTCTAACTTGTTTGGTAGCAAAGGCCTCATTGGATGAATCTATGCTTTGGCATAGAAGGCTTGGTCATGTAAACTTTAAAACAATCAACACTATTGCAAAATATGATTTAGTAAGAGGTTTACCCAAAAAGATTTTCTAAAACGACCAATCCTGTGTTGATTGTCTAAAAGGCAAACAACATAGAGCTTCTTGTAAGCCCAAGACCCAAAACTCTATTTCTCAGGCTTTACATATGCTTCATATGGATCTCTTTGGTCCTACTAATGTGTGCAGCTTGAATGGAAAAAGATATTGTCTGGTTGTTACTGATGATTATAGCAGATTTTCATGGGTTTTCTTTTTAAGATCTAAACATGAAACTAGTGAGATACTTAAAACATATATCACTGAGGTAGAAAATCAATCTGATAAGAAGGTCAAAGTCATCAGGTGTGACAATGGGACAGAGTTCAAGAATAGAGTTATGGATGACTTTTGCAAGGAAAAGGCATAAAAAGAGAGTTTAGTGTAGCTAGAACACCTCAGCAAAATGGAGTAGCAGAAAGAAAGAATAGAACACTTATAGAGGCTGCTAGAACTATGTTAGTAGACTCTAAGTTGCCTATTTCATTTTGGGCTGAAGCAGTTGGTACTGCTTGTTATGTACAAAACAGGGTTCTTGTGACAAAACCACATAGAAAAACACCTTATGAACTTTTCTTTGGTAGAACACCATCTTTAAGTTTTATGAGACCTTTTGGTTGTCATGTCACTATTTTAAATACAAAAGATCATTTAGGCAAGTTTGATGGAAAAGCAGATGTTGGCTATTTGATAGGGTATTCCTTGCAGAGTAAGGCCTATAGAGTGTTTAACACTTGCACTAGGCAAGTTGAAGAGAATCTTCACATAGAGTTTCAAGAGAAACTATCTAATGTGAAAGGAATTGGACCAGATTGGATGTTTGATATTGATAGGCTTTCAGAATCTATGAATTATGTGCCTGTTACAGGTACAAATACTCATGATAATGCAGGTTTTGAAGACAATGTTGAAACTCCTAAAGATCAAGATTACATTTGGATGCCAATTTGGAAAAGTATGGATCTATCTTCAAGTCAAAAAGGACCTTCAAACACAACAAATGAAGGCAATGAAGAAGATCAAGGAACTCAGAATCAAGAGAATCAAGAAGGTGGTACAAATGACAATGGTACTGCTAGTTCACCAGATGGTCCTGCTAGTTCAAGTATTGATACTGCTGAGCCATTGAATGTTCAAAGAGATGATTCTTTCCAAGAAGAAGTGGGGATTAGCAATCTTCCATCTACATATGAAGTTCCTAAAACACCAAACACTAGAATTCTCAAAGATCACTCAACTGATGATGTGATTGGAAGCATAACTTCTGGTGTTAGAACAAGATCTCAAGTTGGTTTATCTCAAGTCTTATCTTCAGATGAAGAAGGGTTTATCTCCTCTATTTATGAAGAAAAGAATAATGATACTTCCAATATATGCCTGTTTTCATGTTTTCTATCTCAGGCTGAACCCAAAAACATAAACAAAGCTTTAGATGATGCAAGTTGGGTGGAAGCTATGCAAGAAGAGCTTCTCCAATTCAAGATTCAGAAGGTTTGGATATTGGTTGATTTGCCCAAAGGTCATAGGGCAATTGGAACCAAATGGGTGTTCAGAAACAAGAAAGATGAAAGGGGTATAGTGATCAGAAACAAGGCTAGATTGGTAGCACAAGGATATACTCAAGAAGAAGGGGTAGATTATGAAGAAGTGTTTGCTCCAGTTGCAAGACTTGAAGCAATTAGGCTTTTCTTGGCCTATGCTTCATTCATAGGCTTCACTGTCTATCAAATGGATGTTAAGAGTGCATTTTTATATGGTGAAATTGAAGAACCAGTATATGTATCTCAACCTCCAGGCTTCATTGATGCTGAGTATCCAGACAAAGTTTACAAAGTTACCAAGGCTTTGTATGGCCTACACCAAGCTCCTAGGGCATGGTATGAAACATTGGCTTGTTTTCTACTAGAAAGTGGATTCCAAAGAGGCAGGATTGATCCAACTTTGTTCATCAAAAGAACAAAGAAAGACATCTTGCTAGTGCAGATTTATGTTGATGACATTATCTTTGGATCAACAAACCAAGACTTGTGTGTAGAATTTGAAAAACTTATGCATAGTAAGTTTGAAATGAGTTCCATGGGGGAACTTACTTTCTTTTTGGGTCTCCAAGTGAAACAATCCAAAGAAGGCATATTTATCAGCCAAGATAAGTATGTAGCAGAGATCCTAAGGAAATTTAATTTTGCTGATTCTAAGGTTGCAAGTACACCAATGGATCCAGACAAAGGGCTACTCAAGGATGCTGAAGGAGAAGATATGGATTTGCACAATTATAGATCAATGATTGGGTCTTTGATGTACCTTACATCATCAAGACCAGATATCATGTTCTCAGTATGTGTATGTGCAAGGTTTCAAATACATCCCAAGATCTCTCACCTCACAGCAGTCAAAAGAATCTTTAGATATCTTAAGGGTCAACCTAGGTTGGGTCTTTGGTATCCAAGGGAATCATCTTTTGAATTGGTGGCTTATTCGGATAGTGACTATGCTGGTGCAACTCTAGACAGAAAATCCACAACTGGTGGATGTCAATTTCTTGGTTGCAGACTAATCTCTTGGCAATGCAAGAAACAAACAATGGTGGCCAATTCTACAACTGAAGCAGAATATGTTGCTGGTGCAAGTTGTTGTGGGCAAGTTCTTTGGATCCAAAATCAGATGCTTGACTATGGGTACAATTTTCTTAACACCATTATTTATATTGACAATAGCAGTACTATTTGTATCATTAAAAACCCAGTTCAACACTCAAAAACAAAACATATTGAAATCAGACACCATTTCATAAGGGATTGCAATGAGAAAAGGTTAATTCAAGTAGTTAAAATTGATTCTGAAAAGAATTATGCAGACCTTCTCACCAAAGCTTTTAATTTAGGTAGATTCAAATATCTTGTAGGAGGTATTGGAATGATAAATCTTTGAATAACATGTGTTTTTGTTCATAAACTTAACTGGTATTGGCTTTTAAACAAGGTACTGCTAGTTAGTCAAAAGGTCCTGTTAGTTCATAATTGGTCCTGTTAATATAAAATTGCTATGTTTTGTTTATATAAAGGCTTGAATGTTTAAAATACTATAGATCAAGTGCTTTGCACTTTGTTCTTTTGGTTTGCAACTAACACATTTCAGGTTGATAACAAAACAAGAGTTCTTCCAAACAAAAAGGAGCAACAAAAGTTATATTCATTTCAGGAGAGATAACAATCTCAAGGGAGGAATTAATAGCCCAGAATGGAAGAGAAACCAATTTATGAAAGGAAAGACAAGAGCATACAAGATGATGCAAAGTTGAAAAAGAGAAAGTTAGATCACATATCTAGAAGGGATGAAGCATTTCTCAAGGAGAAAGTTCTATCTAGATCAAACTAAGGAAAGTTTCAACTCAAAGGCATGACATTAGATGATTTCAATTGTTGAACCAATCATCCAAGATACACAACATCATTGCCTTTTTAATTTCCTCCATCCAAGGAAATTTCACCATCTTTGGGCCATCATGGCTTTTGGTATTCCACTCACCAAGTTTTTACAAACTAAAGAGTTGGCTAGTCCTTAAGCAAACGGCTTTTGGTAAAGACAAATCAAATCCGTTGATGGTTGATAGTTTACCAAAAACTATATGGTTGTTAACTAACCATACTTAATTATAAATAGTTAGCTAGTCCTTAAGCAAACGGCTTTTGGTAAAGACAACTCAAATCAGTTGATAGCTGGTAGTTTGCTAAAAACTATAAGGGATTTTTATAAAACTTTCAAAGGTACTGGTAGTTCAAAATTGGTACTGCTAGTATAAAAAGGTACTGCTATATAGCCGTTGAGCCTGTCAGAAAAAGTTTTAGCCATTAGGCCTGGTAGTTAAAATTAGCCGTTGGGGTAGTTATGTAAATTACTGATGATTATATTATATTATATTTCACATATAAAAGATCTTTTTAACCGCCTATACATTTACTTATTATAATCTTTCTTATTGTCGGTTAAAAGTAATTCTCTCATATCTTCTTTCATCAGTCATTATCATAATTCACATACACCTTTCATCTTCTACCAGTACTACCAACAAATCCCACCATCATTTTCAAAATTTTCATTATGGCTTCCACAGTTGTTCTAGATTTTGTCCAACGTCACAATCAGTTAGCATTTTTGGAGAAGTCAGAGGATAATGCCTCATTTCATCAAGTAGTGGACTTTTTAAACAACTCCTACATCAGGTTTGCTTTGCTAGTCAATCCCACTATTTATGAAACACAAATTTTGCAATTTTGGAAATCTGCTAAAATTAAAACTTCTGAAAATGGGGAACAAAAAATTAAGGCCAAAGTGGATGGTAAACATTTGACTCTTACTGAGTCATCCATAAGAAGACATCTTCATTTGAATGATTCTGATGGTATTAGTCAGTTACCAGATACTGAAATTTTTGAAAATTTACAAAGAATGGGGTATCATGCTGAGTCTAACAAACTCACTTTTCTGAAAAAGCATCTTACTCCACAATGGAGATTTTTGATTCACACAATCCTTCACTGTTTGAGCCAGAAGAAAACCTCTTGGGAGCAATTTAGTGGAAACATGGCTTCTGCTCTCATTTGCTTAGCCACAAACAGAAAATACAATTTTTCAAAACATATTTTTGAAGGATTGATTAAAAATGTGAAAAGTGAAACAAAGTTTTTGATGTATCCAAGATTTGTTGGGTGCATCATTGCAAAATTAAAACATTTGTTACTTCCCACAGACTCAATTTATGACACACCAAAACTTTCTCACAAAGTATTTTCAAATATGAGAATTGGTTTTAGAGGGGAAGAAATACCACTTTTTGATGAAATGTTACCACAACATCCAGAAGAACCAACACCATCAGCTGATATACCATCATCTAGTTCTTCACATGGTTACATTTCCCCAACACATCAAACATCACCAATACCATCTCCAGTACCATCAGCAACACCACCAACATCATCACATCATGTATCACAAACCCAATCACCTCAGACAATGCAAGAACTGAAAGACAAGGTGAAGATCTTAGAAGATGCTCTTAAAAGTCAAAGCAAGAAGTTTTCTGAGATCAACATCAAATTAGTAAAGAGGGTAAAGAGATTGGAGGGTGAAGTGAAGAAGCTAAAGGGTAAAAAGTCTGCAAAGGTTGTTTTATCTAGTTCTTCACAGTCAGATGCTGATAGGATAGGTCACTCTTCCAAAAAGGGGAGGAAGGATAGTTCTGAAGATGAGGAAGAGGCTCAATTTGAATTCCATGATGGAACTCAAGTTTATGATGAAGAGCCTGTTGGAGCAGGGCAAGAGCCTGCTAGGCCAGAAGAAGAGCCTGCTAGGATAGAAAGGCTATTGGCTATGGGGTATAAAGGGTCTGCTGAGAAAGTGTACAAGAGAAAGAGGGATTTAGAGCCTCAAGGGAATTTGTTTGTTCAGGGGAGGATTTTTGCTGCTGATGAGCAATCTTCTGCTCCATCACAAGTACCAACTCCAAAGGATAAGGGCAAAGGCATTATGATTGAAGATGAGCCAAAGTCCAAAAAGTTGAAAAGAACTCAGCAAATTCAGATGGCTTTAGGAGAAGAAGAAGCCAAAAGGGTTCATGAAGAAGAGCTAAAAGCACTTGAAGCCTCAAGAATGCTTACAGTAATGAAAGAGCAGAAAGATGCTGAAGATGCTGCTCAGACTCTTCTTGATACTCAAATTGCTCAAGAAACCTTTGATGCACAGATGCTATGGATTATCAATAATGATCCAATTGTGAAAGGTCAAGCAGCAAATATAGTAAATGACAAGACACTCAATTCTGATGAGAAAACAGAAGCACTTGAATCATTCATCAACAATAAGTATAAAGAAGCAGCTTTGGCTGACATTTTTGAGAAGATGAAGGAAAGTCAGAAGAGAGGTTTTAAGGTAGGACAATCTCAGAAAGATCGGGTGATTTTTATGAAAAGGTTTTTGAAAGGTCAGGCAAATTGGACTGACTATCAACTAAAGAAGAAATCTGCTGATGAAATCTTCTTCCTGTATCTACAAGCCTACAAGAGTCTTTACTATAAAGTTCCATCTGATGTACACCCCTCAATGAAGAAGAAGGATGCTCAGAAGAAAGAAGTAGCAAAATTTGACTCAGAGCAAGTAAGTAAAATGTTGATTACTTTGCCTACTATCATACATGCTGATCCAATTAGCTGTAGAAGACCTATTATTGATTGGGAGATCAACCATGATAGATTAGGAAAATCATGGAAAATAACAAGGGTTGGGGGTCAGTTTGCTATCTTCAAGAATTTTGAAAATTTAGTTAGAGCATGTGACAGAGCAGACTTGGAAGAATTGTGGAATCTAGTGCAGATTAGACTAGACACAACTTCTAGTACAGATGCTAAGGAACAAGAACTTTGGGTAGAATTCAATAGGATGTTTGATCCTGATCCCAAAGATGTTCATTGGAAATTTCCCTATTATGATCCTTCAACAACTTGGGAATTTCTAAGCCATAGCAATATTCATCACCTTTTCACATAGAGTGGGATAGAACTCTTTATGTTGGGTGAGAAAGAGTATCCACTTAGTTATGAAGTGCTTAAAACCATGATCTCCAAGAGATTAAGGTGTGACAAAGATGATGAGAACTCAGAAATTGTTCAGAGTTTGCTGAGGAGCATATCTGAGCAATATGAAAGAAAAAGGAAGAACAGAGAGTGAAGGTTTTTGGAAGAGTTCTCTCAAATCCTCAAGGTATGTATTTTATTCATCAGAAACTTGTGTATTTTAATGGAAATAACAAGTTTAGGGGAGGATTGTTGGGAATAAAATGTTCAAGTCAAAGAGCCTGCCAAAGATGTTAAAGAGCCTGCTAGTTGATTTTTGAAGAGTACGAAGATTTTCTACCAGTACCTTCTGGGTAGAAGGTACTGCTAGCTGATGAAGAGCCTGCCAAGCTTATGTCAAGTCGATTAGATATTTTGTAATAGATATTTAGTTGAATTATTAGTCTTTGTACATTGTTATACGTTATGTAGAAGTGATTTAGTCCTCTGTGGTTCACAGAAGAATATGGCAGAGTTGTACATTGGTAGTTGTATTTAATTGTAGGCGCCAATATAGTCAAAGTATAGTTTTATATTCAACCACTTGACAATCTTGTAATAAGATATCCTTATCTTATAAAAGGATATCTTAGTCACCACTTCATACATGCATCTTTACCAACTAATAACCAAAAACAAACTATCTCTCAAGTAACTTAGTTACTTCAAATCACAAATCCTTTTACAATCTTAGATTCAAGATTACTTTGTAATCCCGGTGATATTTAGATCATCCGTATTATTTCATCAATAATATTGAATCGTTTTGTGTTAACCAAAGTTGTGTTCTTTGTTCATTGCATTCTCACGTTTATTTAAACTCACCACCTTGTGTTCTTTTAAGTGTGTTGTAGTAGATTTCGCATGCTAAACACATTCAATACATAAATATCTCAAACAAACAGAACAAAACCGTTCCACACAACTTATATTAGTTACAATAAGCTCAATCAAAATTGGACTTGATGCAATGGAACAGTGGCAACCAAATATGACCCTGTTTGACTATATATCCAAACAGCCCTATAGCTTGGCTGTTTGAGGATGAAACTAAAAAACACTGAAGTGACTTGAACTATTGACTCTATAATGACTAACTAACTTAAATAAGCTGAGAAAAGCAAGTTCTAATTTAAAATAAGCTGTAAATAAGCTGTTGACTATGCGTTGACTTTTTTGACTTTTTCTTGATTTTTAAAATTAAACCTGCTAGAAACTAATACAAGCTTAAAACAAGCTATATTCAGCTTATATAAGCTTATATGAATGGGTCTTGAAACTGTATTGAGTGCCTAACCACTGAATTAACTAAATACGAATTACCACTAATACTTGAACTTTGATTAAAACTGAAAATGAGTACACAACTGATTAAAACTAGAACAATGAACTTAAATTGAACTGAATTGATTACTGGAAGCTTAAAATTACAAAGACTATCATTAAAACTTAACTATTCGACTCTACTGTAAAAACTACTTGCCAAAAATGGCTACAAGAGGCCCTACTTATACAAAAACTAAGGTGGGATATCTTTCTTGACTTCTTCTGACTCATTTCCTGACCCTTGGATTATCTTCTCTTCATCTGAGCCGTTGGATTCAGTTTTGGCGGGAAATAGCCAAGTGGGTTTTAGCTAAGATTGTATCACGTGAATAAGGTACACACGTGAGGGAACTAGAGGGGGGGGGGGAAGATAGCGTGTGGCAGTGAAAAAAGCATGGGGAGCATTATTGTCGGTTTTGGGAATTGGAAATGGTGGTATTCTAGTTTTGGTTTCTAGGCGGGTTAGTGGTGTGGGAAGGGATAAGGTGGGTTTGACTTTGGTTGTTTGACCGAGTGTTTAGCAAAAATACGGGATAGGGTAAGTTGAGGGCTGGGCTTTTGTGGTAATTGGGCTTTGGTTTAGTGGATAAGGGTTAATGATGGGTTTATTGTGGAAAAGGGTTTAGGTTATTTAGTGTTTAGGGTATTATTGTTGAAATGGGAAAATGTTTAAGGACCAATAATGTAATCTTTGAAAATTGAGGGACCTTTGATGTCAATTCTGAATATCCCAAGGACCATTCTTGCCAAAAATCAAATCTATTTCCAGGGACCATTTGTGCCAAGTTTCAATAGTACAAGGACCATAAAAGATAATTTTCCATTTTTGAAAATCGGGGGACTTGTTTTGCCATTTTTGAAACTTCAGGGACTGAAACTGCCAATTATGCAAACTTTGTTCGTTTTTCAACTGATTTCAATCCTTTTGCACATGAAACAGATAAAAACACAATCCAATGATATTTTCTGTATTTTGAAGCATATATGCATGTTTTTAAATGTTTTTGCAGTCTAAATGTGACAGAAATGATGAGTATTTAGACACTCATCAATCCCCCACACTAAACTATTGCTAGTCCCTAGCAATCTTTTATGAAAATTTAATGGATTTTATCTCTTTACCAGAAGCCATCACTTCTGGAGTAGCCATTGTTTCAGTATGTGATACCTTGGTACAATGATAACCAAATGATTTTGAGCAAATCATCAGCTGTCAACGGGTTTGATATGTCTTTACCAGAAGCCGTTTGCTTCTAGACTAGCCAACTCTTAGATAAAATACAGTTATTATCTTTGGTGAGCTGATTACCAATTATGGTTTTCCACTGCCTTTACCACAAGCCATAACCTTGCGGGCTAGCCAACTCTTCACTTATGAAGATATGGTGAGTCGAATACCATACAATTTTGGGCAAATTGCAAGCCGTCAACGGATTTGAGAAATCTTTACCCAGAGCCGTTTGCTCCGGGATTAGCCAATCCTTTTGTGGGTTAGACATGGCGGACTGATAACCATTTATTGCGTTCTAAGTGAGAAAAAAATTTAAAATTTTGGCTAAAATGGGGGTACTAGATGGTACATATGATCAAATTCGCTAGAATTCCCCCCCACACTTAGAACTGAATATTGCCCTCAATATTCAAAGTACCGGCTATTATGCCGACACTTAGAACGTAAAAAGGTAATACTAATAGCCATTATTTTATATATACACACTTTTTTTTTTTTTTTTTTTTTTTTTTTTTGAAAATGTACATATATACAACATGTGGGGCATCTCCCCCACACTTGGGTGTTAGAAAAGAGAAAGAAGTCAGAAATATGGGTGAAAACCCATATGGTGTGCTAATAGTTTTGTTCACCGAGTCACTAGCTTGACTCGACCCCGCATTCATTGGTTCTTGGGGAAGCAAGTGGAAACGACAATCTCCATCGGACTTTCATTCAAGATGTTTGGATAAACATTGAAGTACGTGAAAGTTCCACACCGATGAGATATACACAGACCCGGCTCACAAATGATAAATGAAAATGCCGGGGTCAAAGATAGCGTCCTCACTCCCGAAAGAGTGAAGAACAGGAGATGTCACCGTGTAGGTGAAGAAAAGAAAGAAAGTCATGATAAAAATCATGACTAACTCATCATCATCAGAAGGAGAATTCATGATTTCAGTATCATGATTCTCATCATTTAAGCTCAGTTGATCAAGACAATTCAAGGGTGGGAGGGATGGGATTTTGATATTAATCAAATTCTCAGTGTTGAGAACATCTCCCTCCGGAACACAAAGATAATCTTTGTCAAGATCAAAGTAGAAGTTATCATACTCTGGCAGAGATATGATATGAGTGAGTTCATCGGAGAACTCTTCAAAAGTGAATGAATCATATTCGGATTTGATGTGAGTGAGTTCATCAGTGAACTCCTCAAATGTAAATGATTCATAATCGGGGAGAGAATTATGAGAACGAGAGGTGGTATTGCCACTAATTTTCTCTCCCATCTGATCAAAACAGAAGGCTTCCATTTCCGGAATAGAATCATCGGAAAAAATGTCACTATCCTTTATGGGGATAGGAGATGAAATGGGTTTTTCTTTGAAAGCCTCGATTTTAGAAATGAGAAGACTGACATTCAATAATGTTGCTCGAAGAGCTTCATCTTTGATTTCAGTATCAGTTTCTTCATCATTCTCTTCTTCTAAGCTGACAAGCTTAGAAGGTAATTCTTCCACATAAATGATGTCTCCACAAGATAACGAATCGTCATCATTAGAATCGGAGAACATCTCAACATGATCACTTGGGAAGACAAGAGGAGGAGGGATATCACACATTTGATCAAAAGTTCCCTGTGACTCACTTTGGATTGGGACAAGGTTCTCAACACTAGACTTTATGAATACGTCCGATTCCTTTTCAGGAATTGTGTCAAGATGCTCGTCCCCCATGTTAAGAGAGTTAGTGGGAATCTCGGGTGTGATAACAGTAGACTGAGGGAGTTGAGAAGTACTAGCAGTCATGGATTTTACAATTTCCATTTGTTCTTCTGCTAGTAATTCTTCCATAGACTTTTCTCCCTGTATTTCCACGAAAGGAATCTCAACTGATGAACTTGATGAATCTTTTTGAAGAATATCAACGATATCTTCATCATCACTGTCATTATCATCATCGATAAGAACAGCATTGCGGAAATTGGCACATGCTCTAGCTGCTCGTAGTTCGGCTGATGTCTGAAAACCGAAAGGTTGACATTGATTTTCAGCATGAGGACCCCCACAATATACACAAGAAACACTGGGTGCATTATGAAGTGTTGTATTGTTCAACTCCTCCTTAAGTTCTTTTAATATCTCAAGAGCCTTTAGACAAAGGTCTTGCGAAGTTTCTTGAAGAGTTGCTTGATTCATTTGGCACTGTGTGGAGGTTGGTCATGATATGAATAGTCATAATTGTTACAAGGAAATGGATTCCTTGTTTGACAATCGTAACTAAAGTGTGGACCTCCACAGTACTCACAACAAAATGATTGTTGTGACAGGTCATGTGAATAATATGGAATTTGGTCATTTCCAAAGTCCTGAGTGTTACCAGAAAACTGTTCATAGACAAACGTGATCCCGGTTTGACACTCAAATCCTTGATGAGGACCTCCACAAAACTCACAACAAAAACTTGGTGTATTTTGATACGAAGCATCATTGAAATTTGGATTATATGATTCTTGCTCGTATGAATGTGATGGGTAGTTGGAAAAATTTGAAGAGTCGTTGAATGAGTTTGGATTAGGATCATAAGCAAATGAATTCCTCGAACCACAAAACAAACAACTTCCGTCTCGAATATCATTACCACATTGTTCACATGTACACCAACGACATGGCAAACCAAAAAGCGGCTCACCACAACCGACACAAGGAATAAAATCCGGAGGTGGGACAAGTGGTGTGCTCTGAGAGCTAGGAATTTCCACCACTTCCGTTATGGTCTCTGGTTCTTGTTCTTGATAAACGTGAAGATTAGGCAAGTCGTTCTTTTTAGTCACCGTTCTAAGTTCTGTACGTTTGCTTGACAAACTTTTAACCGTAAATCCTGAAAGGTTATGATCGATTCTCGACGGTTTGTCATTAATAGCACGTATCTCGGGCTGTGGAGGGTAGTAGGAAGGACTTTGAGAATCATTGATGGAATTAAGCTCCTTTTTGAGGGCTACTTCACACCAATAACAGGATCCTTTTGGTGCATGATTTCCACACCACTCACATTTACACTTAGAACAATGAAGGCTGTCAATCAACGGGCTTTTACAATCAAAACATTTGTAGCCGAGAGACGACATAGAAGAAAGGTATAAGAAGTTTAGAATCAAATGGATAGAGGGTAAAGGGATAAAGAATCAAAAAGGGTGAGAGGGTGAGAAAAGGAATTAAACGGATAAGAGGGCAAAGAAGAATCTTTTTGGATTTTTAATAACATTTTGAAAACACAAAGGAAAAAGGAAAAATAATTTTTGAAAAGAAAATCTTTTTGGGTTTTTGATAAGAGAATATTTACGAAGATTCAAAACACACAACGATAAACGAGATTTAAAAATTCGCGTCAGCCTTCCCCGGCAGCGGCGCCAAAATTTGATTCGCTGGAATCAACACATATATTTTTAACCAAAGAGTACAACGGAAGTTGTAATCCCGGGTCGTTATCCCCAACGAAGGTTGAATGGAATTTGTGATCTCGAATCGTGCACGTGTTTGAATGGTGAAATAAAAGGATTTTTGGTTTTCTAAGCTACGAGTGATGAACATAAATTAAAAACGATTAAGAAGGCAATAAAAACAATTTAGGAAAAATAAACGTGATTAAAAACGTAATTAAAATAAAAGAAACGCGAATTAACGAAAAACGGGACTAGGAACGAAGCTAAAAACGTCAAAACAATGAAATAAAAACTCTACGGGTGCCAAACTATTTTTCCTAGGTTCTATTTAACAAAAGAAAAATTTAGAAAAAAGATTTATATTTTTCTGACTTTTATATTTTTTTTTATGAATTAAAAACTAAATTACTCTAATTAAATGATAAAAAAAAATGAAGAGATTTTGGATTTTTGTTTTTCGAAATTGATAAAGTACTTAATTATAAGCACTTTTTATAAAAGACAATATTTTTGAAAACTTGAAATAAGCACAGAAAAAAGTAGATTAAAGCAGCCGCTTATGAGAGACTGATTGAATTTTTTTATTTTATTTTATTTTTTTGGTATTTTTATTTTTTAAAACTTATAAAAACTAATTAACTTTTGAAAATAGAATATTTTTACAACTAAAAAATAAGCCAGAAATAAGCTTACAAGCGCTGGGCTTTTCTAAACAAGCCAAAATAAGGCTGCTGAGGTGTTTTCCAGTCCAGAAATAAACACTTAGATAAGCTCTAAATTCTAAAATAAGCTCAAACAGTTAAATTCTATACTACAAACTATTTGCACAAGAAAATTCAGCTCCTAATCCTAACTCTAACTAGCTTAAATACGAGATTGAAAAAGGCATTTTAAGGTGCAGTATGCTGATATACCCATGTTCAGGGCAAAAATGGCTTTTTCAAGCTCTTGAAAAGCTGCTATAAGCTGCTCTAAAAATCTTACAAAAAATACTAGAACTAGATGAGCTGGGGAACTATGATAATCCAGAAATTCAGCTTATACTAACTTAAATTGAGGGCTACAGAAAATCCACAAGATTTGCAAAAACATGAAGAAAAAAAAAAACAAAAACTACGACTGCTATGCTTAAATGGACTGCTAAGGGTAAAAACTGAGAACCAAGCCTAGGGATTTCAATATCAAACTGAAAAGGGAGTAATGAGAACCTGAGAATGCAAAAGTAGCTCCACAAATAGCCTAGCTTATTGTGAGCTTATTCAAGGCAGCTTACTGCCTTGCCTGCAACCTTTGGACTCCACACCTGCAATAAGCTCAAAACAAGAAAAATAGAACTGAAAACAACTTATATTAGTTACAATAAGCTCAATCAAAATTGGACTTGATGCAATGGAACAGTGGCAACCCAATATGACCCTGTTTGACTATATAGCCAAACAGCCCTATAGCTTGGCTGTTTGAGGATGAAACTAAAAAACACTGAAGTGACTTGAACTATTGACTCTATAATGACTAACTAACTTAAATAAGCTGAGAAAAGCAAGTTCTAATTTAAAATAAGCTGTAAATAAGCTGTTGACTATGCGTTGACTTTTTTGACTTTTTCTTGATTTTTAAAATTAAACCTGCTAGAAACTAATACAAGCTTACAACAAGCTATATTCAGCTTATATAAGCTTATATGAATGGGTCTTGAAACTGTATTGAGTGCCTAACCACTGAATTAACTAAATACGAATTACCACAAATACTTGAACTTTGATTAAAACTGAAAATGAGTACACAACTGATTAAAACTAGAACAATGAACTTAAATTGAACTGAATTGATTACTGGAAGCTTAAAATTACAAAGACTATCATTAAAACTTAACTATTCGACTCTACTGTAAAAACTACTTGCCAAAAATGGCTACAAGAGGCCCTACTTATACAAAAACTAAGGTGGGATATCTTTCTTGACTTCTTCTGACTCATTTCCTGACCCTTGGATTATCTTCTCTTCATCTGAGCCGTTGGATTCAGTTTTGGCGGGAAATAGCCAAGTGGGTTTTAGCTAAGATTGTATCACGTGAATAAGGTACACACGTGAGGGAACTAGAGGGGGGGGGGGGGGAAGATAGCGTGTGGCAGTGAAAAAAGCATGGGGAGCATTATTGTCGGTTTTGAGAATTGGAAATGGTGGTATTCTAGTTTTGGTTTCTAGGCGGGTTAGTGGTGTGGGAAGGGATAAGGTGGGTTTGACTTTGGTTGTTTGATCGAGTGTTTAGCAAAAATACGGGATAGGTTAAGTTGAGGGCTGGGCTTTTGTGGTAATTGGGCTTTGGTTTAGTGGATAAGGGTTAATGATGGGTTTATTGTGGAAAAGGGTTTAGGTTATTTAGTGTTTAGGGTATTATTGTTGAAATGGGAAAATGTTTAAGGACCAATAATGTAATCTTTGAAAATTGAGGGACCTTTGATGTCAATTCTGAATATCCCAAGGACCATTCTTGCCAAAAATCAAATCTATTTCCAGGGACCATTTGTGCCAAGTTTCAATAGTACAAGGACCATAAAAGATAATTTTCCATTTTTGAAAACCGGGGGACTTGTTTTGCTATTTTTGAAACTTCAGGGACTGAAACTGCCAATTATGCAAACTTTGTTCGTTTTTTCAACTGATTTCATTCCTTTTGCACATGAAACAGATAAAAACATAATTCAAAGATATTTTCTGTATTTTGAAGCATATATGCATGTTTTTAAATGTTTTTGCAGTCTAAATGTGACAGAAATGATGAGTATTTAGACACTCATCAATGTGGCTACATGATTTAATTGTTAAGATTATGTGTACTTATTAGGTTATTTATTTTTCATTAATTACTTATTTTTTTGTTTAAATTATATGACGAATTGTAAGCAAGAAAATGGTAATTTTTCGAATAGAAATAAATTGACCTAATAACTATAAAACTATGATGTGATAAATTATACATATTGCAAAGTCTTATGTACCGACAGTGATTCGCTTCGCACGGTAATTTGCTCCCAGGCGAGACTAGTAATATTATAGTTTATAACATATTTTTTTTTAAGACTTATAATCATAAACTTTTAATTGAGTGATGAGTTTTGTACCAATAGTGTGAACGGCTCAGCCTGTTTAGACAAACTATAAGAGGGGTATAAGGAGGCTTGACATTAAATTGTCATCCGAAAGAGACGCGTTTTTAATTAGCCTTTGGGCGGACGTTTGTCTCTCCGCTCCTTTATGCGTCTAATTGGAGCTACCAAGTAAGCTATTTTTTTGTACAAAATCATCTTAAGGGTGAATTGACCTCAATTCCACGCACCACTTTTGTGGTAATTATCCGAATAACTTGGGTCTTTTGACTCATGCAGCAGTAGGATATTGTGGGCGATAATTGTAGGTAATTCTTTGATTGGTGAACTCAATACCTCAATTAAAACTTTGTTGATTTAAATCTTAGCCTAATTGGTAAATAAAATTGTTTTGAAAACTTATGATACGAAGATGTGTGCATGCTTCTTCGTACATATTTCGATTGTCACATCAAAATAAATACCCTAAAATTTAAGTCCATGCTATCTAATTATAAGAAACACTTGGAGTTAATATTTAGCGTAAGTGAGACCTTACCTAGATTTTAATGACAAGGTAAATTTCCATTATGCGTGAGACCAATAATGGAGAATTTGCAGTTTCTAAATTAGACGACTTAATTAAGTTGTTAGTAAGACCTATAAACTTAAGGCATGGGATGGGATGAAACATGCTTACATTGCAAATTGTATTTGGCAAATGTAAATCCCATAATGATCTAGGAGTCGAAAATTGTTTGCTGATTATTGTTCGACAGATTACCATATTTTGTACTTTCATTACTAGCAGATCAACTGATGTAGTGAAACTATGAAAATTTGGATCCTAGTTTTCAAGAAGATTAAATGGTTATATGTATATTTTATGGGTAATTTTCTTTTCTTGAAAAATTGTATTATTAGAATACTAATATTTGAACTTTTTCTGTAGAAATGGCTCAACCCGAAAATGTTGTACTAAGTTCTGCTTTCAAAAACCATTTTGAAAGGGAAAAATTGACTGGCCCAAATTTCAATGGCTGGCATAGGTCACTCATGATTGTCTTGAGAGTGTCCAAAAAGCTGGAATATTTGACTAAGCCTTGCCCTCAAGAGCCAGCTGCTACTGAACCTGAAGAGGTCAGAGCAGCATGGCAATTGGAGTTCGAGAAGCACAATGAAGTTGCGTGCTTGATGCTCGGAAGTATGGTCCCCAAATTGCAAAAGCAGTTTGAGAACTATTTTCCTAAAGACATGCTGGAAGAACTCCAAAAGACTTATGAGAAGCCATCAGCTGTTGAATTGTATGATTTGATCGATGCATTGCACAGCTGCAAGCAGGGGGAAGGTAAACATGTTCATGATCATGTGTTGGAAATGAAAATGTACATGGACCAACTACACCAGATCAACTATGTCTATCCTGAGAATGTGTGTGTGAACCTAATCAATAGGTCCTTGAACAAGGATTTTAAAGGTTTTGTTCAAAATTATAACATGCATTGCTCGGGGAAGACAGTCACAGAATTGCTCGCAATGCTTGTGGACTATGAAAAGGGTTTACCAAACAAGGCACCTACTCCTCAGGTATTAGCTATACAAGGAGGTAGGATCCAAAAGCCAAAACCGCAGGTGAATAAAAGGGTAAGGGTAAAGTTGACAAGGGTAAACAAGTTATTGCCTATCAACATATGCCCAAGAAGAACAACCCTCAGAAGAACAAGGTGAATCCAAACAAGAAGGATCAGGCTTGTCACCACTGCCATGAGATAGGACATTGGAAGTGGAACTGTCCACTCTATCTCGAGGAGTTGCGCGTGAAAAAGATGAAGGTTGAGGCTGGTAAATCCAGCACTTCAGGTAACTTTTTCATGATTGAATTATTTTCATTAACTCATAAAATAAATTCCTGGGTATACGATACTGGATGTGGTATTCATATTTGCAATACACTGCAGGGGTTTAGAGTTGAAAGGAGACTGGCCTATGGGGAACAATATCTGCACGTGGGCAATGGAGCACATGCAGCTGTTGAAGCTATAGGCGTATTTAAATTAGTTTTGCCTTCGGGCTTAGTACTGTTTTTGAATAATTGTCATTACACACCTACTATTGTTAGAGGTGTTGTCTCCTTTTCGTGTTTATTGGATATTGGTTTTCAACATACTGTTTCAAGTAATGGAATTTCTGTTTCGTTAAATAATGTTTTTTATTTTAATGCTATTGCTGTGAATGGTGTATTTGAGATTGATATGAATGAATGCAATGATTATAATTCAATGTATAACATCAATAATAAGAGAATCAAGAATGTCTCGGATTCATCTTATCTTTGGCATTGTCGACTTGCTCACATAGGAAAGACTCGTATGCAAAAGCTGCAACGTGATGGGCTTTTGCAAGATATCAATGATGAATCATTTGATAAATGCAAATCTTGTATATCCGGGTAGATGACAAAGAAACCTTTCAATAATCGTATGGAAAGGGCAAATGATCTACTTGGTTTGATACATACTGATGTATGTGGACCACTTAGACATGTGTCAAAGAGAGGTGCTAGCTACTTCTTAACCTTTGCTGATGATTTCAGCCGTTATGGATATGTTTATTTACTTAAACATAAACATGAGGTGTTTGAAACATTTAAGGTTTTCAAAGCAGAAGTAGAATTGCAACTTGGAAAGAAGATTAAAGCTCTTCGATCTGACAGAGGTGGTGAATACCTGAGTCAAGAGTTTAAAGATTATTTAGCTGAGAATGGAATTGTCCAGCATCTCACATCTCCATATACTCCATAACAAAATGGTGTATCTGAGAGAAGGAATCGTACATTGTTGGACATGGTGCGATCAATGTTTAATCTTACAACTCTTCCTTTATCCTTTTGGGATTATGCCTTGGAATCTGTGATTCGCATATTAAATATGGTTTCGACCAAGAAGGTTGATAAGACACCTTATGAGTTATGGTTTGGGAAAACGCCTAACTTGTCTTATTTAAAGGTCTGGGGTTGCGAGTCGTTTGTTAAACGTGACTCAGCAGATAAACTCCAACAGAGATCTGTAAAGTGTATCTTTGTAGGATACCCAAAGGAAACGATGGGTTACTACTTCTACTACCCACCTGAAAACAAAGTAATTGTTGCTAGGTATGGAGATTTTCTTGAAAAATATCTCATATCTCAAGAATTCAGTGGGAGGATATATGATTTGGAAGATGATCAAGAAGATACATTAACTTCTGAAAACACTAGCGAACTTCCTGTGGAACCTGAAAGTCTGTGTCCTCCACCTGAAGTTGTTCCCATTCGCAGATCTGCAAGGACTGTGAAAGCACCTGAACGTCTATGTCTTAACGTAGAGGTTGAGGAAACTATATTAGGGGATCTTGGAGAACCTGCTAATTATAGAGCTGCCATGAATGATCCTGAAAAGGATAAATGGCAGATTGCTATGAATGGGGAAATGCAATCCATGAGAGATAATCAAGTCTGGATTGAAGTAGACCTTCCTTCCAATGCCGAGGTAGTTGGAAGTAAGTGGCTCTTCAAGAAGAAAACTGACATGGATGGCAATGTACACACCTATTAGGCCCGTTTGGTAGCTAAAGGCTTTACCCAAACATATGGTGTTGACTATGAGGAGACCTTTTCTCCTGTAGCTGACATAAGGGCTATTAGGATTCTCATAGCCATAGCAGCGTACTATGATTATGAGATTTGGCAAATGGATATCAAAACCGCCTTCTTAAATGGTCGCCTAGATGAAGACATCTATATGGCGCAGCCTGAGGGGTTTGTGAATCCAGAATTTCCAAACCGTGTATGCAAACTTCAAAGATCCATTTATGGATTGAAGCAAGCATCACGGCAATGGAACAAGATATTTGATGAAGAAATTAAAAGGTTTGGATTTACTCAAAATCTCGATGAGCCATGTATATATCATAAAGCTAGTGGGAGTGGTTGGTATGTGCTTAAACACATAACTTTTCTTGACCAAATTAAGACCAAAACGACCAAAAAACTGACCAAAATGCCAAAGATATTTGTGTTTTTGTGTTTGTTAATATGCAGGTACGGATATCCCGAAAAAAGGACAAAAACGAAGAAAAAACAACAAAAACCGAGCTTGATTTGGAAAAGAGTCCGAAAATCGAAGACCGGAAAAGACAATTTTCATTTGGATTCGATTCAAGCTCAAGAAATTCCAAAATGGCCCTTGGATTATTTTTAGTTGGCAAAAATGGTCCTTTGAAGAACTTTGAAGAAGTGGCAGTTTTGGTCCCCACAGTTTACATGATTTACAATATTGGTCCTTGGTTAATCCCATTTATCCTAAACTATTATACATTACCCGGATCCAAAAGAATAACTAAACCCACAATCCACCCAAATTAAAACCCAATAGCCCTTTACAACCCACGGCCCAACCCATTTTCTTATACCAAACACAAACCCGACCCAATCCCCACTTAGTTAAACTACGGGGTCAAACCCCTCGGTCAAAATCCCTAAAATAAAACCAGACTAATCACCATCATCTTCTTATCCCCATCTTTATCCCGCCATTAGCCCTAATCCCCAACCCAGTCACCATCACCCTCGCTACCATCCAAACCCTTCACATGGGTATGTCTTTGGTCCCCTCTCCACGATGGCAATCCCAAAGGACCACTAATGATCTACGGCTCAAATAGGATGTTGTGGGGAGCAAGTTTAATCCAAGGGTCCAAGAAGAAGCACAAGGGACAGAAAGAGAATCCGCACACAGAAGAAACACAACTGAAGAAACCCTCTCCTTTAAATAAAGACCCTCCTCACAGATTGTTTTTTTTGTCCCACTTTTCATGTATTTAGAAAAGTTTTGACCATTTTTACTTGCTTATTCCTTAGTGTAATCTTTAAATTTTTATTGTAATTTCATTTTCAGTTAATGCAATTTTAAGTTTTTCTTGTCTTTATTTTCTTGGTCAAACTGCTTATGTTACTGCTATTTTGCTTAATGTCTGTCTTTTAGTTGCTTGTTACTGCTTAGTTTAGTTCTTGGTAGTTTAAAATTAGTTAAGAGCTTATGTGTTATTTGTTGCTTTAAAATTCCTTAGCAGCCTGCATTTGTTATTATTACCTCACTAGCCCTTTTTTTCAATCTCAGTTTAGAGTAGTTAATATAGGATTTAGATTTTGAATTTTGTTTTACAAGTCGCTTGTAGGGTGAAGTTAATCTGTTTAAGCTTATATTGGCCTTAGAAGCTTGTTTTCCAGCTTATATTAGCCCTAGATCAGCTGTACAAATCATGCACCAGCAGTCCATTTTTTTGAGTTTCTCAGTTTTATCAAATTTCTATGATTTTTAATTCAGTCGAATTTAAGTGTTTTTAGTTGTAGTTTTTTTCTTTCTAAATAGAGTTTGGTTGCTATTCTAGTTGATGGGAATTTTTTAGAATTTTAAGATTTTTATTTGGTAGCTTGTTGAGGCCTTGAAAAGCCCCCCTAGGCTGCTATTTGCCCTGCATCATTTTCTTTCTCAGCATACACCAACTGCTCAGATAAGCTTAAGCTTATTCTGAGCTTGTTGTTAAGTAAAAAAAAAATATTTCTAGTTTTGAAATTGGTTTTTGTCATTAGCTTAAGTTATTTTTAAAAAGAAAACCAAAAAAATAAAATAGTTTAAATTTTTTGCAAAACTGGGGACTCGAACCCCAGTCATTTAGCTCACCACACAACACACGAACCACCATGCCCTTGGGACTTTTATGTCTCATATTCCTCCTTTAATTATTTTGACCTTTTTTTTTTCTTCTTTATAAGCTTATTTGAATCGTTTAGCTTATTTTTAACTTGTTTCCAAAAGCTTTTTCATTTTTTTTAGATTTTTCTCAATGTTCTGATAGTATTAAGTATTTTAGGAAAAATTTTTAGATTTTTTTCTTTCCATTTAGCATTTTTAATCATTTATTTTCTTTAAATCTGTTTTTAAATCGTATTTAATTATTTAAAAGTCAAAAAATTATAATTCTTTTTTTTCAAAATTTTCTTTTATCATTTAGGACGTAGGAAAATTATTTTGGTACCCGTAGGTTTATTTTTCATAAAATGTTACGTTTTTACTCGTTCGTAGTTTCCAGTTTACGTTATTTAATTTTCGTTTTTAGTAGATTTTAGTAACCAATCAACCCTCGTTATTTCAAGCATTTTAATACCGAACCTCAAACGATATCCTCAATTTCACGCCTCGTTGGGACCTCGACCCGGGTACACACTTATCCGGTTATTAAATCGATTGTCGCGTCGAACCGTCGCGAGTTGACTTTTCTTCGTGAGAGGTTTGACTTGTGACGCGTTTGTCATCGAATATCAGTGGTGTTATTTTCCTAGTCCTATATGTTGATGACATATTAATCATGGGCAAAAATATCCCAAGATTGAAAGAGGTGAAAGCCTATTTTGGGAAATGTTTTTCTATGAAGGATTTAGGAGAAGCAGCATACATTCTAGGAATCAAGATCTATAGAGATAGATCAAGGCGATTGATTGGATTAAGCCAAAGTGCTTACATTGATAAAATATTGAAGAGATTCAATATGCAAAATTCCAAAAAGGGATATTTGCCAAAGCAAGAACAACATGACTTAAGTAGCAAAGCTTGTGCTTCAACACCTGAAGAGATGGCACGCATGAAGAGAGTCCCTTATGCTTCGGCTGTGGGATCTATTATTTATGCGGTGAGATGCACAACGCCTGATGTGGCGTTTGCTAAAAACATAACCAGTCGATATCAGCAGAATCCAGGTGAACTCCACTGGACTGCTGTTAAACATATTCTCAAGTACTTGAGAGCTACAAGAGATATGTTTTTAGTACATGGGGGAAATCCAGAAGCAGAACTTGATGTTACAGGTTACTGCGATGCTTCCTGGAAATGTGATAAAGATGATACGAAGTCTCAGACGGGTTATGTCTTTGTCATTAATGGAGGAGTTGTGGATTGGAAGAGCAAGAAGCAGAGTACCATAGCGATGTCTGCAACAGAAAGTGAGTATATTGCTGCCTCAGAAGCTGCAATGGAAGTTGTCTGGATTAGGAAGTTCGTTTCAGGGCTTTGAGTTATGCCCTCAATCGAAAGACCTATAAAGACGTATTGTGACAATTCAGCCGCAATTACATTTGCCAATGAACCTGGAATCATGAAGGGCACCAGACATTTCCCGATTAAATATCACTATGTTTGAGAACAAGTGAAGATAGGTGAAATTGAGTTACTCAAAGTTCACACAGATAATAACCTAGCTAATCCCTTAACGAAGGCTTTATCTGGTGGGAAGCTTAATCAACATGCTGAAGGCATAGGACTTCATTTAGCTAGTAGTTTTATGCCTATCTGTGATTAGTGTTTGGATAATGGGATATTATGAACAATTATTATTTTAATGAAATAAAATACTTGTTATGTTTGATTGTCATTTTCTTAATAATATATCCTGTATTTGCATGTTTAATCCTTGAATATATTGATTATTCTAAATTGTCCGTTGTCGATTAATGATATGTGAATATCATTAAATTAAGACAAATCTGAGTATTGGTATAATATACTTGAAAGTATATTGATGTTTTGACATGCCAATTTCACATGATATTCAATGAATTGAATATAGGACTTATCCCAACTTCATGAGTTTACTTTATGGATCTTGTCATCAAGTAAATCATGTTTATATAGTTATCCTCAGACTTGAGATACCAGATAACTGTCATGGATGTAGTGCATTTCTGTGAAGCAATTTACCGCTATACGTAACTGGTAGCTATAAGGATTATTTTCAGGAGTGTTGCAAAGTTCATGGGTTAGGCTCGTAGTCAAGAGAGAATTTGTTCCTTCAAATTTGTTTGAAGTTTAATGCTGCTGATCCCCTCGTAGGGTTGACAAGATGTTTGTGTGGCCACACCCAAGATCTCCCCTGAATATGTTCAGAAGATTTGGTAATCTTGCTCAATCAGAAACAAGGAGAAACATAATGGTTAATAAAGAATGACTGAGATCCATATCTTTATTAATGTAGTATTAGAAACAAAAGGATAAGTATGATGATGAATCATCGAATGGTTTTTCCAGGAGACCACCACTCGAGTTGTACTAGGGTCATTGGCGTGTTGCTAGACGCTAACCAATGTCATTACACTATTAATAGATGTCCAAGTGGGAGCTGTTAAGTTTTATGGACAAATATTAAATGTGTATGACTAGAATCGATATCGTGACCATGAGATTGCACACATTACGTATGAGGAATTAATGTACAATAATTAATATATATAAACCGTTATATATTTAATTATTTAAACACAAAATAACGACTAACAGACGTTAAGTAATTAACGGGAATTGACTAACGACCGTTAGTAAATAAAGAAAGGACTGTAGGTGTAATTAGAGGGTCAAGAGGTTCTAGAATCCCTTGGGGAGTTCTAGGCCGATCGGCATTGGGTTGCCTAAACCCAATCCATGTCAAACTTGTCCTCCAAGATTAGTACCCTATAAATACAAGGCTTAGGGGTTATTGTTTCTTGATCTTTGCACTCTTGCTATAACCCTAGGTTTTTCTTCTTATTCCTTTTTGCTAGAACCGATCGAATCATAACCCTTTGGGTTGGATCGATCAAAGTTTTTTTTTTGAACAAAATTGTTTTGGTTTACTTGTGTTTATTACTAGCATAATCATTAGTTCGGTTATAGTACGTGTGTACAAGACTGTGGTATAAACTCACTATAGTTTATACATCTTGGATTGAGATACAAAACGGTAAGGAGTATCTCGCCAATCCACTTGTTATTTAAAGAAGAAGATTAAAGTTTGATCATTGTTCTTGCTAGGATCAAAGGTACGTTACTTTTATTATTCGGTTAATCTTTTATATGTTAAATATGATCCTACGCTTCCGCAACGTGTTTGATTGTTATTAGAATAAATATATGATTGTCATGTTTATTATATTCTAACAAGGATCCAATAAAAAAAAAAACTTAAAATGAAAAGAATGAGAAATAACTATAACCACATATTTGAGATGCATCTTTATTCATTTAGATGCATCCCAATTGGTTTTGAAAGTGAATTTCAAGTGAAAACGATGCAAAGTAGTACTAGCAATAAATTTGACCTTTATAGAACGAAAAATACATAGGATTCGCCTAACTTGACGAAATTCATGTAATATATGTATATACATCTAATTTTTAGCTAGAAAATATATTATGTTGCATCTAAAAGATTAGGGATGCAAATAATTCAAGTCGATGCATCTCTAATGTGTGTTTATAGTTATTTAAAATCATTCTCATTTCTAGATTTATTTTATCCTAAGATAATATACAAGTTTCTTTCCTCTTCTTTCATCCCAAAAGAAAATGTGTTGTAAATGAAGCATTTATTGGTAAATTTATCCAAAGATAAGATAATATGACTCAATTACCAATGTGTCTATATAGGGAAACTAGAGAAATTAAGGCTATATTTCGCAAATGTTTCGTAATTTATGTTTTGCAATCTGATTTAAATAGAAAAAATATGAGTTTCTTAGTCCCGGTACCGTTCGTTTCACATTCGCAATCATCTCATAATTTTAATGATGACTTTTTGTATTCTCTCGCCTCCCCAAAGTCGCCTTCCTATAAAAGGTCTCATATCTCGGTTCAAATAATTATAAACAAAAAATTACAAAAAACCCTCAACCTAAAACTAGACAAATATGGACGCGTTAGGTTCTACAACACAATCTCGTTTCTTTGATAAACAAAGCGAATTGATTATGGATTTTTTGTTGAGGGATAGTACTTTAAGGGACGAACTACTAGAAAAAGTTTCTACTCCCAACGACAATAAAAGAAAAAAACAAAAAGATCAAGGCTATCGCAGTGTGGAAACCGTTGGGTGAGAACAGGTCCCGTTTGTTTGTCACGTGACTCTCACTTCGCAACTAGATCGCAGAATCTTCGATTTCAATTTGTTCGAAAACTGATGTGCATGAAAACGGACGAGACAGGTGTCATCATGATCGGAATAAAAACGTCGGTGAAACAATTTAATTACCAGAAAGAATGAAGGTGCGTGCAAGGAGATATGACAGATTATGTGATGTTGAGGGAGTAGTAAAATATTAGATAAAATGATAAATAAATGAAAAATTATGTTTGGCGCAGAACTTTTTGAAGCTTTTTGGGGCGATGAGTGGTGAGCAATTAACTTTTTGATTTTTATTGTTCGTTTTTCAAATGAGGGGTGAGCTTTGCTATTGTTTAAGAATGCTCGTTTTTTCAATGTTTCTTTAAGAAACTGTGAGCGGTGAGCTGTGAGCTGTGACTACTGCTCACAGCTTACTGCTCAAAGCTACTGCTCACTGCTAATATAGAGCGGTTTTTATTTTAGATAACTTTTTTATGTTGACTAAAAACAACAAACATGATGTTGTCCTACATATGAGGAGAAGCCAGTTGGTCAAAGGGGTAGATAAGGATCCAAGTGGAAGGCCGTTGCGTCCACACAGTTGGATAAACACAAGTGTTTGTTTTTTGTTTCTTGTTTCACTCGATTCATTCAATTGGTAGTAAATAAAATTCAATCTCTCCTCAACTTTGTTAACTCCGCCCCTTTTATTCACACACTTTTTATCTCACCTTTTTATATACTTCATCTTCTTATTATTAAACCCCTGTCAGCAGCTTACTCTTCCAACAAAAAACCGATCGAGGTATAAACCCGGATTAATTTTTATGTAAAATGATTTCATATTGCTTTTTAGTTATTATTTTCTATGAAAAAAGGTCACATTGTCGAATTTGATTTCTTTTTTTTTATGTAATGCTAGAATTTTATAATGTTGTTTATAGTAGATTATTATGATTAAGGTTTTGCTAACTTAATTTGTATATATTTACATTCCTTATTAACACTCACTTTTCTTGATTAAATGTGTTTAATATTGTATATTCATGGAAATTGTTGTAGTTAACATTTTTTTTTAAATTAGAAACTATCATATATTCGTGAACACATACTAATATACCTTTGATTAAACATGGTAATAACATCCACCAGTAAATTAATAGTTGAAATATTTTTCAACCCGTAATTGTTGCATATCACATTAGAACCATAAGTTCGCAAGTATAACTATTTGCCGAAATTCATCTAGTATAATTAAGAACAATGCAATTATATCAAACGAGTTTATATTTCTAAACATGGTGAAACCATCAATTAATAACACAAATTGGTTATATGAATTAGTCTAAAGCAATCACTTATGGGTGACCTAGTAGTAAAAGGCTTGTGACACTAAAATGCGAGAGATCCCAAGTTCAAATCCTACTTGGTGCAAATGACCCTAATGTGGCCACACCAACTTTCCCAAAAAGAAAATGGTAGGAAATTACCCGGTTTGTGTTTGTGTGGCGGTGGGCTCAAACTCCATGGACTAGTCGGCCAAAAGGTCGGAAATCACGGTCACCAAAAAAAAAAAAAAAAAAAAAGTTTAAAGTTAGATAATCATATCTACTATCTACTTATACACATTCACTTCATAGTATTTGTAATCATGCCGGGTGGTGTGTTTGCGGTAGAACTATTACTAGTACCTTTTGTTGTTTTACATTCCATGTTGGTCAACAAAGTCAATAGTTACTTAAAACTAACGATAATTGATTACAAATAATATTGTATACTACTCTTGATAATCAATTATTCTTGATCAGTAAAATTGTTGTTTCAGTGATGAGTGCGTATATTGTCGGAGTCTTGGCTCCTCTTTTACTCACTCTCGTCCTTCGGGGTAAAAAAGGGAAAAACCGAGGTTTGCCTGCTGATGTGGGCGGGGAACCAGGGTACGCGATAAGAAACCATCGGTTTACATCTCCTGTCGAAACAGCATGGGAAGGAATCAAAACGCTTGCAGATCTATTTGAGCTAGGATGCAAACAGCATGGTGACAAGAATTTACTTGGAACACGTAAAATAATATCTAAAGAGACAGAAGTACATCAAGATGGGAGGTCATTTGAAAAGCTTCATTTAGGTGAGTATGAGTGGAAGAACTATGGTGAAGTGTTTCAAGTTGTGTGTAATGTTGCATCTGGGTTGGTGCAAGTTGGGCACAAAAGTGGCGAACGTGTTGCAATCTTTGCGGATACACGTGAAGAATGGTTTGTTGCACTTCAGGTACTGCATGCACAACTCTTATATAAATATTAGAGGTGACAAAATGAGCGGGTTGGGTAGGTTGGATAGCGGGTCAAAAATAGTATAGACTCGTTCATGTCAGTGCAGGTCGGGCTTGGTTTGGCCTTTTTTTATTTTTATTTTTAATAAATAGTTTGTGTGATGATATATGATTACAAAAAGGTACGCCATTACGTTAATAATATTATTTTCTGGCTATAACTATTTAATGACGTGTTAAACCCGTTTCCTCTAAAGGTTTTTTGACCCGTTTGACCCATTAAGGATAGCACATAACTCGAAATAGTCCACTAAACTAGATTTTGTTATTCATGCTCAAAACGAATGGGACAATCACGTTTGTATGTTTCTAGTTACATCCTCTAGTTTTTATTTTTAACTTACCTGCACCTCACACTTGTAAGACTTTATGATTTGGGAGCTATAACTAACTTATGTTATTCTGTCAATCAGGCTTGTTTCAGGCGAAATGTCACAGTCGTGACCATGTATGCATCTTTGGGAGAAGAAGCCATTTGCCACTCCTTGAATGAGGTATTTCATTCTTTTACTTGATTGGTATAAAACTATAAATGCATTAGTTTTCATGGAAAAGCATTAAGTAGTAAGTATTCATGGTACAACTGTCCACAAGATTGCAAGAAGCAGGACATGCCCATAGAAATTCAGCAAGAAAGAAATCGATAAATAATCAAAATTTTGTATTTTTAATCAAAATAACGTCACTGGAAAAATTTAGAAATAATGAAATTTAACTTCATATTCTTGTGATATTATTTCCATAAATGCAGCAATAGGCAGGGACGCTGAAATCGAGCTGATAAGGTCATCGATCGAACTATTCATAAGTGGGATTACATAACCTATTGATTTTATATAAAAAAAGAAAGTATATTTGTGCTTTTGTGGTCCTGTCAGCCTTTATAAGTGGAACTACCATTAAAATGTATATAAGAAACTAACAATGTCCAAAAAAGTATTGTTTTCAAACATGTCATAAGTTATTGTCTATCAAAAAGAATTGCAACTAGAATTTTACAAGCTTTTTATTCTGGCACAACTAAATTTTTTATCATAGTGCGTTTATCTTAATACCCGACTGAGTCAGCATAGTTAGCTAAATTTACTATCTGGCTATTTCTATACATGAATGCACATTCAGCTAACAGAGATGCAATGTGGATTCGACTTGGCACGCTACATCTTCTGTTGTTTATCATATTCCTCACTGAGAAATTAGCTTGCAACTTTTAATAGTTTTATGTTTTTACATATTCCTCACTTGGAACCTTATTATCAAAATATTTTGACCAATTGATATAACTTAATTATAAGTAAAGATCCTTTTTTAAAAATGAGGCTCCAGCTGGCCATCTAATTTCGTTCTAAAATGTTTTTCAGACAGAGGTAACTACCGTAATTTGTGGAAACAAAGAGCTAAAGAAGCTTATAGATATAAGTGGACAAATAGACACGGTAGAACGTGTAATATGCATGGATGATGATTTTGTGTCGACCGAGGGAACAAACAGTTGGAAAATCTTTTCATACTCTGAAGTAGAGCGAATTGGCAAAGAGAACCCTGTTGAAGCAGATCTACCGCTTCCTGCTGACGTGGCAGTGATTATGTATACAAGTGGAAGTACCGGTTTGCCTAAGGTTAGTGAAAATCTTCAATAGCCCTTTTCTTAATATTTCGGTTTTTCATATTAATTGAAAAAGGTGCTTGTTTTACAACATGTATTGTAGGGTGTAATGATGACACACAGTAACGTTCTAGCGACCGTTTCTGCTGTCATGACAATTGTGCCTGGCCTTGGAAGCAGTGATGTCTATTTAGCATACTTACCGCTAGCACATATTCTTGAACTTGCAGCTGAGGTATGCCTAACCATTGAAATAAGATATGGTTTCTTTCCTGAAATATTACGATATAATCATTTCTAGACGGATTTTTGTATTCATTTTTTTTTTGGTCCCAGAATCTGTTTGCAGCTGTAGGAAGCTCAATAGGTTATGGAACCCCTTTAACACTTACAGATACATCAAGCAAAATTAAAAGAGGTACAAAAGGAGATGCATCTGTTTTAAGGCCAACTTTAATGGCGTCTGTTCCCGCTATTCTTGATCGTGTCAGAGATGGTGTACGGAAAAAGGTTGGTTGAAATTTATGTGGATACCCTTTTTTTATATATCATGTCCATTTATTTATTTTTTATTTTTTTATTTTTTACCTTTTTAATTAATTTGAGCTGAATATTTTCAGGTGGATTCAGCAGGTGGAATATCCAAGACATTGTTTGATTTAGCCTATAGTCGGCGGTTATCTGCAATAAATGGAAGTTGGTTTGGGGCATGGGGGTTAGAAAAGCTTATATGGAGCTTTCTAGTCTTTAGAAAGGTTCGAGCTATTTTGGGTGGTCGTATCCGGTTCATTTTGTCTGGAGGTGCACCTCTGTCTGCTGATACTCAAAGATTTATCAACGTTTGTCTTGGGTTAGTACTAACAAAGTGATCTGTTTGTATAAATGGACAATGATAAAATTGTTTGTTACTTTATTAAATTTTTCATTTTTTATGTGGCCCGCCACTACCGCAGTGCTCCAATCGGGCAAGGGTATGGTCTTACTGAGACATGTGCTGGTGGGACATTTTCTGAGTATGATGATACATCTGTAGGTCGTGTTGGTGCACCCCTTCCTTGCTCCTATATCAAGGTAATATCCAATGGGGATAATTCGCCTATGAAAACTTATATTATCATATTTTTATTGATTTTATCATCCATATATCTTCAAGATTGTAAAATCCGCATTGTACTTTTTATACTCATAAGTTTGAGTCGAATCTTAAAATCCATGTAAGTGATTCTTCAAAAGTTGGTACTCATGCAAAAGCAAATGGTTCACAATAAGATCTGTAGTCAAACTAGTTGCTCGTTTTACGGTGAATTGTGACATTTAGGTATACTTATAATGACTACTGAATCATGATGGGATATTTTTTTTTCCAACATCTATTATTCTATCTATTTGAATAATTTTGATTGTTTTAATAGTCAACTTTATACTAGTCATATGTATCCGACACACTTTTATCAGACAATACTCTTTCATTTGGCTTAAAGGCATTCAGAACGGTTACAGTTAGCCCTGTTTCATTCTGTCTTGTTATATTCATTCTATGCTTACTGCTGCATCTTTTGACACTGATGAGTTAATTTCTTTTTGTGTAGTTGATAGATTGGCCTGAAGGTGGTTACTTAACCAGTGATTCACCCATGCCACGAGGAGAAATAGTGATCGGTGGGCCAAATGTTACACTTGGATACTTCAAAAATGACGAGAAGACAAAGGAAGTTTACAAAGTAATACTCTTTCTTTCATTCTTTGATTTTGGCTAGCTGGAAGTTTTCACACAACATGATGGAAATCTAATTTTGAAATCTTTTGTTGCATCAAAGGTTGATGAGAAGGGATTGAGGTGGTTCTACACGGGTGATGTTGGACAGTTCCATAAGGATGGATGTCTTGAGATAATTGACCGTAAAAAGGATATTGTCAAACTTCAACATGGAGAATACGTTTCTCTTGGAAAGGTACATAATTGATTATATTGTTATAAAAATCAGTTTGTCAAATGTGATAAAAAAAATTGTTTTATTTTAATAATATTCTACTTCATGTTATTTAGTTTGATTGAGGAGGATTTGTACATTAGAAATATACTTTTAGTGACTTTTGACCCGTTTGATACTTTTCCGTAATCGACCTATTTATATGTATATGGATTGAAATTGCCACCTCTATTTTGTATCAATTGGAACGAGCTTCCACTCACAGATTAATATTTGTTCTACAGGTTGAGGCTGTTCTAAGTACCAGCCCATACGTTGATAACATCATGTTGTATGCCAATTCGTTCCACAGCTACTGTGTGGCTCTTGTGGTGGCTTCACAGTCTGCAGTAGAATCTTGGGCTGTGCAGAAAGGTGTCGAGTTTAATGACTTCGCAAGTTTGTGTGAAAAGGAAGAAACGGTCAAGGAGGTTTATGGTTCCCTTGTAAAGGTAATATTATATTATTTCATAGATGCAAATTTATTTAAAAAACTTCATGGTAATTTATTATTTTGAAGAGGTTACATCTAATCCAACCACAAAACGATTGAAACATTTCCCTTTTAGTAATTATGATCTTGGCTTATGTAGGCGCATTCTGGACCATCTGATCAGTAGTTAACATTTTCTTTACTAAACCAGAATAACATTGTTTGATGTTTTTACAGGCTGCAAAAACGGGACGATTGCAAAAGTTCGAGATTCCTGCAAAGATTAAACTGCTTTCGGAACCATGGACTCCTGAATCCGGACTGGTTACTGCAGCATTAAAGCTCAAGAGAGACGTCATCAGGAAGACGTTTTCAGAGGAGCTAGCTAATTTCTACCCGGCTTGATTAATGGTTGGATTGCGGCATATAAAATGGTTTCAAATAGTCTGTTTATGGCATATAAAATGATTGTACTGATTCTTTTTTTAGTCTTTTCTGCTTGGCTCTGATAAAATTATTTCCATTATAAAGTTATGGGATAGATATATCAGTTCAAATTTTGATTCTGGTTAAATAAGTTGCATTTGTTCATCTTTGCGATAAAAGATCCTGTTTTTAATGCTCCCTTATGTTCTCAGGTACACACTTATGCTCACTTAGTCCTTATCATCGTATAGTCGATTCATTAACATCGAATCATAATGTCTTCATCACATAAACACCTTTATTCAGATTTGACAATGAAGTAACATTTTTTAGACCATATTCAGCCCCTAGAACATAGTGCTTCATCGTTGAATATCTGTCTGGCTCATTGTTATGTACCTTTTCGAAGAATTGTACATGTGCAACTTCAAATAATAGAAGTTTTTAGCATACGATGTATACGGCATATCATGAAGTCAGAAAACAACATAAGATGTCTATACTAGAAAGGTTGAAATGCAAGTTGCTACAGATTTCAAGTTGAATAATTTTGTTTCACATATGATAAAATGTACTAATGTTTTGGAATCATTGTCCTCTCTTGTCTACTTTGTAATGGGTATTGTCACCGAGTGTATTTGTGTAGATGGTAACTCATGCCGGTTTTGGAAGTTTTTTTTTTTTTGAACGGCAAAAAGAATATATATTATATATAAATGAGGACCACTAGCAAGGAACTAGGATCCAAAAATACAAAACAATTCTAGAAATACAAAAAACTACAAATTCTAGAACCATCCCAGAACTTTAACTGCAAATGTCGTAAAAAGGTTGAAAAAAACTTGTGCCAATTACAGGAAAACCTAAGACATAAGAAAAAACCTCATCATTGAAGGCCGAACCACCGGTTTTCACTTCAATGATGTTTTTGATACGACCCCATACAAGTTCTGAGGAGAGACCACAAAGAAACCGAGCCACGAAACCACAAAACTACCCAAACGGACACTCGCTCCAATTATCCCACGAAGTCTTATCCTTCCTATCTCGATTGTGAATCCAAAGATAAGAAGTGGAAACAATGGCGTTAAATACATCCAAGCTAGACTCGTGAATACCATTGTGTATAGCATTATTTCGCGCCTTCCAAATATGCCACCACCATATAAAAATAATAGCTTGAAGTCTATTTCGATGAGTCGCCGAGGTGTTAAGCGAATCACACCAAGAGAGAATTCGATCCATTGAGTCGTCCGGGATGTCACACTTAGTCCAATTATTCAATAAAACCTTGCCCTATGTGCGAAACTGCATTGTTTCATTCATGAATGTAGAACTCTGAAGCTTACACAAATGAGTTAGGAGGTGATTTGTACATATTGTTTTGTGCGACTTATATGACATACGATAAAACCCTTATTTAAAAGTTTGAAACTTACACAAATGGGCTAATTTGTACAGATCGTTCTATACAACTTACAGGACGTATGATACAACATTGCAGAACCACATATCATCATGGTATATCGTTCAGAGATGGAACCGGTTTTGAGAACACCTACATAGTATGGATGTATAAGGAAGCATTTGTTTTGAGAACAAATTTTAGGATGCATACTTGGTCTTTTCTATTTAAAATCAAACACCCATATGCAAGATAGAACCGGTTTGGGTTCTCGGGGAATCAGGACACCCATTTAATTTTGCGACGTAGTTAAATACTTGTAAAAATATATATTGTGTTTCTAGTCTTGTTTAATTTTCTTAAATATACCTGGTAAATTTTGTTCTCGTCTCCGCTATATGGTTTATTTATTATTATTATTATTATTATTATTTATTATTATTATTATTATTATTATTATTATTTACATATTTATGCCTTGGGTTTTCCTCTTTGTTTCCTTAGAGCATGGGGTGTGTTAACCTTGTGTTAAACTTTCACCCACTGCCACGTCAGCGCCACATCAGCTTTAACTTTTTCACCTTTAACTAAAAAAAACACCCTTTATCATAACTTAATCTTAACTCATCTTTAACTCAAATATTTTCAAATTCAACCCCTAAACTAAAACTAATACTTCATTTATTAAAAAAACATAACATTGATTCTTAAACATATTACAATACGAAATTAAAAAAAAAAAAAAAAAAAAAAAAAAAAAAGTTAAAACGAAAATAAAAAATAAAAAAATTACGAAATAAAAAAAAACACAACAAAAAGCAAACTACAACATAAAGGAAATTACGAAAATACAATTAAATCTAGTGACGAGGTTGCAAGTTATATTTTTTGATGATTCGGTCCTTTTCTTCATTGATCCAACACACAACGTTTGGATCCTTGCCGTCAGTGTCAATCATCAAAAATTTCATCTCTTCCAACCTTGTTATCGTTTCATCTTTTACTTGGGCCGCCCGATACGCCGCTTGGGCGGTTTCCCGTTTAATATGATACTCGGATGCCATAGCCTCCCCGAATTGGCTAGACGAGCTCGTTCCTCCGGTACTCGCTCACTCGGTACTTGTCGTGCTCTCGGATTTGGCTTTCTTTGAAGCACGCTTTTTGCCCATGGGACGTGGTTGTTCATCATGACAAACAACGCCTCGTTTGTTTGGCTTGGGACATCGCCGGTTAAATCAAGCGGATCCGGCGCGTCCCATTTCTTATGACCACGCAAAACCTCCCAAGCCTCCTCGTTGTTAAACGGCGCAGTTTTGTGCTCGTCACGATACATTTGTTTCGCCCGTTTGAGGATATCCATCTCACTTTTCCCACTTTTTTCTTCGCGTTGCGAACGTTTGTAATACGCGTTGAACTTTGTGCAATCACGGTTCAACGTTTTTCACTTGCCTTGTATCATATCCATGTTGCGTTTTTGAAAATTGAGTCTATTGAACTCATTTATTACCCGTTGCCAAAACGTGTCGCGAGGTTGTGCACGCCCGACTTGTGAATCCTCGGTAGCGGCCACATAACACTTGGCAAGTAATTTTTCCTCACTTGATTGCCAACGTGTATTGACGAAGTCGGGATTTTCTTCATTCTCCTCGATTGGTTCGGGGTCTTTGGATTTTTTGGCCTTTCGTTTACCACCACGTTTGAATGGCTTTGGAGGAGACGTAGGTGTTTCGGGAACTTCATGTGTTTCGGTTTGTGAATGTTGTGATTGTTGTGAGAATTGTAGATTTTGGAAATTGGTGTTTAGTGTGTTTTGTTGGTTTTGTTCCCAATATAGAAATCGTTGATGGTGTAGGTAAAGTTCTTGGCTCGACAAGCCGAGTGGGTTAGGGAAAGAGTTGTTGGGTGATGATGAACCCGCGTTCGAGTTTGAAGATGAATCCGCGTTTGGGTTATTCCACCCACCGATGAGATTCATGAAACTTTTGTCGTTGTTGTTAAATCTCGACAATTTTTTTTTTTAGAAATGGAAGTATATGATAGATTAGATTGAGTTGTGGAAGTTTGAAAAAAAATGTTGTGTTAATTGGGTATTTATAGTGGTGGGAAAATGGTTTTGATTTTATTATTATTATTATTATTATTTTGTGTGTGTGTGTGTGTGGGGGGGGGGGGGGGGGGGGGGGCAAACTAGCCGTTTAATTCCGTTGAGGGGGGTAAAAGGATTTTTTTTTTAAACGCAACGGTTATATATCCGTTGAGGGGGTAAAAGTGATTTTTTTTTAATTTTTTATTCAACTCAACTTTAACGCTGCGGTAAAGGGTTAACGTAACCTTTTAACGCAGCTTTAACGCAAGCCAAGTGAGGGTTTAACGCAGCTTTACGTTAAGACACCCTATGCTCTTAGGATTCACTTTTTTTTTTTTAACCCACCCCTTTTTTTTTGCTAAGTTTGTTTATCCATTTTCATGTGACATGGTTTTTATCCTCAAATTTTACGTCACTACGTGATTTTGGTCATACATTTTCATCAATGTGACACCTCGACTGGACTATATATTCACTTTATTGCATAATTCGAATTTTCATTCGCTAAACATCCTTTTCAACCACATCCCACATAACATTATTTTGTTAATGTGTTAATTAATGTATTTACTTATCTACTTGGTCTTTTATACATGCTTCCTAACTTCGAACGGCTATATTCATGCTTCTTATATCATTTGTATCGTGTACTCACGTAAAACCTTCATTTAGTGGCATGCCACATTAATTTAAAGTTTCTTTTAGCCCTTTGTACCACCTCATTCAACCAATTGTTTGTTTTTTATGATGTCAGTCTTTGAAGATGGGCGATTACTCAGTCCCTCGATTTCTTAAGACCTCAAAATACATGTTTGATGCATAAAAGTATATAGATTCTATGAATAGACCGATAACAAAGACACTGCAGGGTCTCAATTCAAAAATCATTCAGAAAAAAAAGGTTAAATAAACTATACAATTATGCATAAGATATGATATTTAAGTAAACAGATCTCACTATAGCTAAAAAGATGCACACTTTTCATTTAACTTTTACTTCGAGGCCTCATTTTAATTCTCGCTCAGAGCCTTAAAAAACCTAGGAACGGTAGGGATGAACATGGTTCGATATTAGGCTAAAACCGAAATCGAACAAAAAATTGTAGGTTTTTTCTTTTTAGATACAATTTGTTTTTTCTGTTTTTTGTTTCTTTTTGGTTTGGCTTCTTGATTTCTATTTGATTTATCAATGTTCGGACCAAGATCAATTTAAAATGCATAATAAACTTTCAAGTTTCAAGCATAAATAAACACACAATTACACAACGATGATAAGAAATTAATGACCCAAAAAATAGAAGATAATTGTTTATATGTCATAAATTGACACATTAATAACAATAAAAGACTAATGGCGACAAAAAGTCCCAAACGGAATTGTTTATGCGTCCGAAATGAGACATTCGGAAAAACAATCTGAACATGAGTGTTTTAGGATTTTTTTTTTTTTTTTTTTTTTTTTTCGGGGGGTTTTTTTTTTTTTTTCCTGGTTTGGTCTTCATGCTAAAGCCAAATTGAGTTTCTGCAAAATACAAAAGCCAAATCATTGATTTGGTTGCTCGTTTTTCAGTTTAAATTGGGTTTTTCAGTTTTTCTCACACCTCTAAAGATTGACCCTACCACTTGGTTATAAAAAACACGTCTATGAGTCACGGGGCGTTATCATATATGTTACACCCATCAAATTTTTAATCTACTTCAAACATTGCTACAATACAACTCATAAATTATGGTTATTTCTTGTTTAGTTACCCTTTCTCGGACTAAGATCAACATTATCCGAGATAACTAATATGTACTCATAGATAAATTTTAGAAAAAATTACACGGATGGTCCTTTTGGTTTACACGAATTTCAAGTTTGGGAGCTATTTCATTTTAATTACGCCACAGATATCTATTTTGGGAAACGTTGCGCGCGTTTGGTCCCTAAGTTGGATGGACGTTATCTTTGACTGTTAAATGTATAAATATTATTTGCCCGTTAGTCCCTCCGTTAGTTTTGTTTGCATCGTTAGTCCTATTTTTTGCATCGTTAGTCCTATATGTTGGTCAAGGGTCAACTCAACGGGTCGGGTGCCACGTGGCATCGGGTCATAAACGGGTCGGATCCGGGTCAGATCGGGTCATAAACGGGTCGGGTCGGATCTGGGTACGGGTCGTGTGCCACGTGGACCACTGAGGTGGTGCCACATGGCATGTATAATATACCTAAAGTTTGCCTCAGCTGGGATTTGAACCCAGGACCTCTCGTGTGAGAGTGAAGCACACTTTCAGCTGCGCTGGAGTGAGACTTCAATATATACATGCAATATTAATTATATAACACAACTTAGTAAATGGTCCATTTAGATATAATTTGACCTGCCATTTCAAGGAGTTTTGGACTGGTTCAAAAATATATAAAAATACCGTTGGACTCATTTTTTCGTGCTCTTTCCAATGGTGTGCTCGGGGAATTTTTCCGAGTTCGTCTGAACCTCGTTAAACGCGAAAACGTCGTCGAAACTCATCAGAAAATCACCGTTTTTGCTTTGTTTTCAAACCCTTATACATGCAAGACAAAATAACACATAACAAACACATTTGCAATATAATTTCAATATATTGGTCAAAACAATAATTAATTAATTACTCAAAAAAAGAAGAAATGAAAACCTTTCATTCTAAGAATAAGTTTTCTGATCTCTAAAATAAAAATTAATTTCGAAAAAAAATTAATTTAAAAAAAAAAATTCTAAAAAAATTAATTTCGAAAAAAAATAACAATTTTTCTAAAAAAAATAATTTCGAAAAAAAAATTAATTTTTGTAAAAAAATTAATTTCGAAAAAAAATTAATTTTTCAAAAAAAAAAAATTAAGAAATTTAGAAAAAAAATTAATTTCTAAAAAAAAAATTAATTTCGAAAAAAAAAGTAATTTTTGTAAAAAAATTAATTTCGAAAAAAAAAAAATTTCTAAAAAAATTAATTTCAAAAAAAAAAAATAATTTTTGTAAAAAAATTAATTTCGTAAAAAAAATTAATTTTTGTAAAAAATACTAACGGAGGGACTAACGGTGCAAAAAATACTAACGGAGGGACTAATGGGTAAGTAATATTTAAACACTTAACGGTCAAAGATAACGTCCATCCAACTTAGGGACCAAACGCGCGCAACATTTTCCAAAATAGGTATCTGTGGCGTAATTAAAGTGAAATAGCTCCCAAACCTGAAATTCGTGTAAACCACAAGGACCATCCGTCAAACTTTTTCTAAATTTTATCACTCTTCACACTTCACACTACACGACACATGTAATGCATATTGCAACACCCAATTTGGGTACCACAAATTCATATTGTCCAAAAGGGGAAGTAATTTATACCCTACAAAAATAATAACTAAAAAAGGATAAAAAGACGTTATTGTTATGTCGATATGGTGGTGGTGGTGGAGAGGAGGAGGGTTGTAAAAAAACCACTAAATTGTTAATTGACTATTCATAACAACACCCAATCACCCATTATCAAAACCAAATATAAGTTTCACCATACTTGTCCTTACAAGTAGAATAACATTACATTACTATATATATTATAACACATTTAATACGACGTCGTTGATGCTACAGTACCCTCGGCCCGGCCCACTGCTACAGTACTGGCCCATTTATTTATTTATTTTTTTTAAAATCAGCTTTCGAAATTTGGCAAAAAATACCCCTGAAATTGATGACTCTTTGCAAAAAAAGTCCTTTTTCCAAAAAAATGTTTCGAAAATTGGCAAAAATTACCCCTGACACTGACGACTCTTTGCAAAAATAGTCCTTTTTCCAAAAAAAAAAATGTTTCGACAATTGGCAAAAAATACCCCTGCCATCGGCGGCTCTTTGCAAAAGGAGTCCTTTTTCGAGGTAAAAAAAAACGATAATCAACGAAATAAAACAACGCCCCGCCGCAACGCGGCGGATCATCGCCGAACTCATTCATATATATTTTAGGATTCAAGTTAGAGTCTCAACTTACAAAAGAAAAACTAAAAAACTTTATTAGTTACACGTTATAAAAGTGATAAAGTTACAAAATAATTAAAAGCGTTTACAAAGACACTCCTATTAAGCCCCATGGCGCCAGACTAACACCATGGGTGGCGTTTCGTGCCTCGATCCGTCCCCACCAACTGAGTTTTTTTTCTTCTTTCCCTTCAGTGAGTTACGTGTGGCCAAAGAGTGTCTCATTACACCATATAGAAGGGGAGAGATGTTTTGTGTGGTGTGATAAATTCTAATGTTATAAGAAAAAATGATGAAGTGACCGCACTTTTCTCACGACACCACCCAACGGCACGAGAGGGTACCTTGTGCTCTAAATATACTCGCCTACTCAAATACAGTCTATCTAGTTTATAAAGATGTAGTTAATGCGCATGTAAACAAAGAAGGGATACTTTAACGCTTAATTAATCATGACAACTTTTTTAAAAGACAAAACGAATATAGTATATGCGTATAAAATAATATATTCAAAAATTGTACAAGTATATTAACTCTGCAAAATCTCTTTGTATTCCCATAATCTCCACCGTTCTCTGCAAGGTTACTTTCTTTCCTCTCTTTACGCTACTTCTCTCTTCACCTTCAATCTTTCATTTCTTACCGTAACATTTTTTATAAAAAAAACAATCCTATACAACATCTTTTACTTATGTTCACTTTCATTTTTCAGTCATGAAGGATCTTAATTCACAGTCGAGTAACAAGAGGGCCTTCACCACCTCACAGGTATATATACGTCATTAATTTGTTGTAAAATACTCTATAAGAAAATGATTGACATGTCTAACTCGTATACTTTTAAACATGTCTATATATATAGGTGTTGGAGGAACTAAAGGAACTTTTATCGATGGCTATTCCAATAACTGCAATGAATTGTCTAGTCTACCTTCGAGCCGTCGTGTCAGTGCTTTTTCTAGGACGGCTCGGAAGCCTAGAGCTAGCTGGCGGCTCACTGTCCCTGGGCTTCACAAACATAACTGGCTACTCTGTTCTAGTTGGACTAGCATCCGGTCTAGAACCAGTATGTAGCCAGGCATACGGAAGCAATGCAAACAATAAATGGGAATTATTGTCTGCATCGCTGCTCCGTATGATTTTCATACTACTAATAGCAATTATACCAATTAGTTTCCTATGGATAAACTTACAACCCATCATGCTAATGATGGGACAGGATGTCGCGATCACATCAATGGCCGCAACATACTGTCTATATTCCGTACCTGACTTGCTAACTAACTGTCTGCTACAACCTTTACGCGTATATTTAAGGTCACAAGGCGTGACAAAGCCACAAATGTATTGTAGTTTAATAGCAGTGGCATTCCACGTGCCATTAAACTACGTGCTAGTAGTGCGCCTAGGATTAGGTGTAGGTGGGGTAGCAATAGCATCGGTGATAACAAATTTAAACATGATGGTACTAATGATAGTGTACGTGTGGGCGTATAGTAGATGGAAATGGACATGGATATGGATAGACAGGGTCGCATTAAAAAGGTTATTGGGCCTGTCCCTTACGAGCTGTATGGGGATTTGTTTAGAGTGGTGGTGGTACGAAATCGTGACCGTTCTAGCAGGATACTTGGCGAATCCACGCTTAGCGGTGGCTGGGACTGGGATATTGATACAAACAACTAGTTTGATGTACACTGTTCCTATGGCTTTGGCTGGCTGTGTATCTGCTCGGGTAAGTTTGCATCATTGTTTTAACTTTTACTTAGTTGTTTTAACTTTTAACTAAAAAGATTGTCATCCTAAATTTCCATTTCAAGTATTGATTGGTAGTTTGTTTTTGAATATAGACTAGTGATGCTGATTTTTGTATATAATATAAAAAAAGATCATTTGGATTTCTTACCACTAGTAATTCTTTAAAGTTTAAACTCATAGTTGTATTAAGGGGTAACACCATCAAAGCTATATTGATGATATAAACTTTTGTAATAGTTCTAGACAAAATAGTTATTTATATTACTTTACTGTATAAGTGCAGACAAGAAAGCTCTTACCTACCTATCCATCCGTTTTGATTCGATAACCAACTCTCCCCCTGATTTGTCATTTTGACACATCAACTTTTTTACTTTGTTGGTATATGAGTATATATAGCATGATCATCCACTCACCAACTAAGGAATGTAACTATTCATTACTAATTAACTAGATAACATTGGTTCTTAATCTTAACCATCAACCACATGTTTATAACTACTGTAAAAACTTAGTTTCTTTATACTTTATGTATTTTATCATGGTTTTCGAATATTTGATCGTCTAATTCTCATGGTTTCTGGAATTTTAACCACCGTCACATAAGCTTAAGTTTGTTTACACCTAACAGTAATTGAACATCTCTCAAACTGTAATGACCAGCGTCACAAGACTTTCATTAATTAATCCGTAATTTTAATCAAACACTAGTATTCCTTTGTTGGTCACGAATTATATATTTGATGATATATTTTTAATTTCTCCAACTTTAATGAACTAAGCTAACAAAACTAATTTTTACCTTAACAAAATCTGTAGATATCAAAAAATATATTCTAATGATTACTATGGATATTGAGATTCTGTTTGAAGCTACTCATAAAGAAAAGATATATATATATATTTTTTGCAGAATGCGTGAGTAAATGATATCGATCAACTTTTAGTGTTGCTTTCTGCAAATCTTTTGTCATTGAACTTTTTAAATATTTTGTTGTTTTTTATGCTCTTTTTGAGTTTTTGAGATGCAGGATGTGGTTACCCAAAAATCATAAGTATATTGTTGTCTTGAAAATGAAAACGACAAACATCATAGGTTCGAAGTAAAGGTTGTAATCAAAGAACATGTGAGATAATATGGACTGTTTTTATTTAAAAACAATAAGTAGTACATTAATTTGTACATACCAAATGTTACGGAGTACTTCATATACAATACATAATTGTTTTAATATTTATGTCCTCTTATAACTTTTATACACATTTTTTCCTCATATGTTTGAATATAGTTTCACATATAGTTAGTGAAATATTTCTTAATGTATCTACCGTTTATGTCATGATTTGCTTTTTGCATCAAAGTTTAGATAAACTAATAAACAATTAATTGATGATAAAGTATTTGGTTATGGGGTGGATGTGGTAGAATCATTTCTTTGTGACGTTTATATTTTATTTCTTACTTTCTGTCTTGATGCATCGATAACAACATTATGCTTTTAGTGGATGATGATATGGATATTTTACACTAACAATGGTACATATGTTTGATTTCAAGGTGGGTAATGAGCTAGGAGCAGGAAGACCAAACAAGGCGAAACTAGCTGCACTCGTTGCCTTGTCGTGTGCTTTCTTAGTCGGTTTCATCAATGTCATTTGGACAATCGTCTTTCGTGACAAATGGAGTGCCCTTTTCACCAAAGACCAAATGCTTCGATCCCTTGTTTCATCCGTCATGCCAATCATGGGTCTATGTGAACTTGGCAATTGTCCCCAAACAACTGGTTGTGGGATCCTACGTGGCACTGCTAGACCGGCTGTTGGTGCACGTATAAACCTTGGCTCATTTTACTTTGTTGGCACCCCTGTGGCCGTGGCCTTGGCGTTTTATTATAATGTTGGGTTTAGTGGTTTATGGATCGGGCTTTTGTCAGCTCAAATTGCGTGCGTGATTTCTGTGTTGTATTCGGTACTTGTTCAAACAGATTGGGAAGGTGAAGCAATGAGAGCGCAAAAGTTGATGAATACAAGTTGTGTCATGGAAATGGTCACAGAAGGTCACGATGCTAGTCATGATAACGAAAAAGGCTTCTTGATGATCGAGTGATGAATATCGTTAGCATTTGAATTAGAGATGAAAACACACGTTTGGCCGTAAGAATGAATGACATGTCTAGATATTTTTTAAGTGAGCTAACACGGTGTACGTTGAATCGGTACTCTTTTGCATCTTCGTTTCCTTGTATATGTTTTAGGATTGACGGGATGCCATTTTGGGACGAGAATCAACCATCTCAATTGCATTATTTTGATTATGATTCTACGAGACTTATTAGTTTATTAACAGATTATTATATGGTTTGTAACAAAAGTGAAGTTATAGGTTGCAAGTAATATGAGTCAAAATTAAAGGAATAGGGACTAAAAACTTAGGCCGGACACGGTAAGGGAGTGGATTGACCCTCATTTTTTCAGTTACGTCAGTTTTTTCTTTCCTGCGACCTACAAGCGATTGGTTGTCACAGTAAATGGGACATTCATTTTTTTTTTCAACTTTTTACAACTAACAAAATTTAATTTTATTACATTATTTTCCTTCTTTTATAAAAAAGATTACAAAACTAAGATTAAAAAAAAGAGTAAACTACAAAAGATGTTCTTAAACTTTCTGAAAAATGCAAATTATGTCTGCCAAAAAAAAAAGTGCAAGAAATATCCCTAACGTTTTATTTTTCTGCAAATTGTGTCCGTTTAGAGTTACTGTAGCTGCAAAAACCCGCTTTTGGCTAATGCTCGTTAGATTTTCACGTTAGTTAGTCGTCATGTGCGTTGCACGTGAGGGTATTTTCATCATTTCACTTTTCCCGCCATCAAATCTACCTGACGGGCCCACTAGCACAACTACCTTTGTGTTGAGGGACATTTTTTGCAATAAAAATTTTCTTCTTTTATTCTTACATAACACGATTAATCACCCATTAATGCACACCTACACCTACTGTTACTGCTCATCATTTGATTCATCCGAAAAAATGGTTCTTTGCGCCTGTGGTCTTCAAGCTGTAGTAAGAACATCCTGGACGAACAGGAACCCTGGTCGGCGATTCTATTCATGCCCGACAATCGTAAGTTTGACTCTTTTACAAGTTGCCTCTATTTTCTTCATTTTATTTACATTTCTTTCATCTTACAGAACTCTAGTTGTCCCTTCATCGGTTGGGTAGATCCGCCGATGTGCGACCGATCTTTAGACATCATCCCTAGGCTAGTTAGGACCAGGGATGCATTGGAAGATGTGCTGGAATTAGAGCAAGAGAGGGCTGACTTTGAGGAGCATCGGGAAAACGAGGAGGAGGCACGGGCAATCCAGGCGGAGCTTCGGTAAAAAATGGAGGAGCAGTGGGCTAACAAGTTGAGGAAATACCTTATCATCAGTTGGGTTTTCTTCGCTTCTTATGTTTACCTGCAAAGTTGACCGTTTGGGTTTGGTCAATGTGTAACTACCGTGAAATTTCAAGTCATTATTTTACTATTTACATTTACTTATTATCCGATTTTAAGTAAATTACATTTACCGAGAGAATTAAACCGCGTACGTCGTAACACGCACCCATAATTTTTCCAGACTCACTTTTATAATAAATTATATTTATTATTATTTATATTTCATTTTCAATCTTTTTCGAACTCATTTGATTTGAAAACGAGGGATTATATCGCAAAACGTGAAAAACTACATACAACGCGTTTCGGCAATCGTAAACCTAATAAATCATTTAATTCAATTATTATATTGTTTTCGAAATACTAGTTGTGTGAATATTTGTTTTTATTGGAAAAATTATTACAAACGCAATGGTGTAAATTTCGTGTCCAAAATCAATAGTTATCGAGCCTAAACGAGTCCCGAACCTTAATTTTATAAAAGATAACAAATTTTTTAATAATGGCCCCTGATGTAAAGTTACTCCGCCGACCCTAAACTTTGTAGATTGTCACTAATAGTCCCCGCACCATTTTTAACCTAATACTTTTTACTATATAAAGAACATGATAGAGTTTTCTTATCATTTTTGATAACACACCAAACCTTAACCCTAGCCTCCTCCCTCTCCTCTCATCAGCCGCCACCAAGACTGGCCACCATCACACCGTCGACCACCGCTACCTCCACCACTTTCCCACATCACCAATCTCTAGCTCTAGGCCTCTAACACCCTTTGTGTACATGGATCTATATCTACAACGAAAGGAAATAGTGTTTAGGGTCGATTCGTACGATCTAAACGCATGCGTATGTAGGTTTTTGACTAACTATTATTTCCTTACTTTTACTTTTCGATTTGGATGGTTAAATAACGAAATACGAATTTTTGTAATATAAATCACTGGGTTGAAAGCTTAAATATCTCATATGAACTGGATTTAATGTATGTTTCTTTTATAAAAGTTGTTAGTTAATTAATCGTGGTTGATTTGGTTAAATAAAATGATTTTACTAAAGTACTCATTTCGGCTTTTGGCTTATTCGACAGCTTATTCACGAGCTTATCCTACTTTTGGGCTTAGTCTTTTGTTTTTCTTTTCTTTTGGTTCGGATGGATAAATACCCGACCGAGAGGTCGAGAGTTCGAAACCAACTAGGGGTTCGTTTGGTTTATTTTGTTTTTCTTCCCTTCCTAGGTTATTTACTAAGCTTATAGCTTATTTGGACATATGGCTTATTTTGTTTTCTATTGTTTGTTTCGACTAAACCAAAACAGCCCGCAAGGGTGTTTGGTTGTTTGGTCTCGGTCCACCAAAACAGCCCAAGACGGGTGTGTTTGTTTGTTTAGGCTTCAGCCCACCACGGCGGCCCAACAGTTAAGGGTCCATTTGGTTGTCTCGTCCCACCACAACAGAGGGTCCGTTTGCTTTGTTTCTGCCCGCCAGCGGCCCAAAAGGGTGCGTTTGGTTCTACATCCCAAGAGGGGCGTTTGGATATGCTTATTTCAGCCCCACATAGGGGTGTTTAGTTTTGCTTGTTCGGCGAGGATAAGACAAGCCGAGAGGCGAATGGTTTTGAGCTTAATTAACCAGCTTATGATTTTGTTTTGGTTCACAAACTTGCTTAGTTGTTTAAATATACAAGTTATTTATCTAGCTTATTTAACCTTACACTTGTATTATATTGGTTATAAATATGGAACTTGCGAAATTGTTGTATTGATATTAAGTGCACTTTTGGTTTTCACAAACCAAAAGGGGCATCGTTTGTTTTAGACATTGTAACTATATTGAAATGTCGGATTATTTTAAGTGGAAAACATTAATTTGTAAATATGGGAAACGTTGTATAAACGAATAGGTCATGCCTAAATTTCTAAAAATCCTTATACTTAGTAATTTTCACAAAATTTCCTATTATCTTATAATTATTAACTTGTAATTTTACAATAACCCGACAAATGAACGAAAACCATACTTTTACAATTAAGATGACTAGTTATCTAAAACCCGACAAGAAAACGATATATTAAATTATAAAATATTATTTTATAATTTCCGACAAAGAGACTAAAGTCATAACTTTTGTAAAAACTTTAAAACTACTTCCATTTAGTTCATAACATTAGATCGTATGTTTTTTTTGAACGTGAACTCTTTATTTCAATATTTTGAGGTTTCCGGATTCGTGTCGAATTATATAGTTTTATTTATTTTTCTATTTTCTTATATAATACATGCGATGTATTATATACTTTGGGCAAATGACACAAAAAGGCATCAAAGTTAGGGTCCATTTCCAATCAAGGTACCCAACTTTTTTTCTTGCATAAAAAGGTTCCCAAGTTTTTTTTTTGGCGGATTTGGGTTTTTTCTTAACACCCGTTAAGTATTAACCCCAAGTTTTTGTTAAATAAAAGTTGATACATTTGTAAATATTGAAGGACCAAAAATGAACAATTTTAATTTCTTTTATATAATCACTGATACTTCATTTTTTCCCAGATTTCCCCCCAAATTGGTTTCCACACATAAACTCTAAAAAAGGTTAAGAGTGCGATTCACAAAATTGAACCCTTTTTTGTGTTCTTAAAGGTAATTAATACTTATTGTTTTTTTTAATTATGTTAATAACGGCTAAGTTAAGCACACGTTGACCGTTTTTGTTAATTTTTTTTGTTTAGCAGGATGGCTTCTTCATCCAAAGGAGGTACATTAGCCTTGGATCTTTATTATAACGGGTATTTCAGTCTGAAACCTTTAACCTATCATAATGCTGATATGCTCTCAACCACTCTTGATGTGACCCCTTTAACCTATAGGGAGTTGAAAAATTATGTTCAAAACAACATAGGTTCGGTAGTGTGTGGCTTGTATTACAAAAGAGGGAGTGCACTTTTAGTAATGGGTTTAATGCCCTCATGCAATACAGCCATTTACTTCATTGGCAAGCAGCCAGAGGAGTATGTGAGCAACTCATTCAAGGTAAGCACATACAGAAGTATCTATGAGTTTAATATTTTGCCAGTTGGTGGTATAGATTTGTGGAAAAAAAGAAAACATGTGCCCATGAAACCCCCTTTAGAAAGAAATATGCCAGGTAGACCCACATTGAATAGGACAAAAGATAAGTCAGAAATGAAAAATAACAAACATGTAAGTAGGCCTCCTAGAACAATGACTTGTCAAAACTGTGGTGAAATGGGTCATAACAAAAAAGGGTGTACTAAACCAATGGAAACAGGTGAACCATCAACACAAACACCTGCTCCACAAGGTGAACCATCAACACAAACACCTATTCCAGAAACACCTAATCCACAAGGGCAACCATCAACACAGACACCTAATCCACCCAAAAAGAAGGGCAGACCTAGGGTTAATGACCCAGTCAATTCTAGAACCCCAAGTTGTAGTAGAAAGAAAAAAGTTGTGACTGCTAGAGGTGGTATATGGATGGGAGGAACAAGTGCAAGGGGTAGCAGTGGAAGGGGAAGTTCTAGTGGATCAAATAGTGGAAGGGGTAGGGGAAGTGGAAGTGGTAGTGGATCAAACAGGGGAAGGGGAAGAGGAAGAGAAAGTGCTAGTGTTTCAAACAGGGTAAGTTTAATGTTAATTTTAAATTTTTTTGTTTCTATGTTTTTTTTTGTGATGTATATTCTAATTAACACACCCATTTTACAGAATGTTCTACACATGCTATTTGATGATGATGACTTGGTTGATATACAACTTGAGCAAGCAAATACATCAGATATGATTGTTGATGCAGTTAAACAAAGTGATGCCATTAAAGACACAGCTGCACATGCCAATGAGGAAACAACTGCACAAGTCAATGAGGATACAACTGCTCCAGTCAATGAGGAAACAACAACACAAGTCAATGAGGATACAACTGCTCCAGTCAATGAGGAAACAACAGCACAAGTCAATGAGTATACAAATGCAAATGATGTTCCTGCAAATGAGGATGAAGCAAGTCTAAAAAGGAGGTATGATGACTTCTGGAAAGCTCAATATAAGGCAGGATACAGACCCCCTAGAAGGACTTCTCAAAGATTATTAATGAAAAATTATAATAGGAAGATCATCCAGGATTATGAAGGTCAAGGACTCACACCAGATATGCATTTGATGTAGAATAAGTAGTCAAAAGTTTGTAATGTCAGTTTTATTTGTAACAACTTATTACCTAAGTACTTGTAAGAACATATTAATGTGTTTGCTTAAACATGTCATGACTGCAACCTATCAATGTCAGTTTTATTTGTAACAACTTATCATCTAGGATTATGAAGGTCAAGGACTCACTGCCTATTTTCATGACTGCAAAAATTGTTTAAACATGTCATGACTGCAACCTATCAATGTGTTTGCTTTTTACAGATATCAGCAAACTAAACACCTTTTCAAGTATACACATGTTACTGCACTTCAAATTGATCAAAGTTAAACAAATACATTATAGTTCATCAAAAGGAAACCTTTTCAATACATTCATTGATCAAACTAAACTAAAAAGCTTTCATAATTAGAATGAAAAGCAACCCTAACAGTACAAAGATAACCCTAGATTGCATATTCATTGTAGTCTTCAACACTGCCACTTCTTCTTCCAATCTCTTTTTTGTCAGCTCAAATTCCACAGCATCCTTCTTCATTTTTTTTCCACTTCTGCCAATTTACCTTTGTAATGCTCAGCTGGTAAATCTGGATCCCACCAATGAAAGAATTCACAATGCTTTCTTGCCTATTTAACGAAAATAAAGTTAAAACATGTTTTTTCACAAACCTTTTAAACCAACAAATGTGTTTACCTTATAGTTAGGACGTCCCAAAAACCTCCTGCCTGGGTTCTTTTCAGTCCAAGAAATCCACTTACCACTTTCATCACCACATTCACACAAGATACAAACACGATTCATCAAATTATCTTTTTCCCAACCTGCATTTCTTCGATTCCAGTACGCCCAGTTTGAAGTGTTTGATGAATTACATGAGTTTGTCATGTTTTAATTTTGGGGAAGAAATTATTTTGCCCTAATTTGGATTTTGCCCTAATTTGGATTTTGCCCTAATTCGAATTTGGGGATGAACGTTTAAAGGGTTATATAAAAGTTTTAAAGTTTCAAAAATGACCCTTCAGTTTTTATAAAAGATTTATAAAAGTTTTAAAAAAAATTTAGTTTGTAGTTAACGGGTGTTAAGAAAAAACCCAAATCCGTCAAAAAAAAAACTTGGGAACCTTTTTATGCAAGAAAAAAAGTTGGGTACCTTGATTGGAAATGGACCCTAACTTTGATGCCTTTTTGTGCCATTTGCCCTATTATATACTTTGAACTATTTTATTTCTTTTTCTTATATATATATAATACCCACCATGTATTTTATTTATATATACTTGTGCTTCCCTATGTAATATATATATTACATACCTTGCTATTTTCTCTTGATTTATTTTATTTAACCAACCACCAAACTATTACAAATTAAAAACAAAATCTTTTATCAAAATATCGCGTTGATGTAACCATCATTTCGAAAGACTCAATTTCATTATTCTATTCTTAACGTGTCATAACCGTTAAGATAAACCTTATCTTCTTGATCGAGCCGTCTGATTATTGTTGTGATGTGCTCCTTGATTATCTGCTTATGTTGTTTGCTCATTCACTTCGAGGTGAGTTCATAACCCCACTTTAACTCTTTAAACTGTTTATAAACCCATTGGGGGGGGGGGGGGATATACATGCTATTTTACAATTTGGACACAAGTGCTTTGAACTATACGCTTATCTGAATGTATTATTGCCTAAGTACCGTTATTGCCAAAAATAAGTCCCTAAAATCATGAACCATTAATCATTTCTATGTGAGCGCGAATATTGTGAATAGGCCTATTGGGATTGACGAATCCCGTTTGTGTTGATCAGATGGATATCACAAACGCACTATATTTGAATATCTAGGTAAAATGGCAAATTACCTACTAGGGCTTTATTATCATCTCTATGATACACCCAGTTAACGTTTTGAGTGTCATGAGCTTAGTGCAATAATAACTGCTTTATCAATTGTCTCTTAAACTTGAAATCTTGTGGTCCATTATTTATATATATAAACCTATGAATTTTACTCAACTTTTGTGTTGACTTTTTAGCATGTTTATCTCAGGTTTCTATTAGCTGGCATGTAAAAGCGCACAGATAATTTTTGAAGACAATGCATCATTATCATTCGATAAAGTTTTTAAACGTTTATGTTATACTTTTTAAGTTTTAAAAACTTGTTGGCACCTCTTAAAATCTAATGTTTTATTTAACCGAATGATAAATTATTTCAAAACGTCTCATTTAGAGTCATTTTCTGTAACTTGTACTGTGAGCTATGAAGTAATACCCAAGTGACACTATATTCTGCTGTGATATTTTGGGGGTGTTACAGAATGGTATCAGAGCTACAGTTATAGAGAACTATATATAGACTATTTATATAAACATTTGACTAATCTTGACCTCTTACGCTTGTTTCTTGAACTTCATGTCTAACCTTGTTTTCCCCGATCATGTACCTACTCTTACATTCTTGTGATCCATGAAACCTTTTCAAGACATTCTATGTGAGCTGCACAATAGTCTCGTTTACTTCTTTGACATTGTGTGTAACACCCCGAAATCGGATCAGCGGAAGCATACGGGTCGTGGGGTGTTATTGAATAGTTATCACAACACAAGGTACAAAGAACGGTTTTACTTAAACCATTTAATTTTTTTTCATAATTGAAAACATTCAATTTACATTATTTAAAAATAGTGCGAAAAATATAGGTTCATAAAAGGATTTAAAGCGGTCCCAAATAGTTTTTAGAGTCTTCTATGACCATGCCATGCCCTTCACCAAGCTCCTCCAAGAGTAAGATATGAAGCGGAAAAGACTTGAGATAAAACATGCTAAAAGTCAACACAAAGGTTGAGTGAATTCATAGGTTTAAGTAAAATAGTTGATCACAATATTTCAAGTTTAAAAGAAAGTGGGATACGTTGTTATACACCCAAAGTTTGTTTGTATAAAAATCAATTGAACACAATTCTCAAGATTAAGCCACGTTGTTGCACCCATAACAGAAACAGTGGGCTAGTTGTTAGCACCCATAAATCCAGATGTTACCACTGCACTAAGCTCATGACACACAAAGCGTTAACCGGCACCAGTAACCCTGGCGTAAGTCGACAGTAACCGCATATTTCATAATATAATAGTTGCCCCCAAAGCTAGGTATCTTGCCGAATACCTAGGTAACTCAAATATATCACACCCGTGTTGCCTACCCAGCAACAGGGATGGGATGGTCAAATCCTATAGGCCTATAAACTATATTCGCGCTCACTCGCAAGTGATTAATGGTTCATGATCGAGGGACTTGCTTTTGGCAAGGGCGGTACTTAGTGCTTATCAGATGTTTCGCAAAGTGGCTACTGCTTCACTCACAGTACCAGAAAAGTATAAATGGCTACTGCTTCACTCACAGTACCGGGAAAGTATAAGTGTTGTTCCAGCTCAAATAAAGTTTCAGAAAGCAAAAAGCATAGTTTTCAGTTCAAAGTACAATTTTCAAGCAATTGTGATCATAGTCAAAACAGTAGCATGTATCTCACCCCAAGTAGCTTATAAAACAGTTTAAGCAAATAAAAAGTAGGGCTATGAACTCACCTCAGTATGCAGCCATGCAAGATATCATAACTAGAATCAAGTAGAAAGCACAACAGTATTCAGGAAGTACAAGCACAACGGCACTGGATCAGCACAACCTAATAAGTAACATGTTTCAGAAAATAATCCTCAAGTAATTTATGAAGTAGTGTTCGTTGAATACTCGTATTAATATAAAAAGGTTTAGTTTTCAATGGCGATAAAAGAAGTAAACATTTATATCTCATGTGGTTTTTGAAAAATATAGTTTCAAGGTCAAATCACGTTAAAACGATAAAAGTCGATGAAATACAATCAAGCAATTCAAAAGGAATGAAGAAAAAGAAGTAAAACGTTCCCGGGTAGAAGTCGTAAAATGTACAATCGAACGGTAACTCACGCCAAAACGAATAGACTCAAGAATGAACGAACAAGCAATATTGAATGAATACAAGACTAGAGATAAGTCGATGAATGACTTGGATGCTTACCCGTATCCCAAATTGTAACTTTGTATAAGTTTGGATAAAGTCGAGTTATATAAGTTTTATAAGAATTTGATAATGTCAATAAGTTTATAAATGTTGAACAGTTTTATGAACTTTGACGTAACACTTCCTTTTATATTATGTTTCCAAGTTATTGTGATTAATTGTAATCAAGTTTTATTATTAAGTTTTTATAAGTTTTATTCAAGTTTTAATCAAGTTCTTATACCGTTATCATTCGCGTAATTATTAGATTCGGTTTATCGGATAATTTGTGTCCGTTCGGGTCCAAATATATTAAGCTCAACGAGTCTAACATATTCTTCCGTCCCTTGTGTCAAATCTTACAATAATCCTACACTAATATCGTAAATCCAATAACGGTTACAAACAATGTCCAAATAGCTAATCTATTACAATGATTTACAAAATATAACGAATTGGTGACAAAAATCCCGGTATAACTCCAATAGAATCCAACTTCATCATTGGTTCACAAAAAAACAAAATAAAGATTAAGTTAGTAATTAGCTCGATAAATTATAACACACCCAACAATTTTGCACTAAACGCAACATTTATGACTTCATAAGTATAAACATATCACCCTTGGGCCTTGGCCCAATGCCAAACCCTTACTAGCCCTTATAAGCTCTTAGGCTTATAAGTCCTTTTAACTATCCCAACACTAAAATGACCTGATGGGCCTAAGCCGAAAAGACACTCACACAAACTGTTACACAAATATGTTTTTCACAAAACTGCTTTCATAAAAAGGTTTTCACAAAACTACTTGATAACCACTTTTGACAACTTTTGTTTTATCAGAATAACTCACTTTTGAAAAACCCAACAGCCACCCCTTGGTGGTGTCACTCGACGGACTCAACGCCCCCTTTTTGGGTTGTTTAGCCATTGTCCATAAGCCACAACGGTTCACCCTTTGTAGGGTTGATTCAGCCGGAACCAAAACCACAATGAGCACACCTTTTGTGGGTGTGACTCGTTAATCCCAACTCTCACCAAACGAGACCATAAACACTTCCAAGCTACGTCTAAATACACGAGTCATCACCCCGTGGATGACTCGAATCTAGCCTAACCTCCCCACGACGTGTGGTTTGGTTCGCACAATACAACAACAAAATCTAATCAAGAGACTTAACCAAAGCCAAGCACATCAAAATAAAATGAAAACGTTAAGCCACAGGCACATCACGACTCAAACATAATATAAAACCCAAACAAGCAAATATATCAAGGTCGTGACTCCCATGAGTCACGACTCACCTCTTAGTCGAATGAAAACCAATCGACCCACAAAAATAAATAAGCAAACAGTAAGCAAACAACATTAGATCCACAAAAGGAACAATTGAAAACAACAAAATAAACACGAGTCAACTCAACTCGTGAGTTGACTCGGACGATTCTATTTGACTCAGTGATGAGTTAAACGAGTTTAGTTTTAATACATTAGATCCACTCGAGTTCTTATAAGAAAAACGTTTTTATTTGAGTTTTAACCACGAAAACCCTTAAAATCTTTTGTTTAGTTTTTGGTTATTAAAGAAAACAAGAGGTGGTGGTGTTAGCGACTTACCAAACAAGAGAGAAAGGGAGAGGGAGTGATGGTGGTGGCACGGTGGTGGCTGTGGTGGCTTCAAACACGACCAAATGTACTCTTCTTGGCTCGAAACTCTCTAGAAACAACCCCCGTGTCTTGATCTACGCGTCGGTGGGATTTTTGGGGTGGCCGAAATTTTGGCCGGATTCCGGTGACGGCGCCGGAACAGTGTTTCCGGTGAGGTGGTGGTATAATAGTGAGAAAACCCTAAATGAGCCCTATTTATACCCCATGAGGGACCAAACGTGTACAAGTGAAACTGGAGGGGCGGCGGTGTAACTTGGGCGCAGGGGTAGAAATTGTAATTTTTCTATTCTTTTAATAAAAACTGTTGTGGCACCCATTTAGTGTATCTAACCACCGTTTTAATTTACGGGACTTGCGCCATTGAGTCCGAAATAATTTTTCCAATAAAAACGAGTATTAATACGTATAACCTTCTCGGGGTTAATTTATTTAATAAATCGATTCGTTTCGTGTGTTTTAGGTTGTGCCGGCTCAATAAATGAATAACGCTCACGTTTTAACAAGATATCCACTGTTTTTCAAGCCCAAACAAGTTCAAAGAGATTTAAAAGCTAAGGAAAGTCAAAATAATTGTTTTGGCTCGTAAAATAAGTTTAGAAAAATTATCGGTTGTTACATCACATACCCCTAAAAAGGAATCGCGTCCTCGCGATTTAGTTCAAGTTATCTGTCGGAACGGTGTCGGTGAAAAGGTGATGGTACTAGTAGCAGATTTGGGTCTCACTAGGCTGTTTTAAGGGTTCCTCCTTGCCTGTAGGAGGGTACCTAGGTGGTCTGCCATAAGTTGTTTCCCTCTGGTGATTTGGTGAGGTACAATGATCCCTGAAGCAAGTTTTAATAGGAGGAACCAGTTTAAGTCTTTAACTACATGATGTTCCACAATTTTGTCAGCGTGGTCTCTTCTCAAATCCTCACGGTCTTAATCCAATATATGGTCCATATCCTAGTGACACAAAAGTTCTACTTGATACATGTAAGGTGGTAAAAATGGCGTGATGACTGGTCTCCAAGATTTTTGTTTCAAATTTGTGTGTTTTCCTCTTCAGAGGAATGGATAAAAATTTTGTTTAAAAATTTTATTTGAGTAGGTGTTTATACGAGTTTGACCAAAATAACTTTCCAAGTATTACAAATTTCTTTGTTGGGGAAATTTAATAGTTATGTAAGATATAGTTTCAAAAAATTGAAAGTTTTGTAAAACGGGCTTTTAGTCATGGTATGGATAAGGTAATTTTTCGCAAAAATTGATGTTTGACATTTCTCAACAAAGTTTGGTAAAGTTTGAATAGAAGAACTAAATCCTCATAATATGTATTTCAGAAAAATATAACTTGTAGTTTTCAAGGTTGACATAAAAACATTTTAAGAAAGATCCTTAAAAGTAAGAACATCAAGGAAGAAGGGTGGTTGAGCATGTACGTCCACCAATGTTTCTAAATATCTAAGGAAAAGATCTAGTTGTCAATGCTGAGCGAGGTTTAATGTTTAATATCAGGCGAAGCTCAAAGGTGCAAGTATCCAACTTGTTTAAACGGTATTCTGACCGAAGTTTTTGTACTGGCGGTCCGGAAGGGATAACTCAGTGCTAATTAAGAGGTACAATGACTTAAACGGTTGCATTAGTGACCTGAGAGGTATAAGTCAACTCGACACTATGTTGGGAAAAGTCTTTCCTGTTTACGAGGTGGGGTTGGGTATCAGTATTCGCTAGGTATGCTAAGATCTCTTGGCATCCTGGTGCAGAAGTCGGGTCACATAAAAGGAAGGGGTTTTGAGTCTGTGTCGTCTAGAACTCTTAGAGAGTAAAAGGTCTTAAGAGCGATGGTATATTGATAACCTAGTTCAACGCATGCACTACTAGTAAGGGAATCTAATCGCATGGAACGAATGTGGTGACTTATTTAGTGATGAAACAATATCAAGGCTTGGTAGGCTGTTATCTATAGTCTCAGACAAAGGTGCGGAATTCACTTCTAAGGTTTGGTTTACTTTCAAAAGGAAATATTGGTTATTTTGTTTATGAAGTAATAACATAAAAACATTTTTCATGAAGGAAATTGGTTCACATGGTGATTGTAAAATTCTTTATAAAATAGTTTTGTAGAACAGTTTATAGAGTGATAGAGAACGACTTATTATTTATAAAATAATGACAAAACCACAGTTAAATTTGTGATTTGTTAGAAAAATGAAGATCAGGTTACACAATAACTTGGGGGATGATTTGCAAGACAATGCATAGAGTAATAAGAAAATCATTTGTTATCTGTAAAATATTAGCAAAACTGTAGTTTACTTAGTGATTTAGTAGCAAAACGGTTCGTCGGGTGACAGTAAAATAGTTTTGGAAAGTAATGGAGAAATAATTTGTAAGATAATAATAACACAGTTTTATTGTTTTAAGATCAAACAGTGGCTAAATCAGCTCACGGAAGAGTAAAATGGTCCATAAGGCTGTAGCAAAACTTGTAGAATAATTGCAACATAGTTTACAATTTTTTTTGTGAAATTGCTCATTAGTTTATGAAATGGTAATAAGGTAGCGAATCGGTTTATTACTTAATAATAGGATAGCTTGTATAATGAGTTGTAAACAATTTATATGGCAGTAGTAAAACAATTCATTGTTTATAAAATAATAACAAAATCGCAGTTTGTGATATATTACTAAGACAGTAAATTGGTTTGTAAAAGAACTGGTGGAATGATGTTAAGAAATCAATTCATTGTTTATAAAATAATGGTAAGGTCAAAATTTTATTTTTAGAATATAGTAGTAAAACATTTTGTAGGATGACCGCAAAACGGTCGGTAAAATAATTGAAAACGGTTTGCGTGAATGTGTGTGTAGTGGTAATAATAATGGGATGTGAAATGATGTAGTAAGTGGATTGGTTACTTATAGAAAAGGCTTGATTAGATAATTGTTAAGATAACGAATTAAAAGTGAAATAATATGATGATAAGTATGTTATAGTACGTAGTAATATCATAGTTGCATTTGACACCTTGATTATTAAATGTTCAATAATAGCGAAAATATAGAATGTAATTGAAGTATGATGTTTCGTAAAAGTTGAAATAGAACGATATTGCTTAAGTGCGTAAATAACAAAAATGGGATGGGTCAAAATATGAGAGTAAAAATGCGGTAAGTTACGAATGTATGTGTGAATGAGATAAGTATATACGAAGTTAAGGTAATGATTTGAAACTATTTATATTGCGGCTAATATGCCCCATTAGGGGTGATTATTAAAACGAAAATGTTGAAAAATAAAACATGTTTAGGATGTGTAAAAAGGATAACGAATGCTATTGAGTGTGCTATAGTTGACGACCTATGGGTTATGGGCCCACGGTCAAAGTGTAAAGGTGAGAAATGGTTAATGATCTTTCGAGGCAACGAGTTTATGATGCATGGTGTGTACAAAATCCTAACCAACAGAATTCGAATTACCTAAACCAGTATCAATTTCAAAACACAAATACTAGGGCGAACCTCGTTATCATAGTTAATACAGGTAAGTCTACTTACCACCTAAGGATAATGTTTTCTCATGAGTAACATTATCTCCTTTACAGTCTTCAAGGTCTAATTCGTACGACTAAACCATTAAGGTGTCCATTTCAATTGACGGGTTACTTCCTAAGGCAACTAACGATGTCGTACGACTCATCGGCTTATAATGCGGTGTACTCGAGCCTTCTCACAAGTTGAGGGGCAGGGGAAAACGTGATATGTGACCTAATGACCTAAGGTAATACTAGAGTATTAATGTCTTCAAAAATGGTTTTCGAATAGTATTCCTGAATAGTGTTTCCAAAATAATACTCCCAAAATAGCGTGTCTCAAAATGGTGTGTTCAAAATAGTGTATCCAAAACAGTTCTCAAAATAGTATACCAATAGTGTATCCAAAACAGTTCTCAAAATATTATATCAATACGACACGTCTTCAGAATAGTGTAACTAGTGTTGAACATCCAAAATAGCATTCGAAATGGTATGTCAGAGTAGCGTTGTCAAAATAGTGTTCCCAGAATAACGTACCCAAAATAGTCTTTCCCGAAATGACGTTTTCAAAATAACGTATCAGCATATTCATATATTTCGTAAAATAAATAGTCTATCTCGAAATGGTGTGTCCAAGACAGTTCCCAAAATAGTACATCAATGTAATACGTATATATATTTTTTAAATAGTGAAAACCAATGTTGACCGTACCAGATAGTATTCAAAACAGTATGTTGAAATAGCGTACCCAAAATAACGCATCCAAAAATAGTTTTCCGGAAATATCGTTTTCAAAATATCGTATCAATATATATATATATATATATATATATATATATATATATATATATATATATATATATATATATATATATATATATATATATATATATATATATATTCCGTAAAATAAAATATCGCAGTTCCTTGTTTTATAAAGGGGTATTAAGGTAGGCTACTGGTATTCCCGAGAGATAAGTGAAAAGTTTGGTATCTTTTCCAAAAATAGGGGCTCGGGTTGCTACATAAGTTCCTAAGGCTTCTGCTGGGTCACAAATCGACCTATTGTATGTTTTCCAGATCTTGTCAAAGATTCATTGGTTACTTCGTTGTTTACTTCCATCAAGAGGTTCATCTTACAAGTGCTATGGGAGAGTCATTCTTAGACGACTAGTGATCTAACTCGATTCATCCATTGAGTGTAAGGTTTGGGGTAACAGTGACTGTAACATAACCAGATACAAAATAACTTTAAAGAAATAATTTCAAATTCACAAAGAGACCCCAAAATCATGAAATCCAAATTCAAACAAAGTCAAAACAATTACAAATACTTCGATAAACTCAAATGTGTTTAATACAATATCGAACGAGTTAAAATAGACAACTTGAATTCAAAACAGCGACCCATCGGGTCTAGCCCGTCCTGATGCAAAACATGATCAGATGGCGACAAACAGGAATTTCATATAAACGGAGAAGTATAGCGGTGCCAGAAGTATTACAGTTCATAAGGTGTTGTGATGCCAGTGTGTCGTGTGTAGGGGTAAACCTTCGTGATATTCGGTTCTCGTGTACATATGCAAAACTTTTACCATTCCCAAAATCAAAGATAGAAAGTCAACCCGAAACATAATCCTGTTATAACTACTCCTAGTATCGCAAAATTCATTTCTGAGACATAGGTGATCAGGCCATGTCCCCAATATCCCTGGTTGATTATAGGTGATCAGTCTAGCCTCTACCGAGGATCAATGAATTTCGGGATACTCAGTTTAGTTACACCAGTACTATGTTCCTTACTTTAAAATCGTTTTAAAACCACAACAGGTGTCCAAACTCAAAATCAAATAATGTGGTTACGCAAGAAAATAGCGTAACTCTATGACAGGTTCGGTGCATCGATGTAAGTATGTGAAAATACTTATAGTGAATAGTGAAAATGAGGTGAAATATAAACCATCAAATAGCAAGGCATACATCCCATTGAATGTAACATTTAACATCTCCATAGATATGCTATCCAAAAAAAATTACAAGTGAGGCATCGGCTTGGCAGACAGGCATGTGACGGTCATAGGATTTAAGTTTTCGTAAAAATAGTTATAGTATAGGTTTTCAAAAATTTCCAGTTCTCGAAAATACCCAGTTCTCTATAACCTGTGGCTCTGATACCATCTGTAACACCCCGAAATCGGATCAGCGGAAGCATACGGGTCGTTGGGTGTTATTGAATAGTTATCACAACACAAGGTACAAAGAACGGTTTTACTTAAACCATTTTAAAAGAAATTTCATAATTGAAAACATTCAATTTACATTATTTAAAAATAGTGCGGAAAATATAGGTCCATAAAAGGATTTAAAGTGGTCCCAAATAGTTTTAAGAGTCTTCTATGACCATGCCATGCCCTTCGCCAAGCTCCTCCAAGAGTAAGATATGTAGCGGAAAAGACTTGAGATAAAACATGCTAAAAGTCAACACAAAGGTTGAGTGAATTCATAGGTTTAAGTAAAATAGTTGATCACAATATTTCAAGTTTAAAAGAAAGTGGGATACGTTGTTATACACCCAAAGTTTGTTTGTATAAAAATCAATTGAACACAGTTCTCAAGATTGGGCCACGTTGTTGCACCCATAACAGAAACAGTGGGCCAGTTGTTAGCACCCATAAATCCAGATGTTACCACTGCACTAAGCTCATGACACACAAAGCGTTAACCGGCACCAGTAACCCTGGCGTAAGTCGACAGTAACCGCGGATTTCATAATATAATAGTTGCCCCCAAAGCTAGGTATCTTGCCGAATACCTAGGTAACTTAAATATAGCACACCCGTGTTGCCAACCCAGCAACAGGGATGGGATGGTCAAATTCTATAGGCCTATAAACTATATTCGCGCTCACTCGCAAGTGATTAATGGTTCATGATCGAGGGACTTGCTTTTGGCAAGGGCGGTACTTAGTGCTTATCAGATGTTTCACAAAGTGGTTACTGCTTCACTCACAGTACCAGAAAAGTATAAATGGCTACTGCTTCACTCACAGTACCGGGAAAGTATAAGTGTTGTTCCAACTCAAATAAAGTTTCAAAAAGCAGAAAGCATAGTTTTCAGTTCACAGTACAGTTTTCAAGCAATTGTGATCATAGTCAAAACAATAGCATGTATCTCACCCCAAGTAGCTTATAAAATAGTTTAAGAAAGTAAAAAGTGGGGCTATGAAATCACCTCAGTATGTAGCCATGCAAGATATCATAACTAGAATCAAGTAGAAAGCACAACAGTATTCAGGAAGTACAAGCACAACGGCACTGGATCGGCACAACCTAATAAGTAACATGTTTCAGAAAATAATCCTCAAGTAATTTATGAAGCAGTGTTCGTTGAATACTCGTGTTAATATAAAAAGGTTTAGTTTTCAATGGCGATAAAAGAAGTTGACCGGATCTAAACACACGCCTTGTGTTAGATAGATACTTTGAGTAATATTAACTAGCACGCGGAATTTACTAGCTAACACTTAGAAGATTTGTTTGTATGAATGGAACAGTGTTTGAGTTTGTGTGTATGAACAATAAAGACAATCAAGTATAACCAAAACGATTCAATATTATTATCTCAATAATACGAGTACTCTTGCTAGTACTAGGGTTTACAACCTTGAATCTTTACAAAAACTTATCAATCGTCTATCTAAACCTTAACCTAGGCAATCCTTTTATACACCAAGGATTCCTGTACAAGATAACTATAATCTATATTAATAAGGATTTCTACAAAATCCTTTCTATAATTATCTATTACACGTTTACAAAAATATAAGCAGTACTAACTTCTTGTGTGAGCAGTACTAACTGACTTAGTACTGTTAGTGTTGTCTTCAGTAATTCTTCATCAGTACTAACTTATAACCACCAGTACTAACTGTTAGGTTTTGTTGATCCCAGATGAGCTTAACGACCTTGTCAATTATCTTAGATATAAACTCCAAGACAATTAGTATAGAAACTATTCTTGAACGATTTATTAAATATTATGCGGAAACTAATATTTAATATTAAGAAGAATAATGAACACACTTGAATTCTCAAACAACACTTCAATATATTAATACGGTTACTCAAAAGTAACAGGGTTACAAAAACCTTGAAGTGATCGAATTACACAAAGATACGTACTCTAATCCTAACCCTAGATCCTCCTTTTATACTCTAAGGAGTTCTAGTCGGTTACAAAACTTTCTATACAAGATAATATCAAATCGTATCTTTTCCTAAAATATCTTAACAAACTATACATTATCTTATAAGCAGCAGCATCATTACTCTAGCAGCATTATCATCGAAAGCTAGCAATAGTATGATACTTAGTTAATTTCTTCAGACATCAGCAGCATTATGAATACACTAGCAGTAGTATTACTTTTCCTAGCAGCAATATCATACTTAGTGTATTTTCCTCTAAGTACTCAGAGCAGTAGCATCAACTTCAAGCAGCAGTATCTTCAAAACCCAACAATCCTCCCCTAAACTTGATATTTTCCTCTAAAAATCATCAAGTTTCTTCTAAGAACAGATCAACACCAGGAGGATGCTTCCAAATACTACTTCTGCTCTGAAGTCTTTGATTTTAGCACCTTTCTATACTTCTCTACTAACTCATAGGATTGATGATCTGAAAGAAATGGTCTCTGTAACCTTAACCTTCCAGGTTGTAGCATCTGAGTGATAACAACAGTATTATTGGTGAAGGGGTAATCTTTTTCCACCAGCATGTATAAACTTACACCTTTACCAACCAATTCATGTACTCCACAAGACTGATACAGATACCATTTATGAACCTTTTTCGAAATTAGCAAATCCTTCCATTCAATATCTCTTTCATCTGGCTCAAACATATTCTTCAAATAGTAATAGTGTAGCCTTTCATATATTATCTCTGGTCTTGTCTCCCCATACCATTTCTTATACAGCATCGAAAGTTGTACCACATCATCCCTATCCATGAAATGTAACATCTGTGAGAATCTGATAAACTTCTGACACATTCCATTTGATCTCTTGATTTCCCACCATGGTTCACTTCCATCTTGCACATCATGAGTATAAGAGATGATTTGGTATTTTGTTGTCAAAGGAACTGCATTGTTTATCTCAGGTTCTGGTTGTGGTTTATGATCTGTAAACTCCATAATCTTTTTCATGTCATCTGCAGTCACTTCTTCAGAACTATCTTCAGAATCACTCCATTTCATTGGTGTAGTTCTCTTTCTTTTCTTAGCCTTACTCTTCCTTCTTTTTCCTGTTCTTTTTACCCCAATAGTGGACTCAGATTTCTCCTCTGTTACTTCTTTCTTCTTTTCCTCTACCACTTCTTTCTCCTTCTCAACTACCAATTCTTTCTCCTTCTCAACTTCATCAACAATCTCTTTCTCATTTGCTACTTTTTCTGGCACAACTTCTGATACTTTAGAGTTTTTAACACTTGACTCATAATTCATGTAAGCATTTGGTGCCACTTTCATTCTTGTAAACTCTTTAACCTCAGCATCAGTCATAGGCTCAATTGGTCTGTTGAGTCTTGCATGAGTCTCATAGTAAGACTTTGCAACAGCAGCTCTAGTCATCCCTCTGAATGCACTAGGTTTCCAATAAGCTTGGTTTCTCAGATACATTTTCATATAATTATACTCATCAGTTTTTGAAGGTTTCTTCTTCTTGTACTCTCCCTTCTTTTGATTTTGCTTCTTTCTAAATTGCACAAGCAAATCATCTATGGCATCCTGTCTCTCTTCAGAAGTATACATTTCTCTTTCCTCCTTCTGAGTTTGCTTTCCTATCTCCCAATCTTCCTATTCTATCCTTTTTCTCTCCAACTCATCCTCTGCTTTCCATTGAGCTTCCATTCTCCTTGCAGCCTCTTCATCAGTTTCACTTTGTTGTTCTTTGGCAGCAGCATCCATAAACTTGAACTTCTTCTTTGGTTCTTCAACCAAGATGCCCTTGCCCTTATCTTTTGATGAAATGGTTGATGATGTAGGTTTAGGTGTTAGTGTAGGCTCTCTTATCACAACTCCTTTGGCTTTTGGTTTTGGTGCAGATTTAGTTAAAGTTTGTTGTGGTGTTGTTGTTGTTTTGGCTCTTAGCATCACTTGAGCTATTGGTATTCTATCTTCACTAGATTTAGAATCAGCATCATTCTTTTCTTCAGCAGTAGAATGCTTATCTGTACCAGCAGCAGAATCTTTAACTCCAGCAGCAGGTTGATTTGCACTAGCAGCAGTATGTTCTGCTCCAACAGCAGAATCATCCTGTGCCTTCTCTTCAACAATATCAGCAACAGCATCACTCCTAACACTCTTTTCAACTGCTTCTAACACAACTTCATTCCCAGACCTATCTTTCACCACAAATTCTTGAATAGTCTCACCACTATCCACCTCCATATCCACACCTGCATTAATACCCTCATTTTCAGGAATACCTACATCCTTTTCAATTTTCACCTCCCCTGAACCCTTTGTCTCACCTTCTTTTTCACTCCTCCCCTGTTTGGGAGTATCCTCCCCCAAACCTTGTGAAGGTCTTGATCTGTTTAACCCTTCAAGATGCTGAACCCTGAGCTTGAGTCTTTTTACTTCAGTACCCTGAACAGATTTTACTTTCTTGAGCTCCTTTCTAAGACCAAGACCCTCCTGTGATAGTTTTGTACATTTATCCGTCAATGCTTTTAATTGTTTCAGAATATCCTCACAACTTCGGTCTGTGTTACCTGACCCGAGTGGTTGATCATTGGATTTGTCAGTATGTAGATAAGTGTCAGCCATAAATTGTTGGGATTTATGGATTTGATGAGACAAAATAAATAGAAGAATGAAACATGAGGGCTTAAAGTGACAAAAGATGAAAGTTCAAAAGATGGAAGATTACAACGAAATCTTTTATTATTTTAGTTTATCTTTTTGTAAACCCTAATATCTCTATTATATAAAGAGACATAGGGTACAAGTTTTAATATATGTCTTCCATAATGTAGTCGACTTAAAGGGGTGTGTGTGTGTCTAGGCATTAAGTCCTCTAATGGACGCCTAGGGTTTGTGTAGTTTAGCCTCAAGATCGATTTGATCCTTGTTATAGGTAGATAACACGTTTTATTATTCATAATAAAATTGAGGCGATTGTGGAAAAACCTTGTTGAAAAATATTGATGTTCTTATTGTTATTCCGCTGCGTATCAATATTATATGTCCTAGATAATATGAGGTCTAAACAACCTCGAGCTACAACGATCCAACAGGTGGTATCAGAGCGGGTTGCTCGTGATATCTAGGATCTACAAGGTTTTTAAAGTCGATTGGAGAAGAAACAGTTTTGAAGGAAGGTACGGACTGATTCCTAAAAAGGTATATACGAATTTTTTTTTTTTTGGTATCGTCCTGTTTGAAGATGTGATGCGACAACATGACCTTTAGCAGTTGCGTATACTGATTTCAGTTGAGATAATGGATTATTATATTACTGCTTTTGAGAGATATTGCTGCTGCTATGGATTATTATATTTATGAGGTTTGAAAGTTTGTGAGATATTGCTGATTGATTAATTAATCGAATCTCGTCGCATATGCTTACAATAAAGGTTAATATTATTCAATTTGGCTGTCGTCTAGTGCATATGGAAAACTGATTTGATTGATCGAATTAAGTGGTCAGTAAGCAATTTGTTTGACACCTCGTACTACTTTTGTCTCAACTAGTCAATTGTGGGGCTAGTCAATCGTACACATTAATTGAAGATTGATTGGATTGTCGCAAGTGGGGTAATATTTAATACTGCTGTTGATATTCAATACTACTGCTCGCTTCATATTTTTCTGCTGCTCAGAATTTTTATTCTGCTGCCATCTTCATTGATTCTAATGTTGTACGTTTCGGTTTCTACTGCTGCTACAAAATTAATTATACTGCTCAATGTAATGTTTCTACTGCTAGCGTTAAGTTTTTGCTGCTGTGCATAAGGTTTATACTGCTAGTAGTGTTTGGTTCGATGTATATGCTTGAGTTACGAGCAGTAAGGGGAAGCATGTAGAGTTTATTGCTTTTTGGTATACACACAGGGGGGAAGTTCACACATACGAAGAGGATTTGTTTTCGGTTCGTTAATGATTTATGGCTCGAATTAATTGTCTTATTGGCGAAGAGGAGTTTTTGTTGCTTCTTTGATGATGCAATGGAATTTTTCAAGGTTGTGTCTTATCATATCTTAAATGGCTAACAACGTTTAAAGATACTTGTTTGTTCTTTCAAGTGACTACGAATTGACAAAACACTTGAAGGAGTTACGTTATTGTGCTCAGTGGTTATTGTCAAGAGATTGCGGTCTCCCTATACATGGAGTATATGTTCGAAGTCGTATTTAGTACAAGGCATAAGACATAGGGTTGGTTTATTCTACTTCAGCATCAAATTGGTGATGATTATTTTTCTTCAACAGTATATAAAGCCTACAGATTTGAAGAATCATTTTATGTACATGCATCACTCGAGGGGAAGTTTCTACTGTTTATTCATTCTCTATTTGTTGATAACAAAAAGGGGAAGAAATATTGTGGTGGCATGGCATGGTTTAAGGGGAAGACAGATTTGTTTCATTCAGGGAGATGATTACATCTCAACTTCTCTACTTCGTCTAGGGAAGTTCGTACACGACTTGTTTGTTTTGTCATCATCAAATCGGGGAAGATTATTGGGATTTATGGATTTGATTAGACAAAATAAATAGAAGAATGAAACATGAGGGCTTAAAGTGACAAAAGATGAAAGCTCAAAAGATGGAAGATTACAACGAAATCTTTTATTATTTTAGTTTATCTTTTTGTAAACCCTAATGTCTCTATTATATAAAGAGACATAGGGTACAGGTTTTAATATATGTCTTCCATAATGTAGTCGACTTAAAGGTGTGTGTGTGTCTAGGCGTCAAGTCCTCTAATGGACGCCTAGGGTTTGTGTAGTTTAGCCTCAAGATCGATTTGATCCTTGTTATAGGTAGATAACACGTTTTATTATTCATAATAAAATTGAGGCGATTGTGGAAAAACCTTGTTGAAAAATATTGATGTTCTTATTGTTATTCCGCTGCGTATCAATATTATATGTCCTAGATAATATGAGGTCTAAACAACCTTGAGCTACAACGATCCAACAGGTTTAATTCCTAACAATCCTCCCCTAAACTTATGATTTCTCCAAATCACTAAGTTTCTTCCGAATTAAACTTCATCTCCATGATGTGGGGATTCTTCCAAACGTCATCAAGTAATTCTCTTTGTCTAGGCTTTCCTCTGTTCAGCAATATCACAAATTTTTCTGATTAACATATCAGCCATGTCTGAATCTACTTCAACTTCCAATTTTAAATGCACTAAAGTAACTAATACGGCTGTTCTCAAAGGATAGTCTTTCTCAACCAGCATATATATTTCTATCCCATCCTTGGTAGAAATTCTGTGTACACCACATGGTATGTGCTAAAACACATACCTTTTCTTGACCAAATCCGGACCCAAATAGACCAAAAACCCGACCAAAATGCCAAATATATTGTGTTTTTGTGTTTTTACATATGCAGGCACGGATATCGAAGAAAAGGACAAAAAAATAAAATAAAGAAATAGACGGGAAACGAGCACGAGATTTGGGAGAGTGTCAAAGCCGAAGCCGGGAAAGAAGATTTGGTCAAAAAGTCAACCTTGGCCCTTCATCTTTCAAATTTGGATTATTCAGCCCTTGGATTATTTTTGTGAAGTTGGCAGAAGCAGCCCTTGCATTTTCAGACTATTACACTTTTTGGTCCTTGTTTATTCAAAATCATAAATCCTTTACCAATAACCACAAATCCGGATATCCTTTTTATTAATCACAAACCCACTAGCCTAATCCACCCATTCCCAAATACCCGATCCCACCTTATCACAAAGCCCAACCCACAAGCCCAACTTAAACTACAACCCGATCCATCCTCAAAAGATAAGATCTTATCTTCGGTCAACCACTCGGTCAAAGAAGTTAGATAAAAAAAAAATAACACTCAACACTCACTTTACCTTTCTTATCTCTCAAACCCGATCCCCTTTTTCCCCCCAACCGAAGAACCCTAAATTTTCAATCCCCAAAATTACCGTGAGTAAGGGCAAATTGGTACTTGCACGCGTTTCTAGAAGCTTGTCAGGTGTCAGGACACGCACGAGTGGGTACGTGGCAGGCCATGATTGGTCCGAACACCTCATCCAACTCGATCCAACGGCTGTGGATGGTAAAGGATGATCTAAGGGTGGTATTGGACTGATGAGCACACGGATTGGTGACCTGGACATTCGAGAACTCTCACCTCACGGCTATATAAAGGATGCCTCACTCACTTTTCAAGAGCTAGCTAGGTTAGATAATTTTAGGTTAGAAGTTAGGGTAAATTAGGAGTAGTTTTAATTAGAGTAGTTAAATTTCAGCTTGTGGTAGCTTATTGTTGCAGCTTTTCGTTATTTTACTCATCAGTCTTTTCTTTTGTACTCGAACTCAAATTTCTATTCGAAAGTCAATGTAAGTTTAACATTCTGTTTTTCAGCTGATTAGCTTATTGTTGAAATTGTTCTTTATTTTTGCTTATTTGATGTTATGATACTATTGTTTGTTAAGTTTGATAAAATCAGCAGTGTGCTTTCGATTGGTTGATACTTTGTTTTGGTGTGATGGTTTTTTGAAATTGTTCTTTATTATTTACAGTAATTCATTAACATTGTTCAGTTTTTAGATCAAAATCAGCAGTGTGTTTGAAATCCTCAACTCAGATCAGTAAAGGGTTGTTTGGAATTGAGTTGACTGATGGGTCAATATGGGTAAAAACTGTTCCATTGTTTATGTGCTTTTTAAAGCAGTTTTGATTTAGATTAATTGAAGTTAGTTTAGATGCATTTGTTAAGACTTAAGGGGATTTTAAGCCTTTTGAAGTTTCTGGTTGGTTAGTGAATCACTTAAGATTCCCATTAAGTTGATGCTTATATGGTTCAGTCTTTGGAATTTCTTAGTTGTTTCTAAGTGTTAAAGTAGGTTTCTAAAAGTTGGTTTAGATTTAGATTAGTGTTGCTTAAGATTTGCGCCACATTTCCAGACCTGCTGTCACAGAGTCTGCTCAGCAGACTCCATGTTTCTGCCTGCTGATCTAGGCCTCAATTAGGGTCCAATTAGGATGTAACTTTTGGAGCTTTTAGTGTTTCTATAATCTCAGTAGTGCTATAGAGCTTTTGCCCCCTTAATATTTTAGTTTTGAGCTTATTTAGACTGCTTATTTGAGTCCCATTTTAAGCCATTTCGAACTGTTTTATTAAGTCTGCTGCATGAATCATGTTTTAGGGGTCTGTTTTTGCTTCGATTTAAGCTAGCAATCAAGTGTTTGTGATAGGTTTTTTTTAGAAATTTGTAATCTCGGCTTTATAAGCTTTCTAGAACAGCTTTTATTTTTAAATTTGGTTTAGTTTTGAGTTTATTATTAGCTTTTGAAAAAGTGCCAGTTTGCTGATTCAAAGAAAGAAAAGAAAAGAAAATAAATTTCAGTTTTAGTCACTTTTAGTCCCTTAGGTTTTATAAACTTTTGTTGTCTTTATTTTCTTTTATAAAAATTAGTTTTAATAAATTACATTTTCAGTCCCTCGAATTTTTATAAACTTTTCCTTTATTTTCTTTTATAAAATCAGTTTAATTACATTACATTTTTAGTTCCTTAGGTTTTTATTTCACTACTAGTGTTATTAGTCTCGGGATTAGCCCCGGGATTTGCATTTGTTTGAATTTTCTTTGTGTGCATTTATTTTAATAGCGTAGATTGTTTTTAATTTTTCTTATTATAGTGTAATCAATTCTGAAAAAATATATAATCTTTCACGTCACTTATTCACTTCACATTTTCACGACCGAATCGACTTAAACGCCGTCAAACCTTCGTTGGGAGAACGACCCGGGGAATTGTATTCGTTACAATTTCTTTGGAAAAATAAAAATATAAAAACAGACATCAATAAAATGGCGCCGCTGCCGGGGAAGGCTTGAAACGTTGTCGTTGATTCGTATCGTATTTTGTGTATTGAAGAACCTTCCCCGTGGAAGTTATCGTCTTGTTTTGTAAATAAATTGTTTTTGAAAAATAAAAAAATAATAAATAAAAAAAAAAACCATTTGAATACTTGTCACCAAGTATTCACAAAAAAAAAAAAAAAAAAAAAAAAAAAAAAAAAACACTTTTCTTAAAGTGTTTTTCATCTTAATAAACATCCTCGGTCTTCCGTTGAAGGAGGGCGGTTGTAAACCATTCCGAATAAACAACAAAACAAATCGTGAAATTAAACGTTATCGGACTACTTTAATTCTACAACCGGATAGCGAGTAGTTTTGAAGGAAACGGTTACGGATAACGTAACGGTTACCAAAAATAAAATAAATTTGTTTTTCAAGGTTTTTATAAATATAAAATTCCAAAAAGATTTTTCTTTTCAAATTTTATTTTCCTTTTCTTTTGTGTTATTCAATGTTTTTTAAATTATAAAATCCTAAAAATAATCTTCTTATCCTCTCATCAATTTGATTCTTCTTCTTTAACCCTCTAAACCGTATAATTCTATCTCTTTCTCCTTCTCATGTTTAATTCTTATTATAACTCTTCACCATTTTTTACCACAACCGTCGAAGATGATGGAACAAAAAGCATGGAAGAATTGTTGTTTGAGGAGCAGAGGCGGGTTGTAATAGCTTTATATTGTAAACATGACATCAATTACTCTTCGAGTGGCAATCCCACTACGTCTTCTGAATCTATCCTCCCCGACTCTTCCAATCCTTCCCTCACACCGGTTGAGGGAAGTGATCCCGTTTTGGAAGAGGTCGATACTTCTCTTGCTAATGATAATTCCGATTCGACGATGGTTGATGACTCTACTTTTGATTCGGAGGGAGATATTCGTTTTCTTGAAGAATTATTGAGTGAAGAACCATTATCTTCCCTCCCTCCGATGAGCAGTGAAGTTTTTGATGAGACCGATGATGATACGCTTCCAGATGAGGATGTTCCAAACGAAAATATCATTATTTATTCGAACCCTCTTTTTGAAACCGTTGATATGGATGAGATGCCGTTTGATCACGCTGCGGATGATGACGTTGAAAGTTATGCCGATTCTCACAATGAGTATACTCCGAGTATTGAAGACTCTTGTGGAGATATCGATGATGTTGAGGAATCGCGTTCCGATTATGAGTTCATTAGCTTAAAGGAGATAAAGGATTTCGACCTAGATGAAGATGAGATCGAAGATGATTTACTTCGTGAAAAATTATCTAATATCAATCTTCTCATTTCAAAGATCGAAGCTTTAAATAATCCGACTCCGTTTACTAATGCCGTGATCACCTCTTCATTTCCTATCCCCGATATGGATAGTGATTTCTTACCCGAGCTTGAAATTTTTCGATTTGAAGAGAAGAGTAGTGGCAGTCCCACTATTCATGCTGATAATTCTCTTCCGGATTATGAGTGCTTTCATTTTGAAATTGATTCCGAACCTATTTCCGATAATCCGTCAAGTGATCCTCTTTTAGAGGATGTCGATCGATTTCTTGCTTCGGATGACTCGATACCATCGGGTATTGAGAATGACGAGAATGGTCTTATTGAAGATAATGATTTACTTTCTGATGTTGACTCCTTTCTCTTCGATTTACCATATTCTCGTCCGCCCGCGAAACCACTGGATGTAGAATTTGAATCCGATACGGATGAAGTTATTTTTGGAGTGGTGGACGATGTTTCTGATCATGATGATCCGGTGCTTGATATTTTCCCCACCCTACCCACCCGTGATTCAGAATTTGACTTTGTTTTCGTCATCCGTGTGTTTCACCCATTCTTCACTTATCCCATCATTTCTCCATCTTTCCACTCCTCCGGGAGTGAGGATACCGTCTTCGACCCCGGCATCTCCGTTCTTCGTGCCGGGTGTCCGTTCCATTTGCTCCCCCAAGATTAAGTAAATTCGGGGCGAGTCTAAGCTATACGACTCGATATATAAACAAGCGCTTCGTGGGAGGCACCCCATGCTTATCCTTCTATCTTCTTATCTATTTTCTAATAAAGTGAGTGAGGAGGGCTTCCTCTTCTATATCTTGTGTTTCGTGTTTTCTGTGATGTGTCCAGGAATGCTGATGATGAAGACTCTCGTGCTCGTAGTTTCCTTCACGCTACTCGAGTTTCATCATTCGCAGCTTATCGATATCCTAAATCTTATCGTTTTGCATTTATCTTTTGGCATAATTAATAAACGGCCTTAGATTTATGTAGGAGAACCCTTACCTTTAAGACATTGAGGACAATGTCTCGTTTTAGTCTGGGGGGGTAATCTGTCGATTTGATTTTTGCCTTGCATTTTTGCCGTTTTCTCATGCAACCCCATTTTTCCTCCAAAATTGAAAAAAAAAATCCAAAAAAATGAGAAAATTTTAAAAATTTTTGCAAAAATATAATAAATTTTGACATTTTTGTTGATTTTCCGCTGGAGAGAGTAGGAATAAAATTTTGACTTGACCGGGCGTGTTGAGCCCTAGCTTGTTCCCTTAACCAATGATAATCATATAAGCTTGTGCTAGTCTTGTACACAAGGAGCTGCTCTTTTGCGTGTTCCCGTACTTGACTTTATACATGCATGGCTTTAAAAGCTTTCGCTAGTCTTTTACATAAGAAGCTAGAAAACGCGAATTCTTTTCAAGAATTTGCAAGTTTCTGTAACTGACTTTATATATGCGTGGCTGATTATCGGCTAAGTATTCGCCAATTTCATTATTTGAGATTTTTAAATGAGCGAAGAGCGAGAAATGATAGAATTTATTTAGAAGTTAGATGCCAAACGTGGAGTAGTTGGTTCTCTTTAGAGCTCGTCGTAGGTACTTGTGGCCTTTTGCTCCCGTAAAATTGTTTCACCCCATATATTGTATAAATAATTAAAGATATTTAGGTTTAGAACGAAATTTAGTTCTCCATCTTCTTAAAAGAATTTTTGCTCTAAAAATTGGGTACACATCAAGGTCCCGTATTGAGTGAATAAGTTGTAAAGTGCTCTTAGATTTCGGATTGAGATCGGACCTTGGATCCTTACTTCTAAAGGCGGTAAGGTCTTGGATTTAAACCGTGAAGGTTCGTTTTCTAAGGGTTACTCTTGATTGTTTGATGATTTGGAAACACCCGGTAATCCCGTGGTATTAAGTTATTGAGTGAAGAAAAGTTTGAAGTCAAAAAAAAAAAAAAAAAAAAAAAAAAAAAAAAGTATGTTGAGATGTATGGATTTTGTGCTTATTGTGTTAGACAAGTTGATGGCACGTGAGGTGCATGTGAATGACCCTAGATCGGGCACATGAGGTGCACGTGATGTTTCTCCACAACTTATGTCTACATGTTTGTATGAGTTCTTCAGTCTTGGACGTATGTAATAACTTTGATGTGGACCTCATTTTTAAGGCAAATTTTTCTTGCAAGAAGATGGAAAACTACTTAGCATTTTTAACTTGGTATCTTTATCGGACTAATAATTATAAAATTGAGAAGATTATGAAGAAATTCATTTCTCTCACAAAAATAAAATAAGTAGAAACAAAAATAAGAAAATGGGAGCGAGAGGTTCTTACACAAGTAACTTCCATGAGTAGTGTTGGCATCTAATTTCTAAGTAGGTTGTGATCTCGTTTATAAGCTTAGTGTGGGAGCATGTGAAAAATCAAGGACGATGAATTTTATCCTTATGGTCACTCCTCTATGAGTTGTGTTTCTACTCTATGACCCTAAAAATTATCGATAGATAATGATTGTCATCAAAAGCCGTCACTCGAATAATAAGAAAAATACAAAAATAGAATAAAAGGAAAATCGGGGAGTTTTCATAACATTGCATGAGGACATTGCAATACTTAGTCTGGGGGATTTTGGTATGTGCTAAAACACATACCTTTTCTTGACCAAAACCGGACCCAAATAGACCAAAAACCCGACCAAAATGCCAAATATATTGTGTTTTTGTGTTTTTACATATGCAGGCACGGATATCGAAGAAAAGGACAAAAAAATAAAATAAAGAAATAGACGGGAAACGAGCACGAGATTTGGGAGAGTGTTTCAAAGCCGAAGCCGGGAAAGAAGATTTGGTCAAAAAGTCAACTTTGGCCCTTCATCTTTCAAATTTGAATTATTCAGCCCTTGGATTATTTTTGTGAAGTTGGCAGAAGCAGCCCTTGCATTTTCAGACTATTACACTTTTTGGTCCTTGTTTATTCAAAATCATAAATCCTTTACCAATAACCACAAATCCGGATATCCTTTTTATTAATCACAAACCCACTAGCCTAATCCACCCATTCCCAAATACCCGATCCCACCTTATCACAAAGCCCAACCCACAAGCCCAACTTAAACTACAACCCGATCCATCCTCAAAAGATAAGATCTTATCTTCGGTCAACCACTCGGTCAAAGAAGTTAGATAAAAAAAAAATAACACTCAACACTCACTTTACCTTTCTTATCTCTCAAACCCGATCCCCTTTTTCCCCCCAACCGAAGAACCCTAAATTTTCAATCCCCAAAATTACCGTGAGTAAGGGCAAATTGGTACTTGCACGCGTTTCTAGAAGCTTGTCAGGTGTCAGGACACGCACGAGTGGGTACGTGGCAGGCCATGATTGGTCCGAACACCTCATCCAACTCGATCCAACGGCTGTGGATGGTAAAGGATGATCTAAGGGTGGTATTGGACTGATGAGCACACGGATTGGTGACCTGGACATTCGAGAACTCTCACCTCACGGCTATATAAAGGATGCCTCACTCACTTTTCAAGAGCTAGCTAGGTTAGATAATTTTAGGTTAGAAGTTAGGGTAAATTAGGAGTAGTTTTAATTAGAGTAGTTAAATTTCAGCTTGTGGTAGCTTATTGTTGCAGCTTTTCGTTATTTTACTCATCAGTCTTTTCTTTTGTACTCGAACTCAAATTTCTATTCGAAAGTCAATGTAAGTTTAACATTCTGTTTTTCAGCTGATTAGCTTATTGTTGAAATTGTTCTTTATTTTTGCTTATTTGATGTTATGATACTATTGTTTGTTAAGTTTGATAAAATCAGCAGTGTGCTTTCGATTGGTTGATACTTTGTTTTGGTGTGATGGTTTTTTGAAATTGTTCTTTATTATTTACAGTAATTCATTAACATTGTTCAGTTTTTAGATCAAAATCAGCAGTGTGTTTGAAATCCTCAACTCAGATCAGTAAAGGGTTGTTTGGAATTGAGTTGACTGATGGGTCAATATGGGTAAAAACTGTTCCATTGTTTATGTGCTTTTTAAAGCAGTTTTGATTTAGATTAATTGAAGTTAGTTTAGATGCATTTGTTAAGACTTAAGGGGATTTTAAGCCTTTTGAAGTTTCTGGTTGGTTAGTGAATCACTTAAGATTCCCATTAAGTTGATGCTTATATGGTTCAGTCTTTGGAATTTCTTAGTTGTTTCTAAGTGTTAAAGTAGGTTTCTAAAAGTTGGTTTAGATTTAGATTAGTGTTGCTTAAGATTTGCGCCACATTTCCAGACCTGCTGTCACAGAGTCTGCTCAGCAGACTCCATGTTTCTGCCTGCTGATCTAGGCCTCAATTAGGGTCCAATTAGGATGTAACTTTTGGAGCTTTTAGTGTTTCTATAATCTCAGTAGTGCTATAGAGCTTTTGCCCCCTTAATATTTTAGTTTTGAGCTTATTTAGACTGCTTATTTGAGTCCCATTTTAAGCCATTTCGAACTGTTTTATTAAGTCTGCTGCATGAATCATGTTTTAGGGGTCTGTTTTTGCTTCGATTTAAGCTAGCAATCAAGTGTTTGTGATAGGTTTTTTTTAGAAATTTGTAATCTCGGCTTTATAAGCTTTCTAGAACAGCTTTTATTTTTAAATTTGGTTTAGATTTGAGTTTATTATTAGCTTTTGAAAAAAGTGCCAGTTTGCTGATTCAAAGAAAGAAAAGAAAAGAAAATAAATTTCAGTTTTAGTCACTTTTAGTCCCTTAGGTTTTATAAACTTTTGTTGTCTTTATTTTCTTTTATAAAAATTAGTTTTAATAAATTACATTTTCAGTCCCTCGAATTTTTATAAACTTTTCCTTTATTTTCTTTTATAAAATCAGTTTAATTACATTACATTTTAAGTTCCTTAGGTTTTTATTTCACTACTAGTGTTATTAGTCTCGGGATTAGCCCCGAGATTTGCATTTGTTTGAATTTTCTTTGTGTGCATTTATTTTAATAGCGTAGATTGTTTTTAATTTTTCTTATTATAGTGTAATCAATTCTGAAAAAATATATATAATCTTTCACGTCACTTATTCACTTCACATTTTCACGACCGAATCGACTTAAACGCCGTCAAACCTTCGTTGGGAGAACGACCCGGGGAATTGTATTCGTTACGATTTCTTTGGAAAAATAAACATATAAAAACAGACATCATACACCACATGTGTCAAAAAGCTTCCATGAGACATCCTTGATTACTGCTTGAAATCTCCATATAGCTTCTCCACCATCTGGTTCATAAATACTCTTCAGCTGTACCCATAGTTCTTTATCTTTATCTTCACTAGGATCTGCAACTTTGAACTTTTCTTGTACTAAGTTCCATAACTGATTAAGATCTTCCCTATCAAAACCCTTAAGCAAATCTTCAAATAATCTGTATCTCTCAGATATTCCACCAGTTCTCATGATCTTCCACCCTTTCATTCTACCTTCTGTGAATACTTCCCAATCTACAATAGGGTATTTTGTTTGTATTGGATTGATGTTTGTGGATTCAGGAACTACCACAATCATACTCTTGATTTGCTCATCAGTTAATCCCTTAGGCTCAGTCTTTTTTTGCTTTGCTGTATCAGATTCTAACATCTCTGCTTCCCTTTTCTTTCCTTTACCATGCCTTGTATCAATTGTGAAATCTGTTGGAATTGGCTTGTTAAGTCTTGCATAAGCTGCATAGTAAGCTTGTTCAATTTCAGCATCAGACGTTCCTTTAAAATAACTTGGCTTCCACAAGGCTTGATTTTTCAAATAACTTTTCATGAAGCTAATCTGTTCTTTCTTTGTAGGCAACTTCCTTTTGTAACCTTTCTTTTGTCTATCTTTGACTTTCTGCACAAGATCACTCCAAGCACTTTCTTTATTCTTCTTCAAAATGAACTCCTTGAGCTTTGCTGACTTCTCTTCTTGACTTAAACTCTCATACTTAAGAAATTGAACTGCTTGTGCTCTCACAATTGGATCTGAGTCTAACAAGTATTGAAGTTGCTCATTAAAGTCTTGAGTGATCAGCTCATCTGAAGCTATTCTCTCTAATCTTCTTCCTTCCATAAAATCAGCCACATCTGCTTCAGACATTTTCCTTGCTATTTCTGCATCTTGATCAATCTGAGCTTGTTCTTTTGCTTCTTCATCCATTTGAATTTTCTTTGCTATATCAGCATCATAATCAATTTGTGCTTGAGTTCTTGGCTTAACTTTCTTCATTTTCTCAACTTCTTGCTCAGCTTCTTCAATTGTCATTGTTTTCTATCCCTTTGCTGCTCTTTTTCTTTCATACTCTGTCTCAGCAGTACCTTCTTGTGAACTAGCAGTTTGTACTGTCTCCTCAATTATTTGAGCAGTACCTTGATCTTGATCTTGAGCACCTATGTCTGAATCATTATCACCATCAGTACCTTCTTCTTCATTTAATGTGCTTGTTCCTTCTTCATACCTCCCCTCAGTTTCTGATTTCTTCCTTAATTTTCTCTCAGATTTTCTTGATTTCCTCCCCTGTTTGGGAGAATCACCACCATCATCATCTGAACTATCTGAATTATCTGAATCATCTGAATCATCTTCATCTAATACCACCTTAGCTCTCTTTCTATTTAGCTGATCTTCCAATGTCTTCACCCTAAGAGTCAACCTGGTGTAGACTTTAGCAAAATTTTCTTTGTGACTTTTAAGATCCTCCTCTAGAGATTCCACCTTATTAGTCAATTTTGTGCAAAGATCCGTCAATTCAGTGAGTTTATCTCTGCCCTCATCACTTCTAGCTGTGTTACCTGTTAGGAGAGGTGAATTAAGGGGCAAGGATCCAGTTTCCACTCTAGTTTGACTAGGTGTGGTCCTTCTCCTATATGTGGTGATAATTGGAGGTGTTTGTGTTCTTTCAGGAATGACAAAGGATGTGTGTTGGGGATCAGTTGGGTTTACTGACCCTTCATCCTCATCATGTTGTAGCATCTCTTGAAATAGAGGTATTTCTACTCCATTAAAATGTCTACTAGCCATAGCCATATTTTGGAAAACCTTTTGTTGCAGGCTAGGAGTAGGAAAAATTTCTTTATGTTTCTTTAACAAATTCTTTTTCTTATCCAAAAAGCATTGAATAAATCTGGGATACATAAGAAATTTTGTTTTACTTTTAACATTGGCAACCATACTTTCAAATATAAACTTTGAAAAGTTAAAAACCTTGTTTGTTGACAGACAAATGAGAGCAATAGCAATATTGCTACTGAACTACTCCCATGCTGTTCTTTTTGGACTTAAGCAATGTAAAAGAGTATGGATAAGGAATCTCCATTGAGGTGAGAAACATCCCTTTTGAAAAGTAAGTTTTTGATTGGATGTATCATACCCCATTCTGGCAAGTTCTTGCCAAATCTCAGTGTTTAGCATAGTGTTGATACCATCTGAATCATCCAACTTAAGATGTCTCCTAAGTGTAGATTCGGTAACAACAAAGGATATGCCATCCACTTTAGAATGGATCTGTATGTCTCCTTCTTCACTAATTTTGACAATAGCAGTTTGCCAAAACTGTGTGATGTGTGAGACAAATAGAGTAGGAGAGACAGTTAGAGCATACCTTATGTGAGAGTGATTTAGAAAAGCCACAATCTCATGAAATTTTGATCCATCTCCCTCCTCTGTTTTCTCAAGAAAAGCCACTTGATTGTGAGTTTTAACGAAATCCAAATCAGCCATAATATTCTTGGTAAAAATTGATTTAACTGTTGTGAGTATTAAGAATTGAGGTTAGAAAGTAGAAGATGAAAGTGAAATTGAGATTTTAATGAGAAAGTATTAGGGTTTCAATTGACCGACTTAAAGAATAAGTTAACTTTTATTTTAGGATAGGATTATAATAGAATAAAAGTTAAAATATCTAAAAGAGGATCCCTTAAAAATCGTTATTTACTCAGTAAAAATCGCAACGAACTTCCAACGGCTAGTTTTTACGCAAAATTAATTACTGACACAACAGTTGCAACGGCTAGTTCAGCAGTACAAACTTTGTACTAGCAGTACAAATTTTACACTAGCAGTACAAACCATTATCAAAATTTTCAAAGAACAGTATAAACTTATATGAACATTATAACACACATATAGTTTTTAGCAAACTATCAGCTATCAACGGATTTGATATGTCTTTACCAATAGCCGTTTGCTTTGGACTAGCCAACTCTTCACAGTTAGATATGGTGAGTTGATAACCATACAATTTTTGGTAAATTGTCAACCATAAACGGATTTGATTAGTCTTTACCAGAAACCGTTTGCTCTAGACTAGTTGGTTCTTATGTGGGTTAGAAATGGCGAACCAATAACCATTTGTTGTGTGCACAGTTCACACACTAAACTCCAAAACACCATTCAGTCCAAATCATACAACATTTAGCTCACAAACTCCAATATCCTGCAAGTGTTAGTCGAAAAACAAGAAAACAAAGTGCAAAGCACTTGTCTCATAACAAAATAAGCATATGACTAATGTTGCACATAAACAAGGAATTAATTTCCTTGTGGAACCCAAGCCATCACAGACTTAGATTTGCCTCTAGCATCAACATAATTCATTCTCTTTAAAACAATTGAAGTACCATTAGGTTTGATAGGTCTCCAAACCCATGATGCTGATGCATTAACACCATTTCCCATATTTCCCTTAGCAGTATGATTAAGATGACCAGTACTAACTATTGGGCTAGCAGTATGAACTGTTGGCTTTGTGGTTTATACTCTTGGTTTCCAAACTTATTTGTTTAACACTGCTTTGTTAGTAAAGGGCCTCTTAACAGTTGTTAGTTCTGATTTAAAAGTTGTTTTTGCACCTTGAACTGTTGGTCTAGGGTAAACAGGTCTAAATGGCCTAGCAGTATGAATTTCTGGTCTAGCAGTATGAACTGCTCTTGGTCCAGACCTTAAAAGAACTGATCTAGGTATCATTCTAGCATTTGTAGGGTGAATGGTAGGTTTTACTGAGTTCACCCTAGGACTTGAACACCTAGTTACCCTATTATTGCAATAAAATGCAAGATGGTCAAAGCTGCCACATGTAAAACAAGCTTTCCTATAGCAAACAAAATCATCACCTAATTGGTGAGACTTGAGGTTGTTCCAATTCCTCTGGTTACCTCTAAGCTTGTTTGTGGTTCTATACATTTCAGCATACCTAACTGTTGGTCTAAATGGTTTAGCATTGGTTTTAGGCCTAACAGTCTCAGTTTTGACCACCTTAGGAACCCTTGTTCCTCCTATCTTAGCATTATCAGGTTTAGCCTTAACCTGATCACTTTCATCATCATCAGAAGTCCAATCCTCTATGGTCGGAGCATCTGATTCCTTACTTGAGGACCTATCAGAGGATACTTTGTTCTCAGAGAGTAATTTATCACTTGCACTCTCAAAACTTACTTCTACAAGCTTATCTACTACCACATTCTCCTTAGGTTTTGGACCATATTCCATTTTGGGTAGTTGAAATCCCTCTAAACCTGTGTGTTCTAGGTCAATGCCTGGGGGTGTGGGAATTCCTTTATAAGGAGGTAGAACTGACTTATACCCTAGGCCTGACTTGGCTTTGTTGAGGATTTGACATTCAATTATCTTACTGACACCCTTAGATGCATACTCTAATGTGTCTACACTCATTTGAATGTTTTCCTTAGCCTGTTTCAACTTTTGCAACTCATGTTTTAACACACTAATTTCATCATCTCTAAACATTAAGTCTCTCTTAAGTATAATCATATCATCAGCAAACTTAGACTCATTGCCTTTATAATGAACAATTTGTTCTTCTAACACAGCTATAGCCCTTTTATGATTTGCTAAATTAAAACTGGTCTGGGTTAGCTCTATTCTTTGTTCTTCATACCTTTTCTTAAGAGTTTCTAGATCTTTTAATGCATCACAAGATTTAGAACACTTAGAAAGTTGTACCTCAGAATCTGAAAATGCCATGAGAGCCATCTCTGTAGATGCTTCTGCTTCCTCCTCTGCAATGTAGCTCCAGTCAAATCCTAAGCCATCAATAGCAACCATAGCTTTTGAGCTTGAGTCTGTAACTTCCACAACTCTGGTCTTGCTTCCAAAGCCTTTGTTCTTGCCATCTTGTTGTCTTGACATTCTGCACTCTCTTGAATAATGACCCTTCTTATGGCAATTATAGCACTCAACTTTTGACTTGTCATATCCAGCAACATCATTGCTGTTAATGATTATGTTCTTGCTAGTCTTCTTCAAGAATCTCTTAGCCCTCATGCTAAGAAGAGAAAGCTGCCACTTGATGTTCATCTCTTCAAGATCATCTTCATCAATCTCTTGAAGGTCTCCATGAGTCAACATACTTCCATTGTGCTGAGTAGTCAGGAAAGCACAATAGGTATTCTCATCCAAAAGTCCATTAGTACTGCTTGAAGTACTAGCAGTACCAATATTTGAACTAGTAGTACCAACTGCTCCAACAACTTGAACTTCTTCCTCTGAACTTACTGGGAGTTGATACAATGGTCAAATTCCCTGAGCTTGAACTTGTTCCAGCAACCTTCTTTACATCTTGCTCCACTATTTTGAAGTTGCTATATAGATCCATTAAGCTCATAGAATCTATATCAGGCTTGTTTTCCCATACAACCACATGCATAGCCCATTCAGATGTTAGACTCCTCAGAAATTTAGAGTTGAGATCTTCCTGAGGTATCTCAATACCAAGAATAGCAAGCTGACTCACTAGTTTCTGTAACCTGTTGAACATATGATCTAGTGATTCATTGCTTGTAGCTGAGAAGTTCTCAAATTGTTGCTTGAGTAATGTCTTTTGAGTTTTCTTGGTGGCTTCATTCCCACCATATCTGGCAACAATAGCTTCAAACAATGTCTTGGCACACTTGAACTTACTGAAGTTCAATAATTGATCATTAGGAATGGTCATAAACGGCATGCTTCTTGCCTTAACATCATTCTTGTGCTGGGCCTTCTCTTCAGTAGTCATAGGCTTTGTCTGCACTTTTGTTTCAGTCCTACCTTCAACTACAGTTGTAGTAGTTGTAGGCTTGAATGTGTTCCCATCTTCTATGATCTCCCAGAGTGCATAGTCTTGCACTTGGAAGAATTGCTCTATTCTCAGCCTCTACATATCGAATTCATTAGGTTTGAGAATTGGCAATTTTGCAGCAACATTGGTTTGGGTAGTTGTCTCCATGTCCATCTTCCTTATAGATAAAGTTCGTCTTGGATCTTCTAATTCAAAGTATCAGAACCTGGCTCTGATACCACTTGACCGGATCTAAACACACGCCTTGTGTTAGATAGATACTTTGAGTAATATTAACTAGCACGCGGAATTTACTAGCTAACACTTAGAAGATTTGTTTGTATGAATGGAACAGTGTTTGAGTTTGTGTATATGAACAATAAAGACAATCAAGTATAACCAAAATGATTCAATATTATTATCTCAATAATACGAGTACTCTTACTAGTACTAGGGTTTACAACCTTGAATCTTCATAAAAACTTATCAATCGTCTATCTAAACCTTAACCTAGGCAATCCTTTTATACACCAAGGATTCCTGTACAAGATAACTATAATCTATATTAATAAGGATATCCACAAAATCCTTTCAATAATTATCTATTACACGTTTACAAAAATATAAGCAGTACTAACTTCTTGTGTGAGCAGTACTAACTGACTTAGTACTGTCAGTGCTGTCTTCAGTAATTCTTCATCAGTACTAACTTATAACCACCAGTACTAACTGTTAGGTTTAATTCCTAACAGAATTAAACATTTATATCTCGTGTGATTTTTGGAAAATATAGTTTCAAGGTCAAATCACGTTAAAATGATAAAAGTCGACAAAATACAATCAAACAATTCAAGAGGAATGAAGAAAAAGAAGTAAAACGTTCCCGGGTAGAAGTCGTAAAATGTACAATTGAACGATAACTCACGCCAAAACGAATAGACTCAAGAATGAACGAACAAGCAATATCGAATGAATACAAGACTAGAGATAAGTCGATGAATGAGTTGGATGCATACCCGTATCCCAAATTGTAACTTTGTATAAGTTTGGATAAAGTCGAGTTATATAAGTTTTATAAGAATTTGATAATGTCTATAAGTTTATAAATGTTGAACGGTTTTATGAACTTTGACGTAACACTTCCTTTCATATTATATTTCCGAGTTATTGTGATTAATTGTAATAAAATTTTATTATTAAGTTTTTATAAGTTTTATTCAAGATTTAATCAAGTTCTTATACCGTTATCATTCGTGTAATTATTAGAACCGGTTTATCGGATAATTTGTGTCCGTTCGGGTCCGAATATATTAAGCTCAACGAGTCTAACATATTCTTCCGTCCCTTGTGTCAAATCATACAACAATCCTACACTAATATCGTAAATCCAATAACGGTTACTAACAATGTCCAAATAGCTAATCTATTACAATGATTTACAAAATATAATGAATTGGTGACAAAAATCCCGGTATAACTCCAATAGCATCCAACTTCATCATTGGTTCACAAAACAAAATAAAGATTAAGTTAGTAATTAGCTCGATAAATTATAACACACCCAAAAATTATGCACTAAACACAACATTTATGACTTCATAAGTATAAACATATCACCCTTGGGCCTTGGCGCAATGCCAAACCCTTACTAGCCCTTATAAGCTCTTAGGCTTATAAGTCCTTTAAACTATCCCAACACTAAAATGACCTGATGGGCCTAAGCCCAAAAGACACTCACACAAACTGTTACACAAATCTGTTTTTCACAAAACTGCTTTCATAAAATGTTTTCACAAAACTATTTAATAACTACTTTTGACAACTTTTGTTTTATCAGAATAACTCACTTTTGACAAACCCAACAGCCACCCCTTGGTGGTGTCACTCGACGGACTCAACGCCCCCTTTGTGGGTTGTTTAGCCATTGTCCATGAGCCACAACGGTTCACCCTTTGCAGGGTTGATTCAGCCGGAACCAAACCCACAACGAGCACACCTTTTGTGGGTGTGACTCGTTAATCCCAACTCTCACCAAACGAGACCATAAACACTTCCAAGCTACGTCTAAATATATGAGTCATCACCCCGTGGATGACTCGAATCTAGCCTAACCTCCCTACGACGTGTGGTTTGGTTCGCACAATACAACAACAAAATCTAATCAAGAGACTTAACCAAAACCAAGCACATCAAAATAAAATGAAAACGTTAAGCCACAGGGACATCACGACTCAAACATAATATAAAACCCAAACAAGCAAATATATCAAGGTCGTGACTCCCATGAGTCACGACTCACCTCTTAGTCGAATGAAAACCAATCGACCCACAAAAATAAATAAGCAAACAGTAAGCAACAACATTAGATCCACGCAAGGAACAATTGAAAACAACAAAATAAACACGAGTCAACTCAACTCGTGAGTTGACTCGGACGAGTCGAGTTGACTCAGTGATGAGTCAAACGAGTTTAGTTTTAATAGAATAGATCCACTCGAGTTCTTATAAGAAAAACGTTTTTATATGAGTTTCAACCACGAAAACCCTTATAATCTTTTGTTTAGTTTTCGGTTATTAAAGAAAACAAGAGGTGGTAGTGTTAGCGACTTACCAAACAAGAGAGAAAGGGAGAGGGAGTGATGGTGGTGGCACGTTGGTGGCTCACGGTGGTGGTTTCAAACTCGACCAAATGTACTCTTTTTGGCTCGAAACTCTCCAGAAACAACCCCCGTGTCTTGATCTACGCGTCGATGGGATTTTTGGGGTGGCCAGAATTTTGGCCGGATTCCGGTGACGGCGCCGGAACAGTGTTTCCGGTGAGGTGGTGGTATAATAGTGAGAAAACCCTAAATGAGCCCTATTTATACCCCATGAGGGACCAAACGTGTACAAGTGAAACTGGAGGGGCGGCGGTGTAACTTGGGCGCGGGGGTAGAAATTGTAATTTTTTTATTCTTTTAATAAAAACTGTTGTGGGCCCCATTTAGTGTGTCAAACCTCCGTTTTAATTTGCGGGACTTGTGCCATTGAGTCAGAAATAATTTTTCGAATAAAAACGAGTATTAATACGTATAACTTTCTCGGGGTTAATTTATTTAATAAATCGATTCGTTTCGTGTGTTTTAGGTTGTGCCGGCTCGATAAATGAATAATGCTCACGTTTTAACAAGATATCCATTGTTTTTCAAGCCCAAACAAGTTCAAAGAGATTTAAAAGCTAAGGAAAGC
>CP139504.1:54404519-54696423 GCA_021014915.2 Artemisia tridentata subsp. tridentata
ATCCCTGCACATTGGGTTTTTCTTCAAGAAAGTTAACATGAAGATTTTCCTCTACTCTCTTGGTCACTAGATTGTAAACCCTAAAGGCCTTACTATTCAGTGAATACCCAACTAGAAACCCTTCATCAGACTTTCCTTCAAATTTTCCTAGAACACTGAGTGTATCAAGAATGGTCACATGACACCCAAAAGGCCTTATATAGCTAACAACTGGTTTTTGGCCAAAAATAAGCTCATAAGGTGTTTTGTTTTGAGGCTTGGTCACTCTAACCCTATTGAAAATGTAGCAAGCAGATGCTACAGCTTCGGCCCAAAAGGTTGTGGGTAAGAATGAGTCTGCTAGCATAGTCCTAGCTGCCTCAATTAGTGTTCTGTTCATTCTCTCAGCAACTCCATTTTGCTATGGAGTTCTAGCATTGCTATATTGCTGCTTAATTCCTCTATTACCACAAAAATCAATCATGCTCCTATTCTTGAATTCAGTGCCATTGTCAGACCTAATGATTTTAACCTTTTTATTAAGTTGGTTCTCAATTTGCCTAATGAAAGTTTGAATCAATGGTGAAGTCTCATCTTTCCTAGACATAAAGAACACCCAGCAGAATCTAGTGCAATCATCAGTTATGACAAGGCAGTAACTTGCATGGTTAATACTTTGAACGGATGTGGGGCCAAACAGATCCATATGTAAGGTATGCAAAGGCTCAGTAACAAGCCTATCTAACTTAGCCTTACAAGATGCCCTATGTTGTTTCCCCTTATTACAAGCCACACATGCATGATCATTCTTAAACACTTTAGAAGGCAATCCTCTTACTAAGTTATTCTTCACTAACTTATTAATATTCTTAAAGTTTACATGCCCTAGCCTCCTATGCCACAATTTAGATTCATCTAATGTAGCTTTTGCAAGTAAACAGGCATAACCTTTTGAAGGATCAGGTTGCTTCATATCAAAACTGTACATGTTGTATTGTCTAGGAACTTTAAGAAGGATCTGACTTTCATCAGGCATCTTAAAGTCCGAAGTCAAGACAAAACATTCAGTTTCACTAAAAAGCACCTTATGCTTCTTATCACAAATTTGTGATATAGAGAAAAGGTTAAACTGCCCTAGTTCCCTTACAAAAGATACATTGTCAAACTCTAAATTGCCTATCACAATTCTACCTTTACCAGTTATATAACCTTTACTACCTCCAAAAGTAACAGAACCTCCTTGGAATTCTTGAAAATCTTTCAGATGGTTCTTGTTACCAGTCATGTGCCCAGAGCACCCACTATCAAATATTCCTTTGTCTTCCATGTACTTCAGTGGATGTTCCTGCACAAAAGTAGAGAGAATTAGTTTCTCTTCAGGACCCAAGCCACTGAGGACTTGGGTCTGCCCTGTGGATCAACATATTTATAGGTCTTGTATGAGCTTGATCCACCTTTGGTCTTGGATTCATAGGTAAGTGTGTTCTGAAAAGGATCCCAAGACCAATATGCTGGGGACTTAACAACAGATTCCCCATTTTCCCTTACAGCACTTGAATTTGAAGCTTGTGCTGTATTATTAACAAAAGGACTCCTCACAGGTAACTTTGGTTTATAAAAATTTGTTCTCTGATTATAAGAATTCACCTGTGGTTTATGAACTGATTGTCTGGGTCCAGAATGATTAAACCACCCAGAATTAACACTTGGCCTTACATAATTAGCATTTTGACCAACAAAACTCACATTTGGTCTACCAGAACTAAAATCTGGTCTACCAGAACTAAAGTTTGGTCTACCAGAATTTGGTCTAGCAGAACTAATATTACCAGAATTAACTTGTGCAGGTCTAGTCACAAACTTATTTGCATGATTAATCCTGTTAGCATTGTTCCAAACTGGTTTATTATTCATGTGGTCATTAACACTCTTATTCTTTCTTAGTTCAGCCTCTTTTTGCATCCTTTTCTCATGAAAGTCACAATCCTTAATCAGGTGACTTAAACTACCACACACAAAACATCTCTTAGGACCAAAGTTGTGATTTTTCCTAAACTCTTGTCGCATCCTATCAGGTTTTGGTGACTCTTGATTCTTAACAGACTCCCTAGGAGTTTTCATGTGATTGACACACCTAGGTCTTTCTGTATTTGATTTTGATTTTGTCACCTCTGGTTCACTCTTTTTGACAGATTTTGCTTTAGAGGACTCTTTTGATTTACACTCTGACCCTGATTCAGATTTCTCAGAAACATCTCTTGTGGATCCTTCACTATCATTGGTTTGACAAGTGGAGTATTCACTTGATCTGTCATCAGAGTTGTCTGTCTCAGGATATATAGTGTTGGGCTATGAAATATCAAAGTACTGCTGAAAGTCAAAGTACTGCTACTGAAGTCATAGTACTGCTGTTCGACTAAAGTACTGCTGGTCGTTGAAGGACTGCTATGCAAATAGTTTAAGGACTAATGTGTAATTCTAGAATGTTCGTATTAGATTAGAGTTATAATTAGAATTACTTGTCATTCAAGTTTGTAAACCGACTAGGGTTTTCCTTGTGCCTATAAAAGGATCCCTAGGTTGGCATTAGAGATATGTTTTTAGATATATGATTATTAGTCGATTGTTAAAAGTATTAGTCGATTGTTAGAAGTATTAGTGATTAGAGTTTGTTAGTGAATCTGTGTAAGAAAGCAGGTTCAAGGTTTTAATAATATTCGAAGTTGTTCTTCTTAGCTTTGTTGAAGTAGATTCTGCATACTTAGCAAAGTATATCAGTGTTTCATTATTAATAGTTTTGAATTCATTCAAAGTTGTTAAACCGTAGACAAGCTACAAGTTAGTTTGGTCAGAGTATATCGATCCAACAAGTGGTATCAGAGCTTGTGTGGAGACTCTGATTAAGAAGAAACCCTTAAAACCGATTTATCAACAAACCCTCAACAATGTCGACTGAAGCTGCACCTATCCCATCCATCACCTCACTCAGAATTCCTATCATCAAGAAGGGAGAATATGATCTCTGGAGCATGAAGATGAGACAGTACCTTGCTATTACTGACCATGCTCTATGGGATGTAATTGTCAATGGTAATGTTGTTCTTGATGAACCTTTACAAGTTGAAGGATAACCCAAACCACCTCAACCAACCTTGCCAGCAGCTACAAAGAGAAATCAAGATAAGGCTCTCAACATACTGTTGTCTGCTATTCCTGATGGTCACCTACTGAAGTTCCATGATGCTAAGGATGCAAAGCAATTGTGGGCTGCGATCAAGACAAGATTTGGAGGTAATGATGCTTCAAAGAAGATGCATAGAAACTTATTGAAGCAGCAGTTTGAAACCTTCACTGTTGGTGAAAGAGAAGGTCTTGATGCTGCCTATGACAGATTCCAAAATCTACTTAGTATGCTAGAACTGTATGGAGCAGAGGTATCTGTTGAAGATGCAAATTTGAAGTTCTTAAGGAGTTTGCCATCTGTCTGGCATGTGGTTGCTACTATGATTAGAGGACAACCTGGATTGGAATCTATGGACTTTGATGATCTCTATAACAATTTGAAAGTGTACGAGCAAGAGATGAATGGTCACAGTTCTCAGAAAACTCACAACATAGCTTTTGTGTCTTCTGAAAACAGAAGCAGTACTTCCACTAAAAGTACTGCTTATCCTTCTCAAAGTACTGTTGGTGATTCACAGCATGTTTGCACAACCTCAACTACTACCATCCCATCACCAACAAACAACACCAATTCTGATGAAGTTGTATGTTCTTTCTTTGCGCAACAAGCCACTTTACCTGTTACCTATCAAGAAGACTTGTTGCAGATTGAAGAAGATGCTTTAGAGGAGATTGACATAAGATGGCAAGTAGCTATGATCACTGCTAGGATCAAGAAGTTCATGAACAAGACAGGAAGGGGAATTGATTTCAAAGCCAAACAAGGTATAACTTTTGACAAATCCAAGATTGAATGTTTCAATTGTCAAAAGCTTGGACACTTTGCAAGGGAATGCAAGTTTGCAAAATATCAGGCAAACAGGATGATTGAACAACCCAAGGTTGAAAGAAAGGAGATTCCTATTACTGAATCACAACCAAAAGCTTTGGTGGCTCAAGAAAATTTAGCAGAGATTGATTGGAGTGCTGAATTTGATGATGAACCTGTAACCTATTCTATGGTTGCAATGGAAGAGTTTGATTGGGGCACAGCTTTTGATGAGGAACCAGGATATGCTGCTTTGGAATCAAGAGATGATCTTGGAAGCTTTGACTGGAGCTTGGAGGATGAAGATGAACCTGTTCAGATTGCTATGGTAGCTACTTCACCAAGTTCATCCAATGTCTCTGAGGTATGCTCTAAGTGTAATGATGTTTATCAAAAGTTGCTTAAAGAATATGTGACTGAAAGAGATAATTGTAGAACAGCTAGGTCTGAGGTAGCTGGTTATCAATTAACTTTAGAGTCAATGGAAGCCAAAATATTAACACATGAAAATAATGAAATGGCTTGGGCAGAAAAATATGAGCAACAAGATTACCAATTGAAATTAAGTGAATGGAAGTTAGGATGTAAGGTGTCTGAATTAGAAAAGATTACTAAGGAAAGAGATACTTTGTTAAAAAACTTGGTAGTATTAAACAGGCTGGTCTATCACATGTTCAATTTGTTGAAAAACAAAGAGTCATAAACAGTAGAGCTGGACTAGGTTATGGTGAAGATAGTAGTTCAGATGAGACCTCACCTAGTGATAAGGAAGAAACACCACCTAGTGATAAGGAAGAGATTCCACCTAGTGATGATGACCTTACAAGCTCAGAAGAAAACACATCTAGGAATGAGGAACCAATTAGTGAATCACCTCCTAAGTTTAAGAAAGATAAGGAGTACCACTCAGTTCCTCCACCCACTGGTCAGTTTCAACCACTTAGGACAGATGTTTCTCGTTATGGTGTAGACAACCTAGAGTTTCGGAAGAAGATTACTAGTTCTGAGAAACCTAAGAATGATTTTCAAAGGGGTAATGATCAAAAGTTTCCTACAGCCTTTCAAAAACAAGCAGTACCTCCAAAAACTTTTCAAAGTACTGCTGGACATTCAGCAGTACCTCCAAGAGAAACTTTTCAAAATACTGCTCACTATAGGAAATCTTTTAATCATAGAAGAGGATTTGGGAATATGGAGAGAAAGTTATGTTATGTATGCTATAGTCCTGATCATTTGATTAAGCACTGTGACTTACACTCAGAATACTTAAGTCAGTTTCCAAAGAATAGGTCTACCACCCATAAGCCAAGAGAGACTAGACCAGTTTGGAATCACTCAAATAGGGTTAACCATAGTAATTTCTCTAAAGACTATAGGTACCCTCAACAGAAAAGAATGTTTTCCAAATCACCAGTACCTTCACACACTGATAAGTCTCAAGAAGTACCTTCTCAAAGGACTGATAAGTTTTCACCCACTCATGGTACTGCTAACACTTTTTCACATAGAAGACCTAAGAGATTCAATTCATATAAAAGGTCTTACACCTCAAGCAGAGTACCTAGATCAGAGAAACCTAAGGTCAAACGAAATTGGGTTAAGAAAGAAAGTACTGATGGGGAACAAGAAGTACTTTCATCAGATAAGGGTGAAACAGGGAGTGTTGTTGATAATGCAACACAGGGCATGGGACCAACTCAAATAATCATTGACCATGCCTTTAAAACCAGTGGGGATTACATACTGAAGGAATTCAAGTATGTCACTCCACAAAGGGAACACAAGTCAGTAATGGCTTGGGTTCCTAAAAGAAACTAACCCTTTCTTTTACTGTGCAGGGCAACCCAGAAGAGGAGCTTAAAGATCATATTATTGTTGATAGTGGTTGCTCTGGCAGCATGACAGGGGACAAGGAGATCCTGTCAGATTTCAAGGCATATTATGGAGGAAGAGTTGCATTTGGTAATGATCCTGATGGAGGAAGAATCACTGGCAAAGGAACAATCAAGGCTGGATGTATTGATTTTGAGAATGTTAGATACGTGAAGGAGCTCAAGTTCAATCTTTTATCAGTATCTCAGATTTGTGACAAGAAGTACCCAATTCTGTTCACTGATACAGAATGTCTCATTCTCTCCCCTGAGTTCAAATTTGTTGATGATCACTTGGTAACATTGAGAGTACCAAGAACCAATGATGTGTACAGTTTAGACTTAAAGAGTCTCAATTCTGCTGGAAGAGCAACATGTTTAGTAGCAAAGGCATCATTGGAAGAAGCACATCTGTGGCACAGAAGACTAGGTCATGTTAATTTTAAGAACATCAACAAGCTGGTCAAAGGAAATTTAGTTAGAGGTTTACCTTCCAAAACATTCAAGACTGATCATTCATGTTTGGCTTGCAAGAAGGGTAAACAACATAAAGCTTCATGTAAGAAGCTTGGGGAAAGAGATATTAGAGAACCTTTGGAGTTGCTACACATGGATCTGTTTGGACCAGTTTCAGTAGAGAGTTTAAACAAGAAGAAGTACTGCTTGGTTGTGACAGATGATTGTAGCAGATTTAGTTGGGTCTTTTTCTTGGGATTCAAAGTTGAAACCTTTGATGCTATCCATGACCTGATAGTAGCCCTTGAAAATCAATTAAGACTCAAAGTTAGAGGTATTAGATGTGATAATGGAACAGAATTCAAGAACAAGCATATGGATGAATTCTGTGCCAAGAAAGGGATCAAGAGAGAGTTTAGCATTGCTAGAACACCCCAGCAAAATGGTGTTGCAGAAAGAAAGAACAGGACTTTGATAGAAGCAGCTAGAACAATGCTTGCAGATTCCCAATTACCTATTCTCTTTTGGGCTGAAGCCATAAGTACTGCTTGCTATGTGTTAAATAGAGTTTCAGTAACTAAACCTCAGATGAAGACACCTTATGAGTTACTAATGGGAAAGAAACCAAACATTCGTTTTCTAAAACCTTTTGGCTGCTCTCTGACTATTCTAAATACCATTGACTCTCTGGGAAAATTTGATGGTAAGTCAGATGAAGGATATCTATTGGGTTATTGTACAAATAGCAAAGGTTTTAGAGTTTATAACAGGAATACCAAAAAGGTACAAGACTGTTTTCATGTTGAATTTTTGGAAGATAAGGAAACTCAGAAAGGTAAAGGTCCTGATTGGATGTTTGATCTTGATCTCAAGTTTACTCCATCTATGAATTATGTTCCTGTTAGAGAAGAGAATCAGGCTAATCACAAAGAAGATGATTCACAGTACATTTTTCATGGAGTCAATGTTAGACCAGAAGATGTTCCTGACAAAGAACCTGAAGTTACTGATGAGGAACAAAGTACTGCTCACCCAATTAATACAGTATCTGATGAAGATCAAGCCATACAAGATGAACTTAATAGGATGCTTTTTCAAGAAACTATAGCCCAATCCTATGAAGATGAAGAAAGGAAGGCTTATGAAGCTGCAAAGACAAAGAGTAAATTTCAAGATACTGTTCACAGTACTTTTGATCAAAGTACTGCTGATCTTTTTGACAGTACTTGTGGTGTGTTAGAACAATCAAATTGGAACAATGCTGATGATTCCAATGTTGATAATGATGATTTGGATAATGCTAACATTCCTGGTTTAGAAGAAATTGATGATGAGCTTAATTCAGAAGGTATTTTCTCCAATGAAGGGATTGATTTTACTAACTTGGAGTCTGATCTTTCAGTACCACCAACTCCTACATTGAGAGTTCATAAAGCTCATCCTCAGAGTAACATTATTGGATCACCCTCTTCAGGAGTGGTTACAAGGAACAAAGTTAAAGGACTTTCTAAGCAACATACTGCTTTACTTAGCTTTGTTTACAAACAAAACAGGATGAATCACAAGGATCAACAAACATGCCTGTTTGCTTGCTTTCTATCTCAAGAAGAACCCAAGAAGGTAGCTCAAGCTTTAGCTGATGAAAGTTGGGTTGAAGCCATGCAAGAGGAGCTTCTACAATTCAAGCTTCAAGAAGTCTGGGTATTATGTGATTTACCAGATGGCAAAAGAGTCATTGGTACAAGATGGGTTTTCAGAATCAAAAGAGATGAAAGAGGGAATGTTATCAAAAATAAAGCTAGATTGGTTTCACAAGGATATCGCCAAGAAGAAGGAGTGGATTATGATGAAGTGTTTGCTCCTGTTGCAAGGATAGAGGCAATAAGGTTATTTCTTGCCTTTGCATCATACATGGGATTTCCTGTCTACCAAATGGATGTGAAAAGTGCTTTTCTTTATCGCACAATTTCTGAGGAAGTTTATGTTAAACAACCTCCTGGTTTTGAAGATCCTGCACATCCAAACAAAGTCTATAAGGTGATCAAGGCACTATATGGCCTTCATCAAGCTCCCAGAGCTTGGTATGAGAGACTCTCAAATTTTCTATCACAACATGGTTATAGGAGAGGAGCAATTGATAAGACTTTGTTCATCAAGAGGGATAAGAAAGACATTATGTTAGTCCAAGTATATGTGGATGATATTATATTTGGAGCCACAAAGAAGTCTATGGTGAAAGAATTTGAAGATCTTATGCAGAAGGAGTTTCAAATGAGTTCTATGGGAGAATTAACCTTCTTTTTGGGACTTCAAGTTAAACAAACAAAAGATGGAATCTTCATTAACCAAGAAAAGTATGTTGCAGACATACTTAAAAGATTTGACCTTCCTAATCTCAGGCCTGCCACCACACCCATTGATAACCATAAACCCTTAGGCAAGGATGAAGATGGACAAGCTGTGGATGTCAAGCTTTATAGATCTATGATTGGTTGTCTTATGTACTTAACTGCATCAAGACCTGACATCATGTTTGCTGTATGTTTGTGTGCAAGATATCAGGTTACACCCAAGGTTTCACATATGTATGCAGTCAAGAGGATTTTTCGATATCTCAAGCATCAACCAAAGTTAGGATTATGGGATCCTAAGGAGTCACCTTTTCACTTGGAAGCTTTTTCAGATAGTGACTATGCAGGAGATAATTATGATAGAAGATCAACCTCAGGAGGATGTCAATATCTTGGACGAAGATTAGTTTCCTGGCAATGTAAGAAGCAAACCATTGCTGCAACCTCCTCTACTGAAGCAGAATATGTTGCTGCTGCAAGCTGTTGTGGACAAGTTTTGTGGATGCAAAATCAACTCTTGGATTATGGATTCAATTTCAAAAATACTCATATCAATATTGATAATGAGAGTACCATCTGCATTGTAAAGAATCCAGTTTATCACTCCAAGACCAAGCATATTCAGATTAGGCATCACTTCATTCGGGATTGTTATGAGCACAGGCTTATAAATGTGGTCAAGGTTCACACAGATGATAATGTAGCTGATCTACTCACTAAGGGATTTGATGTTTCAAGATTCAACCACTTAGTTGTGAGCATTGGGATGATTAACTACTAGGCTACATTTGAGGGGAGGCTTTAGTATTAGTTAGTATACTTTCTTTTAGTTCTTAATGAAAGTATTGGTTTTTAGTAATTTAGTTTAGCCTATATGTTGTATTTGAGGGGAGGCAACATAAGCTATTAGTTAGAACTTAAGCATGAACCATTTACAAGTTCTTGGTTTTAGTTTGGAGTGTTGATTGTGGATAAGAAGATGGAACGTACTGCTTTGTTTCTTAAAGTACTGCCTCAGCAAAGTACTGCTTCAACGTACTGCTTACGTGGATGTACTGTTCCAACGGTCAAAAATTGTGGGGCTATGGTTAATTAATTCCTTACGGCGGAGATAATAAGTTAATCAAAACGGTAACTTTATTATTTAAAGTTTGATTTGTTTCCATCCTATTTAAGGAAACTCTCCCTATTTCCCCGCCCTTTACCGTATTTGAGATCCCTCATTCGCTTTTACACCACAATCTTTTTAACAAACCACACACTCAGAGCGAATTCTTCTCTACCACTCATCATGGCTAATCGACTCACTGTTAGCAAACAAAATATGATCGCTAACTTGGACAAGACAAGGGATAATGTTGATTTTCATGCGATCATTGATTTCTTAACTGGGTCTTCCATCAACTACTCTATTTTAGTTGACCCTGATGTTATTGGTCCCTGGATGCAAGAATTTTGGGCTACTGCAACGATTGAAGATGACTCGTTGATTAGGGCTACGGTTGCTGGACGCACTATTCGGATTTCTGAGGCCACGATTAGGGATGTTTTGATGTTCAATGATGAAGGGGGGGCTGTTCGTTTTGAAAAACAAGTGCTTTGGGACACTTTAAGTGATATAGGTTATGAAGGAGATCTGACGAAACTTACTTTTCAAAAGCCTTTGTTTTGTTCTCATTGGAAGTACCTCATTCACGTTTTACTTCATTGTTTAAGTCCCAAGAGTACTTCTTTTGATCAATTTGGTCAAAATATTGCATCTGCATTAGTGGGTTTGGCTACCGATCAAAGATTCAACTTTTCAAGACTAATTCTTGATGGTATGCTTACACATATTGCTAATGGTTCGCCATTCTTAATGTATCCAAGGTTTGTTCAGTTATATTTGAACAATCAACTTGAGGATGTCCCTAAACCTCAAAGTTTTTTACCCACTGTCAAACTTCCACCAAAGGTGTTTACTTTTCTCTCTAAACAAAGTGTCAAGTTTTCTGGAACCAACACACCTTTGACTGCTCATATATTGGGAGTTGCACAAGTTGTTAGAGATGCAGAGCAAGAGCAAGAGCAAGAAGCAAATTCTGAATCTGCAAGGCAAGAGTCTCCAGTTTCAAGAGAAGTTAGTATTCCTCAACCTACTGCTTCTCAACATTCTGCTTCTCCACATTCTGCTACTAGGGAAGATACTGCTCCTATGGACATTTCTACTCATGAGGAGTCAGACCAAGGTATGAATCAACCACCATCTCCTAATGATTATTCTTCCACAAATATGTCTAAGCAATTTGAAGAAGAGGAGACAGAGTTGGATAATTATGCTTTAACAAGGGAGTTAAAGAGGCTGAAAAAGGAGAGTGAGGCTCAAGCTGCTAAGATAGTCAAGTTAAAGACTAAGTTTCAAAGATTGAAGAAGTTTGTTTGGCCACTAGTTCAACATCATAGATTATGGGTAAAGTCTCAGAAGCAGAGTGGTCAGAAACCTAAGAAGTATTCTCAGTCCAAGAAGAAAAAGTCAAAGAAGCAATCTTCATTCCAATTGGGGAGGAATTTAGAGAATTTGAATGAAGATGATGCTGGTTTTGAACAAGATTTTGATCAAGATGCTGGATTTATGGATGATACTTAGAGGACACCACTTGAATATATTCCTCAAGACACTGCTGAGAGGAAGAGTGATGAAACAGAGCAAATCAATTTGGAAGAAGCTACTGTTGAAGTAAGAAGTGGTGATACTGAGGAAATAAATTTGGAAGGAGCTGCAGCTGAAAGTACTGCTCAACAAGGTACTGAGAGGCAATTTACTATTACACCTAGAACTTTGGATTTTGAAGAAGATATTGGTCCTTCAAGACAAGTTCAAGAGGAAGTTGGCCCTTCTAAACCAGCTCAGGAAGAAGATGTTATAGCTCATACTAACAGTGATGATGAAACAATTGCTGACATTATGCTTAATATGTCAAGTCAAAGAGGCATCAGTATTCATGAGGTTGAACAACAACAACAACATCATACTTCTTCTCAACCTACACAAGAGATAGATCCAAAAGATAAAGGTAAAGGGATTTTGGTAGAAAAGAAGAAGAAGAAGTTGACTTTGGCACAATTAAGAGAAATTCAGATTGCCAAAGGTGAAGAAGCAGCTAGACTATTGCAAGCTCAGATAGATGCTGAAGAATCAAGGAAGATTGTTCAATCACAAAGGCCAATTAGTAAAGCTAGAGAAAGGAATGATATGATGGCTTATTTGAAAGGTTGAGGATATACAGGTTTAGTCAGATTGACATATACAGAGATGAAGGATCTGTATGATGCTGTTAGAGAAGCTATTCAAAAAGATCTTGCAAGCATTATTTCTTTTGAAGATAAGGAGCTTGAAGATAAAAGAAAGGAAAGAGCTGTTACAAGGAGCTCAAAGAGGAAAAGAACAACTGATGAACAGCCATCAAAGAAGTTCAAGGAAGCTGTTGAATTAAGAACAGACACAGTTGATGAGCTAAGGAATTATCTTAGAGTTGTTGACTTTGAAAATCCAAAATTGAAAGAAGATACTGATAAGAAGTCCAAGATATCTACTTTTTCAGTTGTAGAATCACAAGAAGGAAATTATCTGATCTTTCATAGACAAGATGGAAGTTTTAGAGTGTTCAATTCATTGTGGGATATATTACATCTGATTGATAGAGATGATATGCTTCAGTTATATCTCCAAGTACAAACTTATTTTGAGCATATTCCACCACAAGGAGTAGGTTTGATATTGTTAGGAGATCTCACAACAATCTGGGAGACAGAAGAAACAAAGGACAGTACTTTGTGGGAAAATCAAGACAATTGGGAGATTAACAAATGGAGATTCTTTGAATCAGTTGGAATACATGTTTTGGAGTTAGAAGATGGCACTATGATTCATATGCTAGCAGAACAGAGATATCCACTCACAAGAGATCTGATGATCAGAATGCTAGAGCATGGCATGGAAGTGGAACAAGAGGATGAAGTAGCATTGATGGTCATAAAATTGTTTATCAAGTGGACAACTGAATCTGAAGATTAATGCATAACTACTGGTATGGTTTAATTATTATATAAATCTTTTGAAAAATAAGTACTTTCTTCAAAGTACTGCTGGTCAGACAGTACTTTCTCAAAGTACTGCTTGCAGCATAAAACCAGTAAAGTCTTTTGATAAAATCAGTAATTTTTGATAAGTGCAAAAACATTTTGAAGCACAAAGATTAAACAGCAACAAATGGTTTTGAAAGCAACAGCATGGTGTTAGTACTTGTACTACACAACAAATGGTAATCAACTCACCATGTTTAATAAACAAGAAAGAGTTTGACTCATCATGAGGGTACGGCTCTGATGTGATTATCAAGTTTTTTTAGTTGGCAATTTACTAAAAATTGTATGGTTTTCAACTCACCATATCTATATTAGTGAAGAGTTGGCTAGCCCACAAGATAATGGCTTTGTGGTAAAGGCTGTGGAAAACCATTATATGGTAATTAGTTCACCATGGTAGTGATTGTACTAAAAGAACTAGCTAGTCCAAAAGCAAACGGCTATTTGGTAAAGACTACTCAAATCCGTTGATAGCTGATGATTTGCTAAAAATCATATGGTTATCAATGTACCATGGTTTTTCCTAAATCTAAACATTGGCTACTCCAGAGTTAATGGCTTTGGTAAAGAGACATCAAAATCCATTAAAGTTTTCGATGATTCACCTCTCACAGGAGTTAACACACCTGGAAGTGATGAGAATAGTATGGAACTTTTAAGATCTGATGTACCTATTGTCAATATGATGCTGAGTTGCTGAAAAGGTATGATGCTGAAAAGAATTGTTGCTGATGAAGATTGAAGATACTAATTGCATTGATGATGACAAAACAACAACGAGACAGATTTCAAAGAAACAACCTTTCCTTGAAGATAAAGTGTTGAAGTTAAAGATATAAAAAGGAACTTGAAATCAAGCAAGTAGAATTCAAGTTAGGGGAGGATTGTTGGGCTATGAAATATCAAAGTACTGCTGAAAGTCAAAGTACTGCTACTCAAGTCATAGTACTGCTGTTCGACTAAAGTACTGCTGCTCGTTGAAGGACTGCTATGCAAATAGTTTAAGGACTAATGTGTAATTCTAGAATGTTCGTATTAGATTAGAGTTATAATTAGAATTACTTGTCATTCAAGTTTGTAAACCGACTAGGGTTTTCCTTGTGCCTATAAAAGGATCCCTAGGTTGGCATTAGAGATATGTTTTTAGATATACGATTATTAGTCGATTGTTAAAAGTATTAGTCGATTGTTAGAAGTATTAGTGATTAGAGTTTGTTAGTGAATCTGTGTAAGAAAGCAGGTTCAAGGTTTTAATAATATTCGAAGTTGTTCTTCTTAGCTTTGTTGAAGTAGATTCTGCATACTTAGCAAAGTATATCAGTGTTTCATTATTAATAGTTTTGAATTCATTCAAAGTTGTTAAACCGTAGACAAGCTACAAGTTAGTTTGGTCAGAGTATATCGATCCAACATATAGGACCCTTTTTACCATATACAAATAGAGAATCATCAAGGTCTTCCTTTTGTAAAGGAGTATAATCTCCACTTAATGGAGGTGGCACCCCTTTAAAATCATCAGACTTAATGAACCTATTGTAAACAGGTTTATCAACATAATCCTCTTTTGTACATGTGAAAGCTGATCTATCCATTTCTTCTTCATAACTTAACACTTCATCATTTGACTTAATTTCAAAGCCTAAGCCAATTTTAGTTGTGGAACTCATTTGACAAGCTATGATTTGATCCTGACACTTAGCAGAGTGTTGCCATTTATCTATTTTCTTTTGCAATTCATCTCTTTCTTTAACAACTTTCATGCCTATTCTTCTATATTTTTTAAGTTTCTCATCTTTTTCATATATTTCATTTGTTTGAAAAGTGAGTTTTTCATTTAAAGAGGCATGTTGTTTTTGTAAGGTGACAATTTGTGCTTCTAACTTTTTAACTGCATTAGTATAAGCTAGAATTTTTGCTTCCTGGTCACCTATTTCTTGCAATTGTTCATCACACACAGATTTGAGATGATTATATGAATCAATGCATATTTTTGAACATAAGGATACCTCATTATTAGTACCAACGGCCATAAGTGCATGATTCTTTACGTCCTCCTCTGGTAAATGCTCAGTCCAGTTCACATCTCCAGCTTCCAATGTCAGCATGCTCATCTGGTTCCTATCTGACCTGTCATTCTTTGAGTAATCATTGCTTCTCTTCCTATCTTCATCAGCAGACTTCTTCTCCTTGCAGTCTCTAGCAAAATGCCCATGTTTATGACAATTATAGCACTCAACAGTCCTTCTAGTGTACCCCACTTGAGACTTGTTATCAAAACGAATAGGCCTTCCATGCTGCTTTTGGAACCTCTTAACCTGCAGATCAATCATGGCAATTTGCCATTTAATATCCATCTCTTCTACTTCAGCATCATTGATCTGTTCCAAATCTTCACTAATAAACTCATCATCTTCTTGTTGATAAGAAAAGAATGAATGAAGAATCTCATCAGCTACGCCTTCAGAAGCAGCTCTTTCCCTTGTACTGCTAGTAGGAGTCTCATAGCTACCAGAATTAATCTTGCCAGACTTAACTCTAGTAGTGCTGCTTTTGCCTTGAGAGACAAAGGCAACATTTGAGGAACTGGAAGATGCTTTAGAATATCCCTTGATTTCCTGTTCAAAAACCCTAAGGTTATTGTACAGGTCATCAGTTGTCATGCTGTCCACTTCATCCGTTACCCTCATAGTCATAGAAACACTTGACCATTCTGATGGGAGTGCTCTGAGGAGTTTAAGGTTGGCATCTTCCTCTGATACTGGAGCACCAAGAGATTCCAATTGTGCCAGAAGGAGTTGAAACCTATCATAGCCCTTTTCGAGTCCTTCTGTACTAGATATGCTGAAAGTCTCAAATTGTTGCTTGAGAACAGACTTCTGCATTCTCTTTGAGTTTGCATTCCCACCAAAACGCTTCTTGATTGCTTGCTAAATTTCTTTGGCATCGGTCATGTTATGAAACGTTCTCAAGTGCTCTTTGGGAAGAGCCATCATCAGCACAGTTCTTGCCTTTTTCTCCTTTTCAACAGCCCGTATCTCCTCTGCAGATACTGGTGGTAAAATTCTAACCGATCCATTTGCTCCAGCCGAGACCCTTTTCTTTGAATTGCCTTTCTGAATAACCTTCCAGATTTCACTATCAGTATATTCCAAATAATGTTCCATCTCCATCGCCCATATATCGTACTCATTTCTTTTCAGGATTGGAAGTTTTATATTGGATATGGTTGTGGTTGAGGGAATGATTGGTGTTTTGGTGCTGCTGGTTTCAGGTTTCTCTTCATCATGAATGGATTTTTCATCATCACTGCCATGCATGGAGAATTCATCATTCTTGGGAGGGGTTTGATCAGGAGGGATTTCGGTTCCAGTCATGTTGTAGGATGATTTTAGTGCTTTAGGGTTTGTGATTCTTCAACCTCAGAGTCTCTTTTCAGGCTCTGATACCACTTGTTGGTCCACACGAATATGGATCTCTAAGTAGCCTTTAACAACTTAGTAGACGACTTGAATAAATCAAATCAATCTAAGCAGAGACTCTAACACTTTGTTTATGCTAATGCGGAATCTTAACACAAACAATGAAGAACACAACTAACTTTATATTACTAATCGTTTACTGAATTACAATCTTCGTCGTCATCTCTAAACTATGAATTAGGGTTCCTTTTATACACTAAGGAAACCCTAGATACAAAACTTGCATAAGGATTTACGTATCTTCTCTAAAGATAACTTCAAATCCTTTCCTAACTTATCTCTAACTTATCTCTAAAATACATAACCAGACTTAACTTAATAAGTCAACCGGACTTAACTATATTATACTCTACCAGACTTAATATTGTACAACCAGATTTAATATTACAAAATACACTAACAGACTTAATCGTGTACGCCACCAGACTTAAATTTGTTTTCCCATTAAGTCTTCTCTTGATAATTCCCAACATCCTCCACTAGAACCACATCTTCATCATCTCCATCTCTCAACACCATGCCATCATCCATGGACTACACTCTCTCACCTATCCCTCTATTGGATTATGCCATGCCAACCCCATCACCAACTAACTCACCATCACCTCCTTCCCCAATAATGGGCCAACCAATCCAACCTCATCCATTTGATCTACATAGTGCTAATTGCCTATGTTGCCTCCACAACCATAACCTCATCTTCTCTTTGAGAGATGAAATACATTTCATGTTCTCCTATGTGGAGCATCTCTTGACACCACCACCACCTCCAATCATGTCACCCTTACCACCTCCTCCTAGCCCACATAACTAAACATGTTCATGTTTAGTTTCCAACAATAAACCTTTAGGACCCCTTTTGGAAATGAAGCTTGTCTTAGGGCCCCTTGTCACTAAGGATTTATTTATGCTTCTTGTTGTTTATCTTTATGTTTGTGATGTAGTCATACTTATGTATGAAATCTCTTTTAATGAATGGATGGGCATGTTATGTGGTTGTTTTTTTTTTTGGTGTTTGGCTACTTAGCCAATTTTTTTGTGGTTGGATATTTGTCGTAATTGCTACATGTTAGATATTGTATATTTGTCATCTAACTTTGTTTTGTAGCAAGAATCATTGCTCGATTCCTTGGTGTCCTCCAAACAAGGGGGAGTATACATCATGGGGAGCCCTAGCAACCTTTTTGCTTCGACAAAAAGGGGGAGAAATGGGATGAAAACTCATTAAAAACTTGTTAAAATTAATTTTAACTTAAAATGAGTTTAGGTTTTGTCATCATCAAAAAGGGGGAGATTGTTGATACAAATAATGTTCTAAAAATGTTATTTATATCTTTCGATAACTTCACGTTTTGAGGATGACAAAATGTGAATACACTTTACGTTAAAATTAACGTAAACAAGTTTTTAGTCGAAAGATCCCATTTCTACGCAAATCACTCTAGGTATGAACAAACAAATTTACAACTTGACAAATGATCAAAGAAGTGAATTTGTGTTTAAAACTTCACATTTTTTATGTGACAAAACATTTTTTTCAAAAATACACTTAACAAGTTATTTTTGAATTATTAAGAAATGTTTTATTGGAAAAATAAGTTTAAATATCATAACAGCTATTTTTCCCTCAAAATCAGCTCCAAACTTCCCTAAATAAACTTTCACCACTAAAGACAAAAAGAGGAGCGTTTTTGTCTGGCACGGTAGCATGGTACCACTAAATTTAGTGGTACCGTGTGACATTTAGTGGTACCGCGTCCCCATAACGGCTTGTTGTATCCTTGCATGCATCAAGTTCATTTTTCTTTTGAGAGTTTGTGAGAGTAGATCATTGTGATCTTGAAGATCTCTTGCAGCTTGTGAGCTAGTGAGTTTATCAAGTTGATCAAGGGTAGACAGGGTAGATTGAGTCAAGTGAGAGTTGATCATTGTTATCTTGTCGAGATCTTGGAGATCTCTTGTAGCTTGTTGGCTTGTGTGTTGATCAAGTGGATCAAGGGTAGATCGGGTAGATCGAGTCAAGTGTGTTGATTGTGTGAAGTGGAAAGGATCGGGTGGATCGTGGTAGATTGGTACTAGCTAAGATTAGTACTCGACATCTAGCTTAGTGTCGGAAATTAGGATAAGTGACGTTGTACAGTTTTCTCCGCCTGAAGGGAGGTTTGTTGACATAGTGCTTGAAACTCTCGAGTGAGGTACTTTGGGAGCGGGGTAGGGCGAAGAAGAGCTTCGTGACCGAACCATTATAAATCTCATTGTCCCGGTTTGATCTTTCCATCTCTTTTCTTTACATTCATTATTTACATTAGATAGTATAGTAGAGTGTTCATATTGGTGTTGATTGATTACACATAAGATTCGAATCAAAGTTTTTCAAAAGTAAAGTTTGTGAAACAAATTAAAAACCGGTAAAGCTATTCAACCCCTCCCCCCCTTCTAGTTTTCCACATACAAGAAAATACAAAGATGACATTTTGATTGTTCAGATTTACGTGGACGACATTATCTTTGGGTCCATTAATTCGAATCATTCAAAACATTTTGAAAATCTCATGAAAAGCAAATTTGAAATGTCCATGATAGGGGAACTTAAATATTTTCTTGGTTTACAAATACATCAATCCCCTCGTGGTATTTTTATTAATCAAGCTAAATATACAATTGAGATTTTGAAAAAACATGGTATGGAAAATTGTGATTCTATTGGTACACCAATGGTCACTTCACCAAAAATCGGTGCTGATTTATTTGGGAAACCCATCGATCCAAAGAAATATCGAAGCATGATTAGTTCTGTCATGTACCTTACTGCTAGTCGACCCGACACTCATTTTGCTGTTTGCTTATTAGCACAGTTTCAGGCAAGGCCTACCGAACTTCACCTCCAAGAGGTCGAAGGGATCTTTCGGTACCTACGAAGAACCATTAACATGGGTCTTTTGTATCCGAAGGATTCCGAGTTTAAACTAATAGCATTTTCAGATGCCGATCACGTAGGGTGTCAAGTTACAGCAAAAAGTACATCAGGTGGAGCAAAAGTTTTGGGTGAAAAGCTAGTAGGTGTGTCTCTATCTGCATAATCAACCGCTGAAGCCGAGTATGTGTCTCTATCTGCGTGTCGTGCCCAAGTTCTATGGATGAGGACACAACTCACAGATTATGGCTTTACTTTCGACAAAATACCTTTATATTGTGACTCGAATAGTGCCATAGCCATCTCGTGCAATCCAGTACAACACTCGAAGACCAAGCATATTAGAGTCCGCTATCACTTCATCAAAGAAAACGTAGAAGAGGGTACTATTGAATTATTTTTCATGAAGACAAATTACCAACTCGCCGATCTATTTACTAAAGCCCTTGAAAAGATAGGTTTGATGATTTAGTTCGACGAATTGGCATGCGAAGCCAAACTTATGAGGAGCTAGAAAGTCTTCTTGAATCTTCTTGAAAATATCTTTCAAAAAGCTTCGCTGTAAATAATTTTTTTTGAAAAACCAACAAAATCAAAATACAAAAATACAAAAACAATATAAAATAAAATAAAAAGAAATATATAACAACCTAAAATATTGTTTCTGAATCCGTTACTATCTTGAACTTTAAACACAAATATAACTTAAATAACTATAAGTTATAACTTGAGAATTACAAAATACTAAAACCTATAACCTAAGTATTATAAATTCGACACATGCATGGTATTCTAAGTCACATATCACACGTCTAGAGACCATATTAGGGCCGAAAATATTAAAAACTTGTACACAACTTTTAGCTTGTGATAATGTCTAGATTCATTGTGATTTGAAAATGAGATTGGTCTCCTCTTGACTCCCATATACTCGGCCTTATTCCCATTATATCTCCCACCTCTCCTCCTCATTTCTCTAAAACCGAATACATTCTCAAAAACACACAGAAAACCCTAAAACTAAACACAAGTGACGGCAACCTATTCTTGTTATCCTTCGAGTGGTGCAAAAGGTGGTACGTTGGAGGTTCTGGTTCTTGGGTCCTTTGATTCTTGTTTCGTCCTTCAATCCGACCCAAAGGTATAACCTATTTTTGTTCCTTGTTCTCTCGACATGTACACATAACACGTTATAGTTTATAACTTGAAACTAACCTATGATCGACTTAAAAAGAATACGAATGAAAGGTTATTATGTCGCATAAAATCAAGAGGTAACTGTCGCATGAAATGATGAAACATATGTATGTCGACATTGAGTTATTTGGCTATTCAAATCGGGTACATGCACGTTTGGTTTGGATCCATTTTATACATGCAAACCTGGAATTATACGTACATAAAATAATGAAAGAATGCATGCATGATAGGACATATTTATTGAGGTTGAAAAAGGGAAAATAGGGTATGTTCGGATTGTTATTTCATGTTATCTAATATGGTGTGTTTGTGGTGTGTCAAATAGGCTAGAAAGGGGTGTCGTGTGTGTATTAATAGTGTCGAGATTAAGACTTTGTAACACAAGAAAACATGGGTCAATTTTGGGTAATTATTTTGGTTCGAAAATGGGTTGTACTGTTTGGTTTTGGTCTCGCAAGGAATGGCTAATGAGAAGAGTAAAAGGGTCGAGTTTTTGGTTCGGTTTAAATAGGAAGAGTGATGTCTCGTAGGTTGTGAATAAAAGAGTGTGTTTGTAGTGTCTTGGCATTATTTTGAGGTCAAGAGAGTACAAGTGTGAGGGTGTGTATGTTAACGAGAGATGTACATGAATGTGTGTTCGAAAGTGTGTTTGTGGTGTATTGGTGTGAATAGGATTTTGGTTGTGTCTCGTTTACTTGTGAGGTTCAAGGGGTGTCGAGGTAGGCTAGGGGTGTGTCTGTTCGAGGGTGTGTTCGTGTGTGAGTATTCGGCTAAATGTGAGTTAAATGGGTCCAATAGAGTTAAGTGCCGAAAAGGGGGTCTCAGGTTGTTTTGGTGTCAAAACTATGTTTCAAATAAATGAAGTAACATAATGTTGCATAGGTATGTTCATTGAGATTCATGAAATTGGCAAACCTAAGAAATTGTCAACTATTTACATTATAGACCCTAAAGTTTGCTATATTGACAATTTAAACCTAAACTATTATAAGTTGTCATATTAAACCCTAAACTATTATATTAAACATATTAAACCTTTGAGTTATTTAAATTGTCATTTGTAAACATGATTTATAAAAATTACTAATTATGGAAACTTACTAAATTAGGAAACTTATTAATTATGTAAACTTACTAAATCGGGTATGGGAACTTACTAAGTTGGGAAAGTTACTAAATATGGAAGGTTATTTAACTTGGAAGTTATTAAATATGGAAACTTACTAAGTATGACAAGTTACTAAAAATGGAAAGATTCTAAAAATAGAAAGAAACCCCAAATGTGTAATCTGATTAAAATGAGCTTATAAGTAATACATGATCATTAATTTGTATAGGTTCTGTGAAGAAGGAGTAGTTCCTGTTTCCGTGTGCTTTCCTGATTTGTTTGATTTGCTTTGCATAAGGTACAGATATTCTATCCCTTCTCAGTAGTGATTTCTCATGACTTTCTGATCCTTGACTTTGATTCATTTGCTTTGCTATGATTTCGTTGATATGTGCATTTGCTATGATTCCATTGATATGAGCCTTTGCTATGATTCCCTTGATATGATCCTTTGGTTTGATATTCGTTTTACTATTCGTTATTATCCATCTGCTAGGATATGATTCAATTCAGTTTGATTCGTTCTGATATGATGACTTGATATGATATGATTTGTTCTGTTCTGTTGCCCGAGCTAACTAGCCATGGAGGTACCATGGCCATGTCATTGAGGCACCAATGGCATGACACTATCTGTGGCGGTGCGCTTAGTCCACGGCGTCCCCATTTGATATGATATGATATGATATGATATGATATGTAATCACTTGGCCATTATGATATGTGTGTATACTTGTCTAGTACAGGTGTATATATATGATTTTTTTTGTAGGGGGCATATGGATGCATCCTAGGTATTTTGTTTTGTTTTTTTGTGATTGGTTTGTGTGTGCCTTACACCCCTCTCACTATTTGGTACTTAGAGGTCTCCCCTCTTCGTGCACTTATGATTTGACGGATATGTATATGTGATTATGTGGTCTATTCATGTATCATGTTTAGACATTTGAGCTCGTGGGCATTTCCATATGATTCGTTTGTTTCCTTATGATTATCTGACTCGTATTATCTTAATTCCTCATTTCATTTGACTTATGATATCTATTCCTTTGATTCGTATGATCCATCTTCTTTCACTTATGCTTATTACTTATCTATTTTGTATATATATATATATATATATATATATATATATATATGTTCACTGGGCTTTTTAAGCTCAGCCGTATTTCTTTTCCATGTGGCAGGTAATAAGCAGGATGCTGGGCATGAGTGATGAGAGTAGGAGCTTAGAAGACCTACCTTGATTAGATTCTCCATTTGTTTTGGATTATGATTAGACTTGTGTTTTGGATAATTCTTTTCATTTCATGTTCGTTTAGACTTGTTGGGAACTTGTAAGTTTGGAAGTCATGATGTTCTTGACTTTACATTATTTATAAAGTCTTCCGCTTACGTTTATTTTATATGTTCTGATAGACACCATAATGTGGCATTTTGACCCTTGTCGGGTTGGGGTGTTACAATTATGGTATCAGAGCTCAGGCTTCGACTTGTAGCACATAAGTTATGGCCTGTGAAGATTTGGACCCTTTGGTTTCGGCGTATAGAACTTAGGATTTGACCTGTGATAATTGGGTAGACATTAGGCTTTACTTTTGACACGATCTCGTCCTTCGTATTTTGATCCTTACCTTTGTTTTGTCTTCGCTAATTCTTTTATGACCTTTCAGATGGTGAACACTCGAAATACCGAAGATTTCAGTTCCAACCCTGCTTTTAACACCGCAGTTCAGCGGGCCATTGACGCACTGTTATCGCTCCTTACCGAACGGATCACAAATGAGGTCCGTCAAAATACGGCTAGTGGTAGTGGTAGTGGTAGTGGTAGCGGTGGTTCTAGTGGTGGTACTCCGCCAGTGACTATTCACACTTGGTTAGAGAGGTTTTATAAGCAAAAGCCTCGATCGTTCAGCTCTGCGACTTCTCTGGTTGAGGCGGAGAATTAGATCGCGCATATGGAGAAGATATTTGAGGTTCTGGGATGTCTTGACGTGTTCAAAGCTCGACTTGCTAGCTATAAGTTTGAGGATGACACCCTCAGCTGGTGGAAAGCATATAAGCAAGTGAAGGGTAGAGAAGATTTTGTTGCTACTTTGTCATGGAACGATTTCCGTGATACTTTCTCCCTTCAGTATTTTCCGAGGTCCGAGAAGGAGAAGTTTGAGAGAGAGTATCATTCGATTTATCAGTTTGAGAGGGAGACTAGTACTGAGTTCATGAAGAGGTTTCTTCGTTTGGCTGGATTCTTGGGGGCCAAGGCAGGAACCCAGGAAGAATAGGCTAATGCTTTCAAATGGGCACTTCGGAATGATCTTTTGGATGGGATTGTGAATACCCATTTTGATGATGTAGCACAGGTTGCTAACGCTGCTCGCAACATTGAGATCATGCAGGAGAGGGCTAGACAGGAGGTTAAGAGATATCAGGACGGGGATCATGTACAACCGGTTCAGGGGAACAATCAGCGGGGTAGTGATTCAAGGGGTAATGATCATCGGGGTTATGATAGGCGGGGATATGATAGGCATGGCTACAACAACCAGAGGTCGGGACGTGAGCAGCAGTATCGGGATTAGCAGCACAGTGGTCAGCAGAACAACCGCTCTTCGGGTTCATTTGGTCAGAAGGGATATGTGGATTATGCTTTTCCTCCTTCTTGCAACACTTCTGGGAAGTTACATCCTGGGAAGCCATGTCATAGGGCTTCTAGTGCTTGCTTTGTATGTGGTCAGGTAGGACATATGGCTAGAGATTGTCTTAAGTCTGGTGGTAACAACAACAAGGGTAATAGGAATGACCGACAGCCAGCTACTAAGGGTCGAGTGTACTGCTTGACCAGAGATCAGGCTGCTAGTGCCTCAGGCATCGTTTCAGGCACTCTTTATTTATATGATCGTACAGTATTTGTTTTATTTGATACGGGTGCTACACATTCGGTGGTTTCTATTTCGTTTGCCAAACATATTAATATACCCGCAACACCATTAAATTATGCTCTATCTATTTCGACCCCTATGAAGAATCATGTAATTATAAATCATGAATTTCTGAAATGTCCTTTACGTTTTATTGATAAGATATATTCTGTTTATTTGCTTCTGTTGGACATGCACGATTTTGACATTATTCTGGGCATGGACTGGTTGTCCGAGCATTATCGACTGTCATGCCAGACGAGTTATATTTGGTAATCTGAGTGCTCCTGAATTTGTTTACCATGGTTCCCAACCTGTTAAGATCATTTCGGCTATGAAACCTCGTTCGTTACTTTCACATGGTTGTGAAGGATTTTTGGCTTCGATTAAAGATACTTCGTTGGATGGTCCTCGTATCGAGAGTCATCCTATTGTTTGTGATTTTCCTGATGAACTTCCGGGTATGCCTCCTGCGCGTGAAGTTGAATTTAGTATTGATTTGATTCCGGGTGTCGAACCCATTTCCAAAGCTCCATACCGTATGGCACCAGTTGAACTAAAAGAACTAAAGGAGCAGCTTCAGGAACTTTTAGAGTATGGTTTCATCCGTCTAAGTGTATCCCCGTGGGGTGCACCAGTTCTGTTTGTGAAGTAGAAATACGACAGTATGAGGTTATGTATCGATTATCGTGAGTTGAATCGTATCACTGTTAGAAACCGTTACCCGCTTCCCCGTATCGACGACTTATTTGATCAGCTTCAGGGAGCAAAATTCTTTTTTAAATTGATTTGAGGTCTGGCTATCACCAGTTTCGTGTGAAGGAACAGGATGTTCCTAAGACCATTTTCCGTACTCGTTATGGTCTTTACGAGTTCCTAGTGATGCCATTCGGGTTGACTAATGCACCAGCCGTCTTTATGGATTTGATGAATGTTGTATTCCATGAGTATCGGGATAAATTCGTCATTGTGTTTATTGATGACATTCTGATATATTCTAAGATGAAGAAAGAGCACGAAGAGCATCTTCGTATCGTACTGGAGATTCTACGACAGAAGAAGTTGTATGCTAAGTTTTCTAAATGTGAATTCTGGTTGGAGCAAGTAGCGTTCTTGGGTCATGTTGTATCAGTTGATGGGATTAAAATGGATCCGGCAAAGGTTAAGGCTATCACCAAATGGCCAAGACCGACAAATGTGGCCGAACTCAGAAGCTTCTTGGAGCTTGCTGGTTATTATCGTAGATTTGTTGAGGGGTTCTCACGTTTAGCTTTGCCGTTGACGAAACTGATTCGGAAAGGTGAGAAGTTTGTGTGGAACGAGGAAAGGGAGAAAAGTTTCGAGGAGTTGAAGAAGAGACTAGTCTCCGCACCTATACTTACTCTTCCGTCGGGTACTAGTGGCTATCAGATTTACAGCGATGCTTCGAAGAAAGGTCTAGGATGTGTTCTTATGCAGCATGGTAAGGTTATCACCTACGCATCTAGGCAGTTGAAACCGTACGAGGAGAATTATCCGACGCACGATTTGGACTTAGCAGCTGTAGTTTTTGCACTAAAGATATGGAGACATTACTTATATGGTGAGACTTGTGATATCTTCACTGATCACAAAAGCCTAAAGTATATCTTCACACAGAAGGAATTGAATATGAGACAACGCCGTTGGTTAGAACTTCTGAAGGACTACGATGCAAACATTCAGTACCACCCGGGTAAGGCGAATGTGGTGGCAGATGCTCTTAGTAGGAAGTCGGGGATTATTGCTAGCCTTGAGATTGAGCCTAGGATACTCAATGATTTGGAACTGATGGAGGTGGAGTTATGTGTTCGTGGGTATGATGGTTACTGGGGTAGTTTGAAGGTTGAGTCTAACCTTATGCTATGAATTAAAGAAGCTCAGAAAGATGATGGTGAGTTGTGGTCTATTATTCAGAATTTGGAAGCAGGAAGGCAGACGGAGTTTCGTGTTGAAGATGATGGGATTGTATGGTATGGTGATCGTTTGTGTGTTCCTAATGATCCTTCTATTCGAGAAGCTGTGTTATCCGAGGCACACAGTTCCCATTTTACCATTCATCCGGGTTCTACTAAGATGTATAGAGATTTGAAGCCGCATTTATGGTGGAACAGTATGAAGCAGGACGTGGCTATGTTTATGGTTAAGTGTATGACCTGTTAGCAGGTTAAGTGTCACACCCCAAAAATCTGGGTTGCAGCGGAATGGAATTCCGGGGGCGTGATGTTCATGGTTAACAAAGTACAAGGAATAAAGAACGACCACTAAGTGAGTCATTTTAAAACAAGCCTTTTATTTAAACATAACGTTTTACAAAAACATAAATATCAGAGTTCACCATCAAAATGTAAGATTTAAATACATAACCAAACGCTAAATAATGCAAGAAAATCTTCATCATGATGTACTTCCAAAATGTGACTCTAAAGTGCTTTATACATAGCTGGTTGTCATCACCTAATTACATGAGAATACACGCTTAAAGGGTTAACATAATGTTGGTGAGATCATAGGTTTAAGTAAACAATAAAGTGCGGACCACAAGATTTCAATAGCAAGACAATTACAACAAATATAACGTCATAGCAAAAAATAATATACAATGCACTAAGCTCATGACCCCAAAGCTCGACATACTGGTACGCAATCAAGCATAATAATAATAATGCCCTAAATAAGTGTTTGCCAGACACTCGGAAATAATCCGAATGATATGCGTCCGTTTGATAGGTTGGCGCGACCAACTCGGACGAGGGTGTCAACCCAAATAGATCTATTCATAACATCCGCGCTTACAAGTAATTAACGGTTCATGATTCAAGGGGACTTTAATGGCAATGCGGTAACTTAGGCAAAGTAACGGTGTTTAGTACTTGTGTCTGAAAAATAAGCAATGTATTCCCACCCCGAGGGTTTAGAAATCATGTATAAATAATGTAAAAATCGGGGCTATGAAACTCACCTTAGCAAAAGCAAATCCCGATTGGTAAATTGGTAACCGGTAAATTAAGTCCGATAACTCTAATCGCGACCTAAATAATGCATATGTCTTAGGTTCGAAAACAAGGTCATGCACGCAAGTTCATACTCTACTTTATCACTTGTACACGTTTATCATCAAAAATGTAGTTGCGTCAATGTGTTCTTTTATTTAGAAAATCACCCCTTTTTAGAAAACGTAACTTGTTAATCTCGTGTTCAAACTTTGATCGTCTTGTTAATAGGTATTTTGAAAATCTCTAACGCGCCTAACAAGTGTATATAATGTTCTACCATTTTCGTTTACGTTATTTTAGCCAAAATACACTCTAAAGGGTCCAAAATCCATTTTACACAATTCCACCAGCTTTTTCTAATAGCAAAAATATGCAGTCAAACCTGTATGTCGTCGTAATCTTCTTTGAGCCATAACTTTTTCGTCGTAACTCCGTTTCTAAAGTTTTACCTATCCCCGCGAAGGTATTTAAGTGTACTATCAGATTTCTAAGGCCTCGGATAGTCTAGTTATCATTTAACATCAGTTTTCATCACTCAAAAACTCCTAACAGCTTCTATAATTTTCAGAAAAATTTAGTTTTCGTCGAATAACTTAAAACTAACGTATCTTTTTCGTTATAAACCCGTTTTAACTCATTCAAGCGGCTACGTTTTTGTCATTGAGTCTATTTTCTATATTTCTAGCCTAAACTTGTCACTAGGCTACTATGTTTTCTGTAGAAAGCCAAATGGGACAGATTCATTGTCACAAGTGTCAAAATACTTTTCCTAGCCGTCTAGTTATCAAAACCACTTAACAACAACTCCAAAACTAATCCTAACTCTTCCATAAATTTCTCAACATATATATATATATATATATATATATATATATATATATATATATATAATATATATATATATATATATATATATATATATATATGTGATGTTTATCATCACTTTCTTGTTGAGATTTTTACCAACTAGTTTTTTTATGATAAAAACTTGTTTAAAACATAGCCATTAGTTTAGTGATTATTGTGGATACAAAGTTTTGATTAACATGTACAAAGTGATAAACTAAGTATATACACTTGAACTAGCATTATGATATGAAAAGTATGAAGTTTAGCAATGTAAAGTTTACTTACAAAAGGAGATTAGTGAGATGAGAATGCAATATCTTTGATTAACCCAAGCTTAATGTTTCCAAACCCTTCCTAGAGTACTCTAATTATACTTGAACTTAACCACAATCAAGCTCTCTTCTTCATTGCTCCTTAATGTATGTCGACTTGTGTATATAAGTTGGAAGGTGATATATATATTTTTTTCTTCTTCTTTCTAACTAGCGCAAAAATGTTACTTGAACACATATTTATACTAGGTAGTTTCAAAGTAGTAATAGTTTGGGTCAAAAATATCTTGGACTAGCCATCATGGTTGTGGCCGAATTGGCTATTGGGGGGGGGGGGGACATTGGCTTGGTCAAGCCACCCTTTGTGTTTTGGACTCCTTGTTTTGGGGTAGATGTTGGGTAATTAATTGTGATGTAAATGTTGTCTAGTAAATAATTATAGGATATGAGGGGGGGGGGGGGAACGGGCGGCATATGTAATATATTTAGAGTGGAAGAGTTGTTTTGATACAAGAGTGTATATGTTGTATGTATTGGGTATTAAAAATAGGTATTGGTTGTTGGTTTGGTGATTATCGTAAATTATACGTAATTAAACGTAAGGAATAAAGAAATTACCTTAGGCGTAAGGAAATATTTTTGAAACTTTGGTAATCATTTAGAAAGTATAAAAATGCGTTAGAAATAATCTTTAAGAGTTTTGGGTATATCGGGTGTTAAATTTTAAATTGCGAATAGCGTTTGTTGAATTGACAACCGTAAGTAAATAAAGAAAAAGAAATTGTTTTAGGGTTTAAAATTGTAAACTGGAGTAGGAGCAAGGTACTGGAACGCTGTGGACTAAATATAGCCTAAGTCCTAGTATTCTTGAAAGATATTCTAAATTTCACGTTGGTTCAGGTAAAAGTTATAGGTAAATGGTTCTCAAATAAATGTCAAGAAAAGAAATTCGAGTTTATTGAATAGTATTGACCTGTAAATTAGCGGGTTGTCATAGTCTACCACCCTTAAAAATGAATCTCGTCCTCAAGATTCAGTCAGTGTTGGTCATTGGAGTGTTTTCGGTGAAGAGATGTGGATACTTTTGACGGATCTGGTCTTCTTGTTCCCAAGTGAACTCGGGACCTCGTTGAGAATTCCAGCGAACTTTGACGATAGGAATTCTACTATGCTTTAATTGCTTGACATTACGATCCATAATTTCTACTGGCTCTTGGACGAAATTAAGCTTGTCATCGAGTTGAATCTCTTCTAACAGAATGATGAGGGATTCGTCGGATAAACACTTCTTGAGATTAGAAACATGAAAGGTATTTTGCACAATGCTAAGCTCTGGCGGAAGCTCAAGTCTGTATGCCACTGGACCGATTCTAGCTAGAATCTTAAATGGTCTAATATACCTAGGGTTCAATTTCCCGTGTTTCCTGAATCATATCACACCTTTCCAAGGTGATACCTTCAACATTACTATGTCTCCAACTTTGAATTCTAAGGGCTTACGCCTCACATCGGCGTAACTTTTTTTACGGTCTCTGGCGGCTTTTAGTCTGTTCCGAATCTGAACAATCTTCTCGGTTGTCTCGTGAACAATTTATGGACCGGTAAGTTGAGCATCTCCGACTTCGGCCCAACAGACTGGTGATCGGCATTTCCTACCGTAGAGTGCTTCAAATGGAGCAATCTTTATACTTGTGTGATAACTATTGTTGTAGGAAAACTCAATCAATGGCAAATGAGTATCCCAACTATCACCAAAATCAATCACACAGGCACGGAGCATGTCTTCGAGTGTTTGGATGGTCCTCTCATTCTGACCATCGGTTTGTGGATGATAGGCTGTACTCATATCAAGACGGGTTCCAAAGGCATCATTAAGGGATTCCCAAAATCTTGAAGTGAATCGACTGTCTTGATCTGAAATGATTGAAACTGGTACACCATGTTTCGAGATGATCTCCTGGATATAGATTCTGGTTAACTTATCCATCTTGTACGTTTCCTTAATGGGTAAGAAATGAGCTGATTTGGTGAGACGATTGACGATCACCCAAATCGCATCCTGGCCGCTCGTAGTTCTAGGGAGTTTAGTGATGAAGTCCATAGTGATACGTGTTAAAACTTATGTACGCCATCATCAAATAAGTTCTTGGACCGTTTTGGACTCTAGGTTGTTTACACCTTGATCTAGGATAATCAATAAACACAATGATAATATTGATATGCAGTGGATTAAACAATAACAACAATATTATCAACAAGGTTTTTCCCTAACAAAGCTTTCAATTATATTAATAAAGTGTTATCTACTATAACAGGGAATCAAACGATTCTTGAAAGCTAAAATCCCTAGGCGTTTTCTATGATCAAACGCCTAGAACACACACACACCTTTTCCTGTATTCTATATTGTGGAAGACAACATAAAACTAATTCCCTTGATCTCTTTATATAGAGAGATATTAGGGTTTACAAAAGATATTCCTAATATATTAAAAGATTCGTAGTAATCTTTTCTTTTATTGAAGTTTCATCCTTTGTCACTTTAAGCCCCTTGTGTTTCATTCTTATATTTATTTTGTCTCATCAAATCAAGAATCCCAACAATACGCTCCCATTTCCATTAAGGAATCTCTGGTTGCTGTAGTAAACCAGACGGCTTCTGGTATTCGGCCTTAACTTTGGAGCAAGTAAGACATTTGCTGACATAAGTAGCAATGTCGGCCTTCATATTCGGCGACAAATACAGCTTTTTGAGGTCTTGGTACATTTTATCAAAACCTGGGTGTATGGAGTATTTGGACTTGTGTGATTCGTGCATGATCAACTCTCGTAGGCCACCAAAATGTGGTATCCAACTTCTATCCTTGAAGCATAACATTCCATCGGATCTTTTTGTAAAACCATTCTTACTTTCTGGAAAACCATGAAGATTCTCCTTAGGTTGGTTCTCTGTCTTAAGTGCTTAGGCCTGAGCCTCAAGAATTTTGGATGGAAGGGGTGAACTAATGGTCATACCCAATGATCTTACTCTTAAGGGTTTAAGTCGCTCTTTCCTGCTAAGGGCATCTGCTACTACGTTCATTTTGCCAGGATGATATCGGATCTCGCAATCATAATCGCTGAGTAGTTCTAGCCAACGGCGTTGTCTCATATTAAGCTCTTTCTGGTCTAAGATATGTTGAAGACTTTTGTGGTCTGTGTACACTGTACACTTAGTACCATAGAGATAATGTCTCCAAATCTTTAGCGCAAAGACAACTGCTCCTAACTCCAAGTCATGAGTGGTGTAATTCTTCTCATGAACTTTGAGTTGTCGAGAAGCGTAAGCTATAACCTTTTCCTTCTGCATCAGCACAGCCCCAAGTCCTTTATGCGAAGCATCACAATAAACTACAAAATTTTCCATTCCTTCGGGTAATGCCTAAATTGGCGTACTGCAAAGTTTTTGCTTCAACAACTGAAAGGCGGATTCTTGTTTCTCTCCCCATTCGTACTTCTGATTCTTCTGCGTTAGCTTGGTTAAAGGCTTCGCTATCTTAGAGAAACTCTCGATGAATCTTCTATAATACCCGGCAAGACCTAGAAATTGACGAATCTCGATGGGAGTCTTAGGTGTTTCCCAATCTTTAATAGCCTCGATCTTAGCTGGGTCAACATGCAATCCCTGGCTATCAATCACGTGCCCAAGAAATTGTACTTTTCGAATCCAGAAATCACACTTGGAAAATTTAGTGTACAACTTCTCATTCTTGAGTAATTCTAGGATCGTCTTGAGATGTTCTTCGTGCTTTTCTTTGCTTTTAGAGTAGATTGGAATATCATCAATGAACACAATTACAAATTTGTCCAGGTACGGTTTGCACAGACGATTCATGAGATCCATAAATACCGCCAGTGTATTAGTTAATCCAAACGGCATCACTTGAAACTCATAATGACCATAACGAGTTCTAAAAGCCATTTTTGGGATATCTTCCTCCCGGACCCTTAGTTGATGATAACCCGATCTCAAATCAATCTTCGAGTAAAAACTGGAACCTTGCAACTGATCGAACAAATCATCGATTCTTAGGAGTGGGTAACGGTTCTTCACCGTTAACTTGTTTAGTTGATAATCTATGCACATTCGGAATGATCCATCCTTCTTCTTTACAAACAAGACCGTCGCTCCCCAAGGCGAGGAACTTGGTCTAATGAATCCTTTGTCTAGCAGTTCTTGCAACTGATTAGACAACTCTTGCAACTCTGATGATGCTAGTCGGTAGGGTGCTCTTGCTATTGGTGCCGCTCCTGGCACCAAATCTATCTGGAACTCTACTTGATGGGTAGGCGGTAGTCCAGGAAAGTCTTCGGGAAAGACTTCTGAAAAATCTCGAACAATCGGTACATCTTCCAATCGTTTCTTATCCAACTTCTTTTCGGTTATGTGTGCTAGAAAAGCATGACATCCCTTCTTTATTTACTTTTTGGTCTTGACACACGATATGATGTTTAATCGAGTTCCGCTTCGTTCACCACGGATAATCAAGGTTTCACCATTACAAAGGAGATGAACAACCTTTTCGTCGCAAATGATCCTGGCATGGTGTTTAGATAACCAATCCATACCAATTATGACGTAAAAACTACCGAGCTTGATAGGCATAAGATCGATGTTAAATGGATGATTTAGGAAGTTAAAGGTGCAGCCGCGGATTATGGTGTCAGAGCCAACTAAGTTACCATTCGCTAATTCAATGTTGTAGGCGGTGTCTAAGGTGGTCGGTGAGATGTTAAGTAGAGTAGCAAAAGTAGTAGACACAAAACTTTATCGGCACCCGAATCAAATAAAACTGAAGCATAACGACCATTGAGAAGAAACGTACCCGTGACAACGTTCGGGTCCTCTGTAGCTTCTCTTTTTCTGAGATTGTAGACTCCTCCCCGAGTTCCATTATTCTGAGTTCCCGTTCAATGATTGTTCTCCTTTGGTCATTGATTCTTGAAATTTCCTGTTTCGCTAAATCTGAAACATGTTCCGCCACATCCGAAACATGTTCTGGGAACCCTTTGATTTGTTACAGAAGTAGGAGACCTGCAGTCTTTGGTTAAGTGCCCAATTTTCTTACAATTGCCGCATGGAGTAGGGAAACGTCCAGGATTGTGGTGACGTTGGCACTTGTCACACTTAGAAAGAGTTCCTTCATAACCTTTCCTTTCAGTCAGGCCCGCCACATAAGCCTTAACGACTTCTTGTCTTTTTTTGGGTTGTTGAGCAGCATTTCCTCCCTGAGTAGTATCCCATTTTCTCTTGTTGTTGTTACTGTTGTGGTGGCGGTTGTTGTTGTTATTATTGCGGTTACTAGTATTGCCATCTCGAGCAGCCTTTGCTCGAACAATTTGATCCATTAAATTGTGAGACATTGGATTGTCTCATCCAGAGTACTTGGCTTAGAAGATGTGACATTTCCTTGAATATTAGATGGAATTCCCAAGATGTACCTTTCAATCTTTTTCTGTGTAGTAGAAACCATCTCAGGACAGAGAGTAGCTAATTCATGGTATCGCTTAGTATAAGCTGCAATATCATACCCTTTCATTGCTAAGTTCCAAAATTCAACTTCTAACTTTTGAACCTCATTCCTCAGACAATACTCAGCTGTTACCATCTCCTTGAATTCAGCCCATGGTAGTTCAAAAGCAGCATCAATTCCCACTGATTGGGCATAAGCATTCCACCATGATAAGGCACCATCCAACAAGGTACCTGTAGCATATTTCACCTTACAGTTCTCCGCGCAGTTAAACATACGGAAAGTCGATTCCAACTTCTCAAACCATCGTACCAAACCGACAGCTCCTTCCGCGCCACTGAAAGTCTGTGGCTTGTAACCCGAAAATTCCTTGTAAGTACACCCACGAGCCGCGGATTCAACCCTGGTTGCCATTCCACTAGCTTCTCTACCGTTACCACTGTTGTGTCGGGTCTCGTATTCAGGCATAGCAGCAGCAACCTGTGCTGTGCCCCATTGGGCAACGAGTCGGTCGATCTCAGCTGTACTCATGCTTTGTTTCTTAGGTAGCATTGTTCTTCTAATCACAAGAAACAACAATAATTAGGATCCATAAGTAACAAAGGTCATCACAAGTATATATACAACCATGACATGTGTAAATCACAACAAGATCAACCACAACAATATAGGAATAAATCATGACAAAATAAATCATGATAGAAATATGACGTGATAAGGATCATCCATAATAAATCACAATAACCATAATATATTTTCACCATGAGTAGATACAACCACAACAAGATAAAAATACATCACGACAAGGATAAATCATGATAAGAATATGGCGTGATAAGAATCAACCACAATAAGAATAAATCACGACAACCATAATATAATGACAACATGAGTGGATACAATCACAACATACATGAATACAAAATGAAAGGTCTCGGTTCACATCGACCGATATCATATCATAGCATAACCATACAATACATCCGAAAATAACTTGCTACATTATTGTACAACTAACAAAAGATCACAAGCGTCATTACAAATGCCACACACCCCGTGGCAAGGATATAAATACAAAAGATATCTATGATACAAATCTAGTCTAGGCACTGCCTGATGCACCATCGAGACGGTGCTGGAGATCCCTGATCTGATCGAGGAGACTAGCAATCAATGCCACCTGGTCACGTCGTCGTGCCTGCTCATCCTCCACGAAACACTCAAGTGTGGCAATCCGGGAGTGTGCAATGATCTGATGCTCTAGCTGAGTCTCTATAGTCTCAATGCGCTCCAAGGGAATCTCATCGAGACGATCAAATGCTCGATCAATGCGGTCTTCATGGCGGACCATCCTAGCGATCATAAGTGGAATAGTATAATGGATCGGCTCATCGGTAACCGGTAGAACTCGTGCAGCAGCCATCGAAGAACTCTCTCCTAACTCAAAGGCTCCCGGAGTACCCTCATCGTATCTCCATCTACTGAGAGTAGGCGGAATGAATGACCACCTACGAGCGTAAACTCGCTTGTGAACCCCGGGTCTAGCAGAGGCCTCAGCAGCAGCCATAACATAGGGATCAGAAGGTGAAGGTGCTATGGTAAAAGCCCTCTTACGAGGCGGTAGCAAAGTGTCGGAAACATCTCTGGGTGATGGGGGTAATGGGACTGTGGTAGTCTGGTGGTAAGTAAACGATGGTGGTGGTGGTGGAGATGATGGTGGTGATGGGATATGAGATGGAGTAGTAGGTGCTGGTACACGGCTAGGTCGAGATCATACCCTTTTCCTAGCGGTACGAAGCATGATAGGGCCAGTCTCATGTTGCCGATAGCGGCGACCAATGGGTATCGGATCCGGCTGTACTACAGGAATACGCCTAGTGCGGCATACCGGAGGTGAAACTGGTGGTGATGGTACAGGTGGTGTAGATATGGCCTGAGCGTCCTCAAATGGCTCAGTCTCAGCAGAGTCATCGCCAGAGGGTACAGGAACTGGAATGGCTGGTATGATCGGAACAGTGGATGATGATGAATCTTCCATGTCTGAATCCGAGTCAAGGATAATAGGATGGGTAGTTAAAGACATATCGCTGTAAACCAGGTCAATATAAATGTATATAAATATAAGTAACTCATATAAAATAAGGAAATAAAAACATGTATCGTAATCGTATGCACATTATGATGTTGTGAAGTGTCGTGACCTAGTGGTTATAGTCTAGGGTCAATGATGCATCCTAGTTCTCTATAACCTTGGCTCTGGTACCAATCTGTCACACCCCCAAAATCTGGGTTGCAGCGAAATGGAATTCCGGGGGCGTGATGTTCATGGTTAACAAAGTACAAGGAATGAAGAACGACCTCTAAGTGAGTCGTTTTAAAACAAGCGTTTAATTTAAACATAACGTTTTACAAAAACATAAATATCAGAGTTCACCATCAAAATGTAAGATTTAAATACATAACCAAACGCTAAATAATGCAAGAAAATCTTCATCATGATGTGCTTCCAAAATGTGACTCTAAAGTGCTTCATACATAGCTGGTTGTCATCACCTAATTACCTGAGAATACACGCTAAAAGGGTCAACATAATGTTGGTGAGATCATAGGTTTAAGTAAATAGTAAAGTGCGGACCACAAGATTTCAATAGCAAGACCATTACAACAAATATAACATCATAGCCAAAAATAATATACAATGCACTAAGCTCATGACCCCGAAGCTCGACATACTGGTATGCAATAAATCATAATAATAATAATGCCCTAAATAAGCATAAAAATAATATACAATGCACTAAGCTCATGACCCCGAAGCTCGACGTACTGGTATGCAATCAAGCATAATAATAATAATGCCCTAAATAAGTGTTTGCCAGACACTCGGAAATAATCCGAATGATATGCGTTCGTTTGACAGGTTGCCGCGACCAACTCGGACGGGGGTGTCAACCCAAATAGACCTATTCATAACATCCACACTTACAAGTAATTAACGGTTCATGATTCAAGGGGACTTTAATGGCAATGTGGTAACTTAGGCAAAGTAACGGTTTTTAGTACTTGTGTCCGAAAAATAAGCAATGTATTCCCACCCCGAGGGTTTAGTAATCATGTATAAATAATGTAAAAATCAGGGCTATGAAACTCACCTTAGCAAAAGCAAATCCCGATTGGTAAATTGGTAACCGGTAAATTAAGTCTGATAACTATAATCGCGACCTAAATAATGCATATGTCTTAGGTTCAAAAACAAGGTCATGCACGCAAGTTCATACTCTACTTTATCACTTGTACATGTTTATCGTCAAAAATGTAGTTGTGTCAATGTGTTTTTTTATATAGAAAATCACCCCTTTTTAGAAAACGTAACTTGTTAATCTCGTGTTCAAACTTTAATCGTCTTGTTAATAGGTATTTTGAAAATCTCTAACACGCCTAACAAGTGTATATAATGTTCTACCATTTTTGTTTACGTTATTTTAGCCAAAATACACTCTAAAGGGTCCAAAATCCATTTTACACAATTCCATCAGCTTTTTCTAATAGCAAAAATATGCTGTCAAACCTATATGTCGTCGTAATCTTCTTTAAGCCATAACTTTTTCGTCGTAACTCCGTTTCTTAAGTTTTACCTATCCGCGCGAAGGTATTTAAGTGTACTATCGGATTTCTAAGGCCTTGGCTAGTCTAGTTATCATTTAATATCAGTTTTCATCACTCAAAAATTCCTAACAGCTTCTATAATTTTCAAAAAAATTTAGTTTTTGTCGCATAACTTAAAACTAACGTATCTTTTTCGTTATAAGCCCGTTTTAACTCATTCGTTATAAGCCCGTTTTAACTCATTTATGCGGCTACGTTTTCGTCATTGAGTCTATTTTCTATATTTCTAGCCTAAACTTGTCACTAGGCTACTATGTTTTCTGTAGAAAGCCAAATGGGACAGATTCATTGTCACAAGTGTCAAAATACTTTTCCTAGCCGTCTAGTTATCAAAACCACTTAACAACAACTCCAAAACTAATTCTAACTCTTCCATAAATTTCTCAACATATCATTAGTGATCTAACACTAAACTTAGCAATATTAAAGAGTTCATTTTTCATGAATGTAATTGATCATCAATCTTAGTTAAGATTACAAGTTCACTAACATATATACATGTGATGTTTATCATCATTTTCTTGTTGAGATTTTTACCTACTAGTTTTCTTATGATAAAAACTTGTTTAAAACATAGTGATGCGCGTGTATGTCGTTGCGGTTTAGCAGTATTAATGCCTACTCAAGTTTTAAATTTATATTTAGCCGACTTATCAATAACACACACACTTAACGAGCAGTGTACCCGGTCAGTATGAATATAATGGTAAGTAGAGTGTCGATCACTAAGAGTGGAACGTATTATCTAGTTATTCAACCTATTCTAACGCAAGGGGGTTCAGCCTGAGAGACTGGCACGATTTGGTTGCAATTAAATAATAAACTAAACCAATAGGCACGAATCAGCGAATAGCACACACGTACACAGATAAATACTCGAGACAATAAGAAGGCTGTCTTGATAGATAAGTAGTTTGTCACTTGTTTTATTGCTAGTTTTATATGAAGTGTATAGTTCGATGCAACGCACCGAGATTAAGTCCTTTCTCGTTGGTTCTAATCTTATCGGCGAGTAAACCCTTAATGATTACTTATGACTATCCTATTTATCTTTCTTCCTACTTTTCTACAGACGATAGAATGCATAGGCGATCTAATAAATAGGCGAGGGCAGAGGCATGGCGACCCGATCAACGCTCAGCTAGACACAGAGGTTATCAATGCACTAATAAAAGTCACCAAAGACATCAACATATAAACTTTAATTAATGAGAAAGCAGTTTTAAGGGAGTGCAATCTTTCCGTTGTCACATTACACAAGCCACCAATCTTGATGAATTAAAGTTTACTAACACAATAAAACAAAACTACTTAATGAATTAAACACATGCAGCACCTTCTTACAGCTCTTGTATCTTCGTTTGGGTGTGTCTTGTGCTGCCTTAATCGACTGAATTCGTCCTAGGTTTCTGTACTTCGGTCTTCGGATATAATAATCTTCCTCTCGAATTCGTCTGGTCTTGGGGTATTTATAGTTTCTGTCTGAGGGTAAGATGCGGCGCATCTAGTAAGTAGATGCGGCGCATTGACTTAACTTCGCGTGGGGTCCAAGATTATAATATTCAGGAATATTCGTACACCGCCAGAAGATGCGGCGTAACTCCATAAATAGATGCGGCGCATGTCCTCTTGTATCTTGGATCGTATCTGGTGAAATATTGATAGTGATGCGCCGTATGTGATAAGCAAGATGCGGCGCATCTGGAGCAGAATGTCTTGATCTTGTACATTTCAGTAGACTCTTAACTTCTTGCATGTTTTGCTCCATAATTAGTCCAAAATCGCCAAGTATCACCAAATGCTTGTTTTTACCTGAGAATTACAAAAGTAAACGATTAAGTATCAATCCTCATACATAATATAATAAAACAAGTCAAATAAATAGGATAAATGATGGTAATAAAATGTACTTATTTGAGTTCATCAAATATCCCCCCACTTGAACTTTACTTGTCCCCAAGTAAACCTTAGAATTAATCTTATGAAAATGTATCCTAAAAGATATTAGGATTTATTTTTATATTTAAGCATGTATTCATTTTTGCCATAATCACACAACCAAACACTTAACGAATTAGAAGTTAAATAAAATAATTTGATAAAAGCAAATCTAATCGTTTAACTGTCCAGTCGTGACGAATATTCTATCATAAGCTTGGCAAGTATACACATCTCCCCCACTAAAGCCAAGGAATAACAAGTCTAAAGCGGTAAAAAGGGTTTTAAGGCTTAAAGGGTTAATTATTCTCCTTAATCTCTATCGATCCCAAATTCCAGAAAAGGCGACAAAATCACAAATACATGATCGAATCCACAAACACGATATTTGCAGTTGCTCAAATCCTTAACTCGAATAGGCTAAAGATAGGTCCAAACTTCACCAATAATAATATATCAAAAAGGGCGACAAAATCATAAATACATAGCCGAATCCACGACTACGATACTTAAGATTGCTCAAATCCCTAATCTCAATAAATCAAAGGTTTGGTTGGATAAAGAATAATAAAGGGTATGGATAATATTTGGGATATAAATTGGTGTAAAATGAAAAATAAACAAAACAAATAAATTAAAATCCTAAGTGTGGTTAATCACTATCCCAACCATCCCATGAATAAGACTCATATCATAGAATAAATCACGCTTTAACACTTGAAACACACGCTTTAGGTAGACACGAATTATACTCAACAAGATCTTAATCAAAGAATAAACCTTAGTTGGCGTTCCCATAACTGCCAACTCCCATTCAATCCATAGATATAATATACAACAATTAGTGGTGATATCGACCACTTACATAACTTTACATCGTTGGTTAAAACAAACATCCAATTTCTTCTTTTTTTTTCTTTTTCTTTTCTCATTTTTTTCGATTTTTTTTTTTTTTTTTTTTTTTTTTTTTTTTTTTTTTTATTTTTAAACTACTAACATAAACATAGATGTGTAAAATTTCACCACATCACTATAATGATAATTCTGGATAATTTTTCCATACTTTTCATGACTTCAGAAATAACGGTAATAGTGAAAGTAGTAAACACACAAAAAATAAACTCAAAGATATACAATATTTACTTTCACTCCAATTGCATTGTGCAATTTCCCGACCTAACCATAGATAATGAATTACGCACGCGAACACAGGTAATGTAAGGAAACACACTTTGCCTATAGCAATTAACCAACCACGGATTTTAATCTACAGGGTAGGCTAAGGTGTAAGGGTGTAACGAAACATTTTAACAAAGGTGTAAGAAACGAAAGAAATGGCTCTGAGTGTTTTTCTAGGGGTATCTTACTCTAAAAATGAGAGTAACAAAAAGGGTTTATACGGGGGTTAACTAACCAGTGTAGTTAGCTAATAACACATAACATATAAGGCTTTTTGGGTGTAATCCTAGAAATTTTACCAATTTAGACAAGTCATTCCAATTATATAAATAATACTTATTATGGTGGTCTCGAATAGTATACAAGCCAAGTTCTAAAGTTTACAAGTCACCGGCACACTCATAGATTTGTGAATTTTGAAAAATCACAATTTTTGTAAATAACGTCATGTGTGCAGCTATGCAACTTAGACTTTAAACAAAAACATGCTAAAAAAATTTTTAAATTTTGATATATTAAGCACATTTTAAGCATATTTTGAAAAGTTTAGGACAAGTAAGTGTTAAGTGTTCTAATTCTCCAATCCCCCCACTTAAGTTAAACAACGTCCTCGTTGTTTGTATCAAAGGTTAAAAACTGGAAAATAAAAGAATTAGAACAGAAAAACTCCCCTGAGATTTGCTCGGTATGATCCTCCATTTGTATGAGAGCAAAAATCATCTTTCTTGTGGATGAGAACGTTTAAGCTTCATATTAGATGTATCCACAGGAAATGCAGGAATCTATAATACCACCAAGGTTTTAAAACACACCTAAGGTAAGAAAGGTTCAAACTTGCATAACACATTAGTAGTTAGTTAAAAATAAAACATAAAAATAAAAATGAAAATCATCAGGTCAGTCGATGCGCCGTATCTTATGGAAGAAGATACGCCGTATCGAGCCTGGAATAATTACGGATCAGAATAAAAGATGCGCCGCATCCTTAACCAGGGATGCGCCGCATTAAAATAAACTGATAAAAAGTTTTAAAGTCGAAAATAAAAAATGCAGAAAAATAAAGATATGACCATTGCAGGAGATGCGTCGCATCTCAGAGTTGAGATGCGCCGTATCCTCTGCGGCCTGACTGACTCGACATAAAAACAGAATAATAAAAATTTCTCCGGGTTGTCTCCCGGCCAGCACTTGTCTTTATTCCAGAGTCTTCAAGTTAGACTCACGTTCAGCTCAATACTTCAGTTTGGTATACACATCAAGTGTGTGTGTATTTGGAAATTGCTCCATAACTTCATCAGGTTAGTCGATACGCCGTATCTTGTAGAGGAAGATACGCCGTATCGAGCCTGGAATAAATACGGAATAAGATAAAATATAGGATAGGATGCGTCGCATCTGTTTTACTAGATGCGGCGCATGTATTTACCAAACAGACTGTTGGCAGTCTGTTGTAATATGGCTCATTCCACCGTTTATCTCTCACGTCCTCTCGTACTCTCATGCTGAACTTAATGCCAGTCTTCAACAGATATAACAAGAAACATAAATTGGAGCATTAGATATACAGATCTTAGTAATAATGAGTATAGTCCCAAAAGAATATAAGTAATGTACGAAGAAACGTGTCCGTAATGAAAATGCATAGAGTGGTCAAACTGTAGGCTGGTCGGGAGTCACATCATCTGATTGGGCTCCTGAAGTACTAGCTCCATCAGTCCTGCGGCGAACCCTCCGCTCGTATGTGGTCATCCCTCTGACATAAGCACCATCTGGAAGGTGGTGGCTGACCCCATGAAGAGCCATCACCCTACTGACACCGTCGACTAACCAGCTCGTATCTCTCCTCACTCCAGCAAGCTCAACCCTCTGTGCCTCGAGAACCTCTCTCAATGACCTAACCTCAAGCTCCATTCTCTCGACTCTCTGTCCAATAGTGCGGGGAGCTGGTGGTGCTGGTGCATGTACTTCCTCCGGAGCAGGAGCAGCAGCTGGGGCTGCCTGAGCATCCCCCTGCTCCGGCTCAGCAGGCCTAGATGGTCCTAATGGTTCCCAGAAGTATCTACCCATCATTTCCTCGCATATCCCAAGCCTAGTCGCAAGAAAGTCTGCATCCATACGAGGTAATCTAGCTACATCAATCGGGAGATCAGCGGGAATCTCATCACCTAATACCCCAAAGTGCCTAGCAAGACGAGAGACGAAATGACCCCCAGTCATTTGGCTCCTACCATCTCTTCCTGGAGCAACCCTGGGTAAATAATGTGCTAAGAAGTGAGGGATGTTCACCACAGCTCCCTCGTCCATGCTCCGTAAGAGAAAAAGATCCAAAGTAGTCACCTTCTCAGGGGATTGTCCCCTCCCGGCAATAGTTAGGGCTATCAGATGATGACAAAGCCTCCTCAATGGCTCCCTAATCAATGTGTATGAAGGAGTGGTGGTGGTTGAATCACCCCCAGATGAAATCTCAACCCAATAATCTCCTAACTCCCCACGATCCGAAACAACCCTTAAACTGTCAGCCCAATAATCAGCAAAACCTGGGGATGCCATTTCTGCTGTAGTGTGTAACCCGAGAGCTAGTATGAATTGTCCCATAGACATCCTTCGCTCAAAACCACCCAGTCTGAATACCAAAGTATCAAATGTGTCAAGACCCAGGTCAGTCTCCCTGTAGTGTATTGTACAGAAAAACTCCAACATCAAAACCTTTATCAACGGTTCCTCAATCCTAAACAACCTTTCCCATGCGTAAGACCTGAATAAAACTTGCCCTTCCCCATCATTGTGTATCATCTCCAATCTAGTTCGTAACCCCTCAGTAGCGTTACCCTCATCAATACTCCCGATGCTGTCAAAATCCAAAACCGGAACACTGAACACCTTCCTCTGATAAAACTTTCTAAGTCTAGTCATGTAATCATCAACGGCACCCTGTGTCAGTCCCATTGTTTCAAAACGAAGCCATGGGTGTCTACGGGCGGCAACTGGTAACGCCATCTGAAATAAATTTTCAAAGTTAGTAAGCAGTCTGTAAGTGAAGTAGATACGGCGCATCTGATTTAATCAGTGCGGCGTATCTGCACAAGATATAAGAGATGCGGAGCAAGAAATGAGATACGGCGTATGGAGATGCGCCGTATCTAGATTAAGTAATACGGCGTATCAAGAGTTTTTATTAATTTGGAAATAGGTCGTTACGCCGCATCAACTAACCTAGATGCGCCGCATCTGAAAGCATATCAGTATAAATAAAGGGGATCAGGCAGGTTTTTCAAAAATCCGTATCCGTGACGTAAACTACCACTAAATATCACAGTATCATTTACCCCTTATATCAGTTCTAATAGCTCATTGCACCACTACTAATCTATTTTCCCACTAAATATTCAAAATCGAATTCATTTTCCCAAATTTTCGTTCAAATCAAACTAGGCCAGAAATTCGATTATTTACGCAAGTTAGATACGGGGGAGATCATCTAATACAAGCCCTAATCATATCCCTATATTATATGCCCTAATCGAATTAATCACATAAACCCTAATTTTCATATCAAACAAGATTAAATCGAAATAGAACAATTACCTTAATTTTATGATTAGGTGAAGGATTATAGATCGGATTAAAGGGTGGATTCGAGATAAATGCTCGGATTAAGAGTATAATTTCACTGTGTGTAAGTTCTTAACTGTGTGAGTTTTTGTGGTAAAAATTTTAGATCCGGCGCATTCCCGTCGTATTTATAGGGCAAAACGATGCGCCGTATTGAAAAATTGGGATGCGCCGTATCTATTTAATCTCGTTGACTAGTCAATGAGTCCTAGTTGGTCAGAGATACGGCGCTTTGGATATTTAGATCCGCCGTATCTCTATGTTAGTGGACGAAATTTAAATAAGGAACGTACCTTGGCCTCCGCAACACGATCCTTTATACATCAAATTGGGGTAAAACGGTCATACCATATGATGTAATGTAATTCAAAGTAAGAGCAATAGACATAAACGTTTTATTAATAATTGTAACCTTATTGTTTAGTGGATAAGGATTTATTCCGAGGTTAGGAACAAATATCGTTTTTAAGCATACAAAATTAAGATTACAATTTGAATCAGATGTATAATATGGATAATAAAATTGAGATTATATTGTAGAGAACTTCCCTTTGGGCTGGTTGAATAATCGAAGAGGTTACCTGGAATTATATTTCAAGAATTTAAGACGTTCAATGTTACCGGTACCGAGTTTTCCTTCACTCTCGCAGTCTTATGTTCGATCACTCCAGCTAGCTTCTCTCGGTTTGGTTCAGAATGTAATCTTTCATGGTGATGCTCGAGTCATCATTTATCCTGAAAATAAACAACTTGTGCACGAGAGTAGCGGACCGATCAAAGTAAATATCAAAAATCAACTATATTTATCAAATTATATTCGTCGTATTAACAAAGGTTAATGCGCCGTATTTTCGTTACGTTTCAAAATATAAGATTTTTGATTCAGAAGATGCGCCGTATCGATAAAAATCGATACGCCGTATCTGTTTAATAATTCGAAAACTGTTTTTAATTAAAATAATAGATACGCCGTATCTGCTAAAGCAGATGCTTCGTATGGCGTTAACGTTTAGAAAAAATTTTATCAAAAACAGATACGCCGTATCTTGGGGAAAAGATGCGTCGTATCGAATTAATTAAACGCGTTGTATTTTATAAAAATTAAACGCAATACGCCGTATCTGAGAGATCAGATGCGCCGTATCGTTTGATTTAGCTCAGTACAACGATAGCAGAACACAAAAAATACGAAAAATTAAAAACAAATAAAACACACGAAAATAAACACAAATAAAAGCAAACAAATAACACACAAAAACAGAAAATATGCAAAATATTACAATGAATGCAAATTAATCTAATACACAACAGAATTAGCGGTTAGAAAAAAAATTAAAAACCTAATTAAAATACTAATCAAATTAACAGATAACAACAATTCACTCCCCGGCAGCGGCGCCAAAAACTTGATGCGTGTGTATGTCGTTGCGGTTTAGCAGTATTAATGCCTACTCAAGTTTTAAATTTATATTTAGCCGACTTATCAATAACACACACACTTAACGAGCAGTGTACCCGGTCAGTATGAATATAATGGTAAGTAGAGTGTCGATCACTAAGAGTGGAACGTATTATCTAGTTATTCTAATCAGTATTTTAATATATTAAGTTAGCTATACAACCTATTCTAACGCAAGGGGGTTCAGCCTGAGAGACTGGCACGATTTGGTTGCAATTAAATAATAAACTAAACCAATAGGCATGAATCAGCGAATAGCACACACGTACACAGATAAATACTCGAGACAATAAGAAGGCTGTCCTGATAGATAAGTAGTTTGTCACTTTTTTTATTGCTAGTTTTATATGAAGTGTATAGTTCGATGCAACGCACCGAGATTAAGTCCTTTCTCGTTGGTTCTAATCTTATCGGCGAGTAAACCCTTAATGATTACTTATGACTATCCTATTTATCTTTCTTCCTACTTTTCTACAGACGATAGAATGCATAGGCGATCTAATAAATAGGTGAGGGCAGAGGCATGGCGACCCGATCAACGCTCAGCTAGACACAGAGGTTATCAATGCACTAATAAAAGTCACCAAAGACATCAACATATAAACTTTAATTAATGAGAAAGCAGTTTTAAGGGAGTGCAATCTTTCCGTTGTCACATTACACAAGCCACCAATCTTGATGAATTAAAGTTTACTAACACAATAAAACAAAACTACTTAATGAATTAAACACATGCAGCACCTTCTTACAGCTCTTGTATCTTCGTTTGGGTGTGTCTTGTGCTGCCTTAATCGACTGAATTCGTCCTAGGTTTCTGTACTTCGGTCTTCGGATATAATAATCTTCCTCTCTAATTCGTCTGGTCTTGGGGTATTTATAGTTTCTGTCTGAGGGTAAGATGCGGCGCATCTAGTAAGTAGATGCGGCGCATTGACTTAACTTCGCGTGGGGTCCAAGATTATAATATTCAGGAATATTCGTACACCGCCAGAAGATGCGGCGTAACTCCATAAATAGATGCGGCGCATGTCCTCTTGTATCTTGGATCGTATCTGGTAAAATATTGATAGTGATGCGCCGTATGTGATAAGCAAGATGCGGCGCATCTGGAGCAGAATGTCTTGATCTTGTACATTTCAGTAGACTCTTAACTTCTTGCATGTTTTGCTCCATAATTAGTCCAAAATCGCCAAGTTTCACCAAATGCTTGTTTTTACCTGAGAATTACAAAAGTAAACGATTAAGTATCAATCCTCATACATAATATAATAAAACAAGTCAAATAAATAGGATAAATGATGGTAATAAAATGTACTTATTTGAGTTCATCACATAGCCATTAGTTTAGAGATTATTGTGGTTACACGGTTTTGATTAACATGTACAAAGTGATAAACTAAGTATATACACTTGAACTAGCATTATGATATGAAAAGTATGAAGTTTAGCAATGTAAAGTTTACTTACAAAAGGAGATTAGTGAGATGAGAATGCAATATCTTTGATTAACCCAAGCTTAATGTTTCCAAACCCTTCCTAGAGTACTCTAATTATACTTGAACTTAACCACAATCAAGCTCTCTTCTTCCTTGCTCCTTAATGTATGTCGACTTGTGTATATAAGTTGGAAGGTGATATATATATATATATATATATATATATATATATATATATATATATATATATATATATATATATATATATTTTTTTTTTTTCTTCTTTCTAACTAGTGCAAAAATGTTACTTGAACACATATTTATACTAGGTAGTTTCAAAGTAGTAATAGTTTAGGTCAAAAATATCTTGGACTAGCCATCATGGTTGTGGCCAAATGGGCTATAGGGGGGGGGGGACATTGGCTTGGTCAAGCCACCCTTTGTGTTTTGGACTCCTTGCTTTGGGGTAGATGTTGGGTAATTAATTGTGATGTAAATGTTGTCTAGTAAATAATTATAGGATATGAGGGGGGGGGGGGAGGGGGCGGCATATGTAATATATTTAGAGTAGAAGAGTTGTTTTGATACAAGAGTGTATATGTTGTATGTATTGGGTATTAAAAATAGGTATTGGTTGTTGGTTTGGTGATTAACGTAAATTATACTTAATTAAACGTAAGGAATAAAGAAATTACCTAAGGCGTAAGGAAATATTTTTGGAACTTTGGTAATCAGTTAGGAAGTATAAAAATGCGTTAGAAATAATCGTTAAGAGTTTTGGGTATATCGGGTGTTAGATTTTAAATTGCGAATAGCGTTTGTTGAATTGACAACCGTAAGTAAATAACAAAAAAGAAATTGTTTTAGGGTTTAAAATTGTGAACCGGAGTAGGAGCAAGGTACTGGAATATTGTGGACTAAATATAGCCTAAGTCCTAGTGTTCTTGAAAGATATTCTAAATTTCACGTTGGTTCAGGTAAAATTTATATGTAAATGGTTCTCAAATAAACGTCAAGAAAAGAAATTCGAGTTTATTGAATAGTATTGACCTGTAAATTAGCGGGTTGTCATATTAAGATCGAACATCAGTGTGCTAGTGGTCTTTTACAGCCTTTAGATATTCCTACTTGGAAGTGGGATCAGATTTCTATGGATTTTGTTACGGGTTTACCTCGCACACAGAGGAAGCATGATGCTATTTGGGTTGTTGTGGATCGTTTAACCAAATCCGCTCACTTTTTGCCTATTCGAAAAGATTGTTCGGTTTGTAAGTTGGCTCAAATCTTTTAGTAGGAGATTGTTCGTTTACATGGCACTCCGACAGCTATTGTATCTGATAGAGATCCGCGTTTTACTTCACGTTTCTGGAAGGGTTTGCATAAGGCTTGGGGTACTCGACTTAAGTTTAGTACGGCGTTTCATCCTCAGACCAATGGGCAGTCGGAACGCACTATTCAGACTTTGGAAGATATGTTGAGATCTTGTGCTCTAGAATGGTCGGGACATTGGGATGAGTATTTGTGTTTGGTTGAGTTTGCTTACAACAATAGTTTGCATGCTAGTATTAAAGGGGCTCCTTTCGAGCTATTGTATGGGCGAAAGTGTAGGGCACCTATCTGTTGGAATGTGGCTGGTGAACGGCTTATTGAAGGTCCCGAATTAATTGAGGTGACTAATGAGAAAGTCGCCATTGCTTAGGAAAAGCTTAAGGAAGCTAGAGCTCAATAGAAGAGTTATGCTGATCGCCATCGACGTGCTTTGGAATTTAGTCCTGGGGATCGTGTTTTTTTAAGGTTTCTCCATTTCGTAGTGTTAAGCGTTTTGGTATTAAGGGGAAACTTAGTCCACGTTTCATTGGTCCGTTTGAGATCTTAGACTGCGTTGGTGAAGTTTCGTACCGTTTGGCACTACCTCCGCAGCTTTCTCATGTGTATAATGTGTTTCATGTATCTCTTCTAAGGGGATAAAATTATCATCCGCTAAGATTCTTTGGAAGAACCATCCCGAGAGCGAGGCAACTTGGGAGACCGAAGAATCAATGCGAGCTAGTTATCCGCATTTCTTTTCGTGATTCGGTACGTATTCATTTTGACTTTCCAATTCCAAATTTCGAGGACGAAATTTTTTCTTTTAGAGGGGAAGAATTATAACAACCTAAAATAATGTTTTTGAATCCGTGACTATCTTGAACTTTAAACACAAATATAACTTAAATAACTATAAGTTATAACTTGAGAATTACAAAATACTAAAACCTATAACCTAAGTATTATAAAGTCGACGCATGCATGGTATTCTAAGTCACATATCACACGTCTAGAGTCCATATTAGGGCCGAAAATATTAAAAACTTGTACACAACTTTTAGCTTGTGGTAATGTCTAGATTCATTGTGATTTGAAAATGAGATTGGTCTCCTCTTGACTCCCATATACTCGGCCTTATTCCCATTATATCTCCCACCTCTCCTCCTCATTTCTCTACAACCGAATACATTCTTAAAAACATACATAAAACCCTAAAACTAAACACAAGTGACGGCAGCCTGTTCTTGTTATCCTTCGAGTGGTGCAAAAGGTGGTACGTTGGAGGTATAAAGGGCATAACAAAGGTGGTAGTCGATCGTGTGATATTGGGTTCGAGAGTCCTTGTTTTGTTCGAATCAGGTTCTGGTTCTTGGGTCCTTTGATTCTTGTTTCATCCTTCAATCCGACCCAAAGGTATAACCTATTTTCGTTCCTTGTTCTCTCAACATGTACACATAACACGTTATAATTTATAACCTGAAACTAAGCTACGATCGAATTAAAAAGAATACAAATGAAAGGTTATTATGTCGCATAAAATCATGAGGTAACTGTCGCATGAAATGATGAAACATATGTATGTCGACATTGAGTTATTAGGCTATTCGAATCGGGTAAATGCATGTTTGGTTTGGATCCATTTTATACATGAAAACCTGGAATTATTCGTACAAAAAATAATGAAAGAATGCATGCATGATAGGTCGTATTTATTTGAGGTCGAAAAGGGAAAAATAGGGTATGTTCGGATTGTTATTTCATGTGAACTAATATGGTGTGTTTATAGTGTGTCGAATAGGCTAGAAGGGGGTGTCGTGCGTGTGTTAATAGTGTTGAGATTAAGACTTTGTAACACCAGAAAACATGGGTCAATTTTGGGTAATTGTTTTGGTTCGAAAATGGGTTGTCTTATTTGGTTTTGGTCTCGCAAGGAATGGCTAATGAGAAGAGTAAAAGGGTCGAGTTTTTGGTTCGGTTTAAATAGGAAGAGTGATGTCTCGTAGGTTGTGAATAAGAGAGTGTGTTTGTAGTGTCTTGGGGTTATTTTGAGGTCAAGAGAGTACAAGTGTGAGGGCGTGTATGTTAACGAGAGATGTACATGAATGTGTGTTCGAAAGTGTGTTTGTGGTGTATTGGTGTGAATAGGATTTTGGTTGTGTCTCGTTTACTTGTGAGGTTCAAGGGGTGTCGAGGTAGACTAGGGGTGTGTCTGTTCGAGGGTGTGTTCGTGTGTGATTACTCGGCTAAATGTGAGTTAAATGGGTCCAATAGAGTTAAGTGCAGAAAAGGGGGTCTCAGGTTGTATAGGTTCTGAGAAGAAGGAGTAGTTCCTGTTTTCGTGTGCTTTCCTGATTTGTTTGATTTGCTTTGCATAAGGTACAGATATTCTATCCCTTTTCAGTAGGGATTTCTCATGACTTTTTGATCCTTGACTTTGATTCGTTTGCTTTGCTATGATTTCGTTGATATGAGCCTTTGCTATGATTCCCTTGATATGAGCCTTATCTATGATTCATTGATATGATATTCGTTGCTATCCATCTGCTAGGATATTATTCAATTCAGTTTGATACGTTCTGATATGATGACTTGATATGATATGATTTGTTCTGTTCTGTTGCCCGATCTAACTAGCCATGGAGGTACCATGGCCATGTCATTGAGGCACCAATGGCATGAAACTATCTGTGGCGGTGTGATTAGTCCACGATGTCCCCATTTGATATGATATGATATGATATGTTTTCACTTAGCAATTATGATATGTGTGTATACTTGTCTTGTACATGTGTATATATATGATTTGTTTTGTAGGGGGCGTATGGATGCATCCTAGGTATTTCGTTTTGTTTTGTTGTGATTGGTTTGTGTATGCCTTACACCCCTCTCACTATTTGGTACTTAGAGGTCTCCCCTGTTCGTGCATTTATAATTTGACGGATATGTATATGTGATTATGTGCTCTATTCATGTATCATGTTTAGACATTTGAGCTCATGGGCATTTCCATATGATTCGTTTGTTTCCTTATGATTATCGGACTCGTATTATATTAATTCCTCATTTCATTTGACTTATGATATCTATTCCTTTGATTCGTATGATCCGTCTTCTTTCACATTACCTATCTATTTTGTATATATATATCTGTTCACTGGGCTTATTAAGCTCAGCCGCATTTCTTTTCCATGCGGAAGGTAATAAGCGGGATGCTGGGCATGAGTGATGAGAGTAGGAGCTTAGAAGACCTACCTTGATTAGATTCCCTATTTGTTTTGGATTATGATTAGACTTGTGTTTTGGATATTTCTTTTCATTTCATGTTCGTTTAGACTTGTTAGGAACTTGTAAGTTTGGAAGTCATGATGTTCTTGACTTTACATTATTTATAAAGTCTCCCGTTTGCGTTTATTTTATATGTTCTGATAGACACCATAATGTGGCATTTTGACCCTTGTCGGGTTGGGGTGTTACAAAATAAATACAAAAATATTCTTCTCACGACATGTCTCTCGTATAATCGATATTCTGTACGTTTCTAGAAATGTCATTCAACAATGATACGAACATGTACAGATGCTTGAGCGAGAGTTTTCTAAAATGTTTTCTAAAACATGTCGTTTCTTAAAATTTTCTTCATAATGGCTTTCGTATACATCAGTATGAAACCCATACTTAAATGATGACTTCTGATTATTTCAGATTAGGACTCGTATTTTCAAAGACGAAATCATTTTCAAAAGGTTCGAGTATAAATAAACAAAAATATATCAATCAAAAACTCGTTTTCCCAAAAAGACTTATGTACATTTCAGTACATAACTCGTATTTCAAGAAGATAACTCCCTCCAAACCCTTAATTGTTTCTAACATTTCTGTTTGAAATATGCTTTCATTAAGGGGTAGGATAAAAATGAAAAATGTTCCAATTTCATGCAAAACAAATTAGTCTATCTCGCCAAAAACTTTTCTATTAATTAGTTCTTATCAAAAATATCACAAATATGCTATTTTCGAGGGGGAGAAGACGTGATTAAAATGTGATCAAAATGTTTAAAGATCGTAGTTGAATCTCAAAAGAGCTCGACTCAGATATAACCAACGAATTGACGAAGCTTAAATGTCTGTAATCGAAAAGACTTGTCCTGGACGGGTAATAATTTCAAGCTAGTCTAACTAGTGTTGTAAGCGTGTCTCGAATAGGACTTGTCTAAGTAGAGTATACCGTCTCGAGAGACTTTCTTTGAACTTGACCAGGACGGGTAATAATTTCAAGCTAGTCTAACTAGTGATGTAAGCGTGTCTCGAATCGGTCATGTTCACTGAAAATCGATCAATTCAAAAGTGCAAACTGTTGGGAATTAAATATTCAAGAAGTTTAATATCGGGTTCTATTCAAAGAAATACTCTAAGTGTTTCTGCTGTTAATGCTGTTTCTGCTGATAGAACATTTCACTCTGCTGATAGTGATAAATGACTCTGCTGATAGGCTTAGCATTCTGCTGATTGATTCTGCTGATAATGATACTTGTTCCTGCTGATAGCGATAACTCGTTGCTGCTGATAGTGAACATTCTGCTGATGAAAGGATAAGATCGAAAAGATATTTATTGTATTTTGGTCAACAATATACGGTAGATAATATCTTACTCCATGTGCTTAGTTAACAAGTTGTATACATAGATACATGTTGTATCTGATGTACTGACACTAAAGGATAAGTTAACAAAGTAAGTCGGCTAAGACTTTAAGCAATATGTAAAGATCTTTTGACTATAAAAGAGATCTTAGTTGTGATATTAGTTAGAGTTAGAACATAGAGAGTTAGTCCATGCATATGTTATTTTAGAACACTCATAACTGTGAGAACAACACACAAATATATCACAAGTGATAAAAACATAAGATTCAAGGTTGTAACCCTAGTGATATTTCAAGATCACTCGTATTATTATCTTTAATAATATTGAATCGTTTGGTGATAATCTTTATGTGTTCATTGCTAACTAACAAACATAACAATTCCATTTCCATAACATACACAACCTTCTAAGTTTGGTTGAGTGAATTCCGCGCACTTAATCATTTTAACACAACATATCATACACACAAAGTTACAAGGTTTAACCACCTTAATCGTGTGTCCAGGCTCCTAGCAAGTGGTATCAGAGCTCAGGTTGATATTGTTGTTTTTAGAAGAAACAAGAAATGGATGTACAAGATGTTCAAACAAATGTTGCTGCAAAGTTGCCCATGATCAAACCCAATGAGTTTGAGTTATGGAGGATGAGAGTTGAGCAATATTTCATGGTTCAAGATTATGCTCTTTGGGACATAATTCAGTATGGTGATTCCTTCACTTTAGGCTATTCAGATGTTATTGTTGAAGGGAAGACAGTTAGAAAAATAAATATTGGACCAGTTTCCAATGATGAAAAGATACAGAAGAGAAATGATCAGAAAGCAAGAAACTTGTTGCTTATGACCATTCCTGGTGAGCAGATGCTATCTTTTAACAAATATCTTGATGCAAAAACTCTTTTTGAAGAGATTTGTGCATGGTTTGGTGGTAATGAAACTACCAAAAAGACACAGAAGACTTTACTAAAGCACCAATTTGAAAACTTTACTGCTTTTAGTAATGAGTCTCTTGATAAACTATTTTCAAGACTACACAAGCTTGTCAGTCAGTTAGCTGTGTTGGGTGTTGAGACTGAGAAGGAAGATCTCAACATGAAGTTCTTGAAAAGTCTACCTATTGATTTTCATACTCATGTTATTGTCTGGATGAACAAACCAGAAATTGAAACAATGAAGCTTAATGATTTGTTCAATAACTTTAAAATTGTTGAACAAAGTCTGAAGAGAGGTGGAAACTATGGTACTAGTTCTGGGAATGCTGCACTCTTATCAGTTCCTAGTGTTAGTCATACAGAAGAGGTAGATGAAGTTGAAAGTGTTTCTAATGTTACTTATGGTGGTCCTTCTACTAGTTTACAAAAGGATATTGCTGGACTTGGAGATCCAACATTTTATGCCTTTATAACCAGTCAAGCTAGTGGTTCTCCTCTAAATCATGAAGACCTTGAGCAGGTAGATGGTGATGATTTGGAAGAGATGGATATTAAGTGGCAAGTTGCTTTACTTAGCATGAGGGCTAAAAAGTTTTGGCAGAAAACTGGAAAGTAAATTACCATAAATGGTAATGATACTGCTGGGTTCGATAAGAAGAAAGTAGAATGTTTTAACTGTCATAGGTTGGGACACTTTGCTAAAGAATGTAGAAGCCCAAGGAAGCAGGATAATGGGAACACTTGGTATAAACAAGAAACAAATAAGGAAGTACTGGTGGAAGAGCCAAAGGCTATGCTGGCTATTGATGGTATTGGATATGATTGGAGCTCTATGGCTACTGAAGAGGATGCACCACCAAATGCTGCTCTTATGGCCACTGAATTTGCTCTAATGGCTTCTTCTGATTCAGAGATAGATACCATTCCTACTTGTACTAATTCATGTCCTAATTTTAGCAATTATGAAGACATTAAAAAAAGATTTGATGCTTTTAGAGAAGAGTTAATTGATGCCCTTCATAATTTAGCTAATCATAAAAGGTGTGTAGGAGTTTTAGAAAAACAGATTCAACATTATAAAAAGAATGAATCTACGTTTACTGATGACTTAAATGCTTTAAAAAGAGGAATAGCTTTTAGAGATGAATTACTTAATGATCAAAGTAGACAGTTATCTGAAGTCAAAACTGAAAAAGAAAATGTTAAAGTTACTATAGATACTTTAGCTCATGCCTCAGAAGGAATGAATAAGATTTGGGAAGCTCAGGTAATTGATAAAGCTAATTCAGGTGTAGGTTACAAAACTGTCCCTCCACCATATAGAGGTGTTCCTTCACCTCCAGGTGTTGACCTAGCACATACAGGTTTAGCTGAGTTTCAAGAACCAATCATGGAATATGGTTCTAAGGCTAGTAAGAGCCTTAAGGTAGCAAAGATAAGTAAAAGTTTAGATAAAACTTTACTTTATCAGGACAAGGTGTCCTTTGCTAAGAAAGGAGAAACTATATTTGTTGAAGATTGTACAACTGATAGTGATGATGATGAAGAAATGCAGGTTATGTCTAAACCTGAAGTGGTTAAGAAAGTAGGAATAAGTGTTCCTAAGGTAGTCAAACACAATACTGATAGGCCTAAATCAAACATGATGAACTCAAATAAGTACATTTTATTATCATCATTTATCCTATTTATTTGACTTGTTTTATTATATTATCTGTGAGAATCGATACGTTAATGTTTACTTTTGTAATTCTCAGGTAAAAACAAGTATTATGTGAAACTTGGCGATTTTGGACTAATTATGGAGCAAAACAAGCAAGAAGTTAAGAGTCTACTGAAATGTACAAGATCAAGATTATTCTGCTCCAGATACGCCGCATCCTACTCATTATATACGGCGCATCACTATCAAGATTTCACAAGCTACGATCCAAGACAGCAAGGACATGCGCCGCATCTAGAAATGGAGTTACGCCGCATCTTCTGGCGGTGTACGAATATTCCTGAATATATTAATCTTGGACCCCACGCGAAGTTAAGTTAATGCGCCGCATCTACTTATCCTATGCGCCGCATCTAGCCCTCAGACAGAAACTATAAATACCCCAAAGTCAGATGAAATTCGGAGTTCGACAATTTAGCTAAGTACGAGACAGAAGAAACCCTAAGCCGAATTCAGACGAAGTAGCAGCACAAGACACACCTTGAACGAAGATACAAGAGCTGTAAGAAGATCCTGCATGTATTTAATTCATTAAGTAGTTTTGTTTTATTGTATTAGTACACTTTAATTGGTCAGGATTGATGGGCTTGTGTCATTGATTTAATCATGCACTTCAACTCCCCTTAAAATTGCTTTCCCATTAATTAAAGTTTATATGTTGATGTCTTTGGTGACTTTTATTAGTGCATTGATAACCTCTGTGTCTAGCTGAGCATTACTTGGGTCGCCATGCCCCTTCCTCGCCTATTTATTAGATCGCCTATGCATTCTATCGTCTGTAGAAAAGTAAGAAGAAAGATAAATAGGATAGTCATAAGTAATCATTAAGGGTTTACTCGCCGATAAGATTAGAACCAACGAGAAAGGACTTAATCTCGGTGCGTTGCATCGAACTATACACTTCATATAAAACTAGCAATAAAACAAGTGACAAGCTACTTAACTATCAGGACAGGTCTTCTTATTGTCTCAAGTATTTATCTGGGTACGTGTGTGCTACTCGCTGATTCGTGCTTATTATTTTAGTTTATTATTTAATCATAACCAAACCGTGCCAGTCTCTCAGGCTGAAACCCCCTTGCGTTAGATTAGGTTGTATAGCTAACTTAAGATATTAAAATACTGATTAGAATAACTAGATAATACGTTCCACTCTTAGTGATCGACACTCTACTTACCATTATATTCATATTGACCGGGTACACTGCTCGTTAAAGTGTGTGTGTTATTGATAAGTCGGCTAAATATAAATTTAAAACTTGAATACTGCTAAAACTACAACGACATACCGTGGGTATAAATTAGAGCACTACGCACACGACACATCAAGTTTTTGGCGCCGCTGCCGGGGAGTGAATTGTTATTATCTGTTAATTTGATTAGTATTTTAATTAGGTTTTTCTTTTTAATTTTTATTCTAACCGCTAACATTGTTGTATATTAGTTAAATTGCATTCATTGTATTATTTTGCATATTTTCTGTTTTGTGTGTTTTTATTTTCGTTTGTTTTTATTTTTCTTTTTCTTTTTCTATTTTCTTGTATTCTGCTATCGTTGTACTGAGCTAATTTAAACGATACGGCGCATCTATTTTCATAGATACGGCGTATTGCGTTTAATTTTTATAAAATACAACGCGTTTAATAAATTCGATACGACGCATCTTTCCCCAAGATACGGCGTATCTGTTTTTAATAAAAAAAAATTCTAAACGATAACGCCATACGACGCATCTGCTTTATTGGATACGGCGTATCTATTATTTTAATTAAAAACAGTTTTCGAATTATTGAACGGATACGACGCATCGATTTTTATTGATACGGCGCATCTTCTTAATCAAAAATCTTGTATTTTGAAACGTAACGAAAATACGGCGCATTAACTTTTGTTAATACGACGCATTTAATTTTAAATAAATATCGATTTTTGATAACTTAAAACTGATACGGCGCATTCTAATTTCTAAGCGGCGTATCTATTTTCTGAATAAAAGTCTGATTAAATTTTAACGATTATAAGATACGGCGTATCCAACTTTTTGGATACGGCGCATCATCTACTGATATCAGCAACTTTTATTTTACTTTGATTGTTTCACTCTTCTTTTGCACGAGTAAGTTTTATTTCAGGAAGATGAACGATCCGGATATTACAATGGAAGAATATGTCAAGCTTATAGAGGAAAGAGCCTTGAGCAATAATCAGGTGTATGATTGGAAAAGAGCAAGATATGGTGCACAAGTCATTGAGACGAAAGAAATCACTATGAAAGAATACTTGATTTTAGGACAAGATAAGTCAAGGAAAGAAAGAAACAAATTGCCATTTCAACACACTTGGTGTATGTAAAATGATGATGAGGAGGAGTCATATACCGTGAAACCAATTCCAGCAATTGTTCTTGATAGTACTTTTTCTCCGGAGATTGCACAAGATGATGTGTATACGGAACCCTACGTTGAAGAATATTCTGCAATCGTATTACCACCATTAGACAATCCAACGGATGAAGATGAAAAGTATTCTAATTTTGATTTCGAACCATTTGACGCCATTGTTTATGATGACATACCTCAACCAGATTTTGACCCAACGAGGGATTTTGAAGAAGTCTGGGATTACTTATTTAAGGATGAAATTCGGGACGGTGCTGAAATTGCAAGACCACTAGTAGAAGAGGGAGATTCACAAGATGAATTGGAGTCACTTACAACACAAAGTTGTACAAATTTATTTAATATTATTAATCCCGTTACTAATAATCTTGCTAGTTTTCCTAAACAGGTTGCAAAACAAAAGAATGATGAGGTCAAATTTATTACACTACCTATTGATGCACATGAAGCACCTGTGATCAACCCGTTTTTGGTGGAGCTCGAGGAAGAATTTGGTGATGAGCTCTTAAACATTGCTATGATTGATGAAGATGATGGTCTCGACCCTATGAAGGTTATTGAGGAACTCAAACTTTTACTTGCCAAAGACCCTTTCTCATCTTCTGCGGAAGTCAAGGGACGCCTTACTACCAAAGAGACTAACCAAGAAGAAAGGAGACTCATTTTTTCTCAACACACTAATCTTTCAGATGAAGTGGTCAAGTCATCCAATTTATCAACCAAAGCGGGTATGAATAGGGAAGATGTACATATATTGCCAAGGTATGATCTTTATGTATTTCTTCCATCTTTAATAGCAAATTTACACTCTTTTCGTGTTTATTGCTACTATCACCCGCACTTGATCCCAAGTGGGGGAAACAACACCCTATTACACAGTAAATAAGGGTGGAGTCAGGCTCGTGACTCGAACAAAAACAAGCGCTTCGTGGGAGGCAACCCATGCTTATCTTTTATTTTATTTTCTGATTTTGTATTGAGTCTGTCAGACCCGCAGAAGATACGGCGCATCTCAATCCTGAGATGCGACGCATCTCTTGCACTGGTCATATCTTACTTTATTTTCTGCATTTTTATTTTTGACTTTAAAACTTTTTGTCAGTTTATTTTAATGCGGCGCATCCCTGGTTAAGGATGCGACGCATCTTCTATTCTGATTCGTAATTATTTATTCCAGGCTCAATACGGCGTATCTTCTTCCATAAGATACGGCGTATCGACTGACCTGATGATTTTCATTTTAATTTTTATGTTTTATTTTTGCTAACTACTAATGTATTATGCAAGTTTGAACCTTCTTAACTCAGGTGTGTTAAAGTATTGATGGTATTATAGATTCCTGCAATTCCTGTGGATACATCAAATATGAAGCTTAAACGTTCTCATCCACAAGAAAGTTGATTTTTGCTCTTATACAAATAATGGAGGATCATACCGAGCAAATCTCAGGGGAGTTTTTCTGTTCTAATTCTTTTATTTTCCATTTTTTTAAACCTTTAATACAAACAACGAGGATGTTGTTTAACTTAAGTGGGGGGATTGGAGAATTATAACACTTACTTGTCCTAAACATTTTCAAAATATGCTTAAAATGTGCTTAATATATCAAAATTTAAAATTTTTTTAGCATGTTTTTGTTTAAAGTCTAAATTACATAGCTGCACACATGACGTTAATTTCAAAAATTGTGAACTTTTCAAAATTCACAAATCTATGAGTGTGCCGGTGACTTGTAAACTTTATAACTTGGCTTGTATACTATTCGAGACCACCATAATAAGTATTATTTATATAATTGTAATGACTTGTGTAAATTGGTAAATTTCTAGGATTACACCCAAATAGCCTTTATATGTTATGTGTTATTAGCTAACTACACTGGTTAGTTAACCCCCGCATAAACCCTTTTGTTACTCTCACTTTTAGAGTAAGATACCCCTAAAAAAACACTCAGAGCCATTCCTTTCGTTTCTTACACCTTTGTTATAATGTTTCGTTACACCCTTACACCTTAGCCTACCCTGTAGATTAAAATCCGTGGTTGGTTAATTGCTATAGGCAAAGTGTGTTTCCTTACATTACCTGTGTTCGCGTGCGTAATTCATTATATTTGGTTAGGTCGGGAAATTGCACAATGCAATTGGAGTGAAAGTAAATATTGTATATCTTTGAGTTTATTTTTCATGAAAAGTATGGAAAAATTATCCAGAGTTATCATTATAGTGATGTGGTGAAATTTTACACATCTATGTTTATGTTTCAAGTTCAAAAAAAAAAAAAAAAAAAAAAAAAAAAAAAAAAAAAAAAAAAAAATCGAAAAAATAGAAAAGAAAAAGAAAAAGGAAAAGTTGGAAGTTTGTTTAACCAACTTATGTAAAGTTTTGTATTAAATGGTCGATATCACCACTAGTTGTTGTATATTATATCTATGGATTGATTGGGAGTTGGACGTTATGGGAACGCCAACTAAGGTTATTCTTTGATTGAGATCTTGTTGAGTATAATTCGTGTCTACCTAAAGCGTGTGTTTCAAGTGTTAAAGCGTGAGTTATTCTATGATATGAGTCTTATTCATGGGATGGTTGGGATAGAAATTTACCACACTTAGGATTTTAATTTATCTGTTTTGTTTATTTTTCATTTTACACCAATATGTATCCCAAATATTATCCATACCCTATATTATTCTTTATCCAAACCTTTGATTTATTGAGATTATGGATTTGAGCAATCTTAAGTATCGTAGTCGTGGATTCGGCTATGTATTTATGATTTTGTCGCCCTTTTTGATATAATATTATTGGTGAAGATTACTTGGTCCTATCTTTAGCCTATTCGAGTTAAGGATTTGAGCAATTGCAAGTATCGTGTTCGTGGATTCGATCATGTATTTGTGATTTTGTCGCCTTTTCTGGAATTTGAGATCGATAGAGATTAAGAAGAATGATTAAACCTTAACCAACAAACCCTTTTTACCGCTTTAGACTTGTTATTCCTTGGCTTTAGTGGGGGAGATGCGTATACTTGCCAAGCTTATGATAGAATATTCGTCACGACTGGACAGTTAAACGATTAGATTTGCTTTTATCAAATATATTTTATTTTACTTCTAATTCGTTAAGTGTTTGGTTGTGTGATTATGACAAAATGAATACATGCTTAAATATAAAAATAAATCCTAACATCTTTTAGGATACATTTACATAAGATTAATTCTAAGGTTTACTTGGGGACAAGTAAAGTTCAAGTGGGGGGATATTTGATGAACTCAAATAAGTACATTTTATTATCATCATTTATCCTATTTATTTGACTTGTTTTATTATATTATCGGTGAGAATCGATACGTTAATGTTTACTTTTGTAATTCTCAGGTAAAAACAAGTATTATGTGAAACTTGGCGATTTTGGACTAATTATGGAGCAAAACAAGCAAGAAGTTAAGAGTCTACTGAAATGTACAAGATCAAGATTATTCTGCTCCAGATACGCCGCATCCTACTCATTATATACGGCGCATCACTATCAAGATTTCACAAGCTACGATCCAAGACAGCAAGGACATGCGCCGCATCTAGAAATGGAGTTACGCCGCATCTTCTGGCGGTGTACGAATATTCCTGAATATATTAATCTTGGACCCCACGCGAAGTTAAGTCAATGTGCCGCATCTACTTATCCTATGCGCCGAATCTAGCCCTCAGACAGAAACTATAAATACCCCAAAGTCAGACGAAATTCAGAGTTCGACAATTTAGCTAAGTACGAGACAGAAGAAACCCTAAGCCGAATTCAGACGAAGTAGCAGCACAAGACACACCTCGAACGAAGATACAAGAGCTGTAAGAAGGTCCTGCATGTATTTAATTCATTAAGTAGTTTTGTTTTATTGTATTAGTACACTTTAATTGGTCAGGATTGATGGGCTTGTGTCATTGATTTAATCATGCACTTCAACTCCCCTTAAAATTGCTTTCCCATTAATTAAAGTTTATATGTTGATGCCTTTGGTGACTTTTATTAGTGCATTGATAACCTCTGTGTCTAGCTGAGCATTGCTTGGGTCGCCAGGCCCCTTCCTCGCCTGTTTATTAGATCGCCTATGCATTCTATCGTCTGTAGAAAAGTAGGAAGAAAGATAAATAGGATAGTCATAAGTAATCATTAAGGGTTTACTCGCCGATAAGATTAGAACCAACGAGAAAGGACTTAATCTCGGTGCGTTGCACCGAACTATACACTTCATATAAAACTAGCAATAAAACAAGTGGCAAACTACTTAACTATCAGGACAGGTCTTCTTATTGTCTCAAGTATTTATCTGTGTACGTGTGTGCTACTCGCTGATTCGTGCTTATTAGTTTAGTTTATTATTTAATCATAACCAAACCGTGCCAGTCTCTCAGGCTGAAACCCCCTTGCGTTAGATTAGGTTGTATAGCTAACTTAAGATATTAAAATACTGATTAGAATAACTAGATAATACGTTCCACTCTTAGTGATCGACACTCTACTTACCATTATATTCATACTGACCGGGTATACTGCTCGTTAAAGTGTGTGTGTTATTGATAAGTCGGCTAAATATAAATTTAAAACTTGAATACTGCTAAAACCACAATGACATACCGTGGGTATAAATTAGAGCACTACGCACACGAAACATCAAAACATTAAGCATGTTAGGCAACCAGTTAGATATTGTGAGCAATATAGAACCACCAACAAGCCCAGAGGTAACCAAAGGAATTGGAACAATCTCAAGTCTAACCAATTAGGTGATGACTTTGCTTTTTATAATAAAGTTTGTTATACATGTGGTAGTTTTGACCATCTTGCAGCTTTCTGTAACCAATGGGTATCTGGGTATGAAAACCATAGAGTGAACCTCAAAAGGCAAACACGTAAATCTCACTTTCACTCTAGTTCTAATAAATCAAACCCCAGAGTAGTCAAAAACAAGTCTATCTCAAAATCTGATCCTGCTGATAGACCAAATGATCCTGCTGCTAGAAAATTTGTTCCTGCTGCTCAACCATTTATGACTATTAACCCAAAATCAACAGCTAAAGGTGCAAAAACATTTTTCAAACATGCACCGACAACTGTTCTAAGGCCCATTCAATCAAAAGCAGTGGTCCAAAAACAAGTTTGGAAACCAAAGGGTAGAACTACAAAGTTAGCAGATTCTGCTGCTAAGTGTGTGGTTCATTCTGCTGCTAAGGGAAAAAGGGCAAATGCTGTTAAGGCCTCAGCATGTTGGATTCTCAAATCCAATGTTGCATCAACTATCCTCAAAAGATTCAATTACATTGATGCAAGAGGCAGATCCAAGTCAGTAATGGCTTGGATCCCCAAAAGAAACTAACACTCTTATTTGTGTGCAGGAACATTCAAATGATCAGGAAGAGGATCAAGGATACTCAGATAGTGGATGTTCAAGGCACATGACAGGCAACATGTCTTATCTCTCAGATTTTGAAGCTTTCAATGGAGGATATGTTACCTTTGGAGGGGGTGTTCGTGGCAAAATTTCTGGTAAAGGTACAATCAAAACCGGAAATTTAGATTTTGAAGATGTGTACTATGTAAAAGAGCTAAATTATAATCTTTTTAGTGTTTCACAAATGTGTGACAAAAAGAATAATGTTCTTTTCTGTGAGACTGAATGTCTTGTACTTTCTCCTGATTTTAAGATGCCTGATGAAAGTGAAGTACTTCTTAGAATTCCTAGAAAGGGCAATATGTACAGTGTAGACATGAAGAATATTATTCCTAAAAAGAATTTAACTTGTCTTGTTGCAAAGGCCACATTGGATGAATCAATGATATGGCATAGAAGGCTTGGTCATATTAACTTCAAAACCATAAATAAAATTGTTAAGAATGGTTTGGTAAGAGGTTTACCTCACAAAAGATTTGAAAATGATCAAACATGCATTGCTTGTCTAAAAGGCAAACAACACAAAGCCACTTGTAAGCCCAAGATTTATAACTCTATCAATCAGTCTTTGTTTATGCTACATATGGACTTATTTGGACCTGTTTCAGTAATGAGCATAATGCATAAGAGATATTGTCTAGTTATTACTGATGACTATAGTAGATTTACATGGGTTTTCTGTTTAGCCACTAAGGATGAGACATCAAGCATCCTTAAGGACTTCATTACACAGATAGAAAACCAAGTAAGCAAGAAAGTGAAAGTCATTAGATGTGATAATGGGACAGAGTTTAAGAATAGAGTTATGGATGACTTCTGTAAAGAAAAAGGTATTAAGAGAGAATTTAGTGTTGCTAGAACACCACAACAGAATGGTGTAGCTGAAAGAAAGAATAGAACACTAATTGAAGCTGCTAGAACAATATTAGCTAATTCTAAGCTACCAATAAATTTTTGGGCAGAGGCAGTCAACACTGCTTGCTATGTTCAAAATAGAGTTTTAGTTGTGCAGCCTCACAATAAGACATCATATGAACTTTTTAATGGTAGAACTCCTGCAATAGGATTTCTTAGACCTTTTGGATGTCATGTGACAATACTCAATACCTTAGACCATTTAGGAAAATTCGATGGTAAGGCAGATGAAGGTTTCTTTGTTGGTTATTCTCTCAATAGCAAAGCTTTTAGAGTTTACAACACAAGAAAAGAAATAGTAGAAGAAAATCTACATGTGGAGTTTTTGGAAAACAAATCCAATGTAGAAGGTCAAGGACCAAAATGGCTATTTGATCTAGAATATCTAACCAATTCAATGAATTATGTGCCTTTTGTTGCAAAAACTAATGATTTTGCAGGTTCTTATACAACAAATGAGGCAGAGTTAGAGAAAGATTAAAATGATGTTATAATGCCAATATGGTCAAGTTCAATTGTGGAATCAACTTCGACAACTGATGAATCTTCTTCTAGTAAAGCTAAAGAAGGTGTTGAAGATGAAAGTAAAGAATATGGAACTCAGGAACAACAAAGTGTTTCTGCTGGTAGTATTTCTGTTGCTGCTGGTAGTGTATCTGTTTCTGCTGATGACTCTGCTGATAAGCTTACTGATTCTGCTGTTCGGCCAAATGACTCTGCTGATGGCCCTTCAGAAACAAAAGAACCAGAATTCTCAGATAATGAGGTGGATTTCAACAATCTTCCATCAAATTATCAAGTTCCTACTACACCACAATCAAGAATTCACAAAGTTCATTCCCTGGAACATGTGATTGGAGATATACAGTCAGGTGTGAAGACAAGACAACAATTGATGTCTTCAGACCAACAAGGGTTTCTTGATGCCCTTTATGCTTCAAAACAGCATGAGCTTTTAAACTCTTGCTTGTTTGTATGTTTTCTCTCACAAGTTGAACCAAAGACAATTCTTACAGCCCTAGATGATTCAAGCTGGTTAGAGGCTATGCAAGAAGAGCTTCTTCAGTTCAAGATTCAAAAGGTTTGGGTGCTAGTTGATTTACCTACAGGTGTGAAGGTAATTGGCACTAGATGGGTTTTTAAGAACAAAAGGGATGAAAGAGGAATAATGATCAAGAATAAGGCTAGATTAGTAGCGCAAGGGTACACACAAGAAGAAGGGATAGACTATGATGAGGTTTATGCTCCAGTAGCAAGGATTGAGGCAATTAGGCTGTTTCTAGCTTATGCTTCATTTTTAGGCTTCACAGTCTACCAAATGGATGTCAAAAGTGCATTTTTATATGGTAAAATTGAACCAGAGGTGTATGTTTCACAACCTCTAGGCTTCATTGACCCATTACATCCAAACAAAGTGTATAGAGTAGTGAAAGCTCTATATGGCCTTCATCAGGCACCAAGAGCTTGGTATGCAACACTAGCTTCCTACTTATTAGAAAATGGATTTCAAAGAGGAAAGATTGATCAGACACTGTTCATCAAACAGAACAAGAAGGATCTTCTGTTAGTGCAGGTGTATGTGGATGACATTATCTATGGATCTACTAGGAAAGATATGTGTTTAGAATTTGAGAAGCTTATGAAAGATAAGTTTCAGATGAGTTCTATGGGAGAACTTACATTCTTTTTGGGTTTGCAAGTTAAGCAATCATCTGAAGGCATATTTATTAGTCAAGACAAATATGTTGCAGAGATACTTAGAAAATTTCAATTTGCTGATTCAAAAATAGCAAGCACACCAATGGACTCTGAGAAGCACCTTCTGAAAGATGAAGATGGAGAGAGTGTGGATGTACACACTTACAGATCTATGATAGGCTCTTTGATGTACCTTACATCATCTAGATCTGATATCATGTTCCCTGTTTGTGTTTGTGCAAGATTTCAAGTTACTCCAAAGGTTTCTCATTTAACTGCAGTCAAGAGAATTTTTAGATATCTCAAAGGTCAACCAAGGTTGGGTATATGGTATTCTAGAGAATCTCCTTTTGACTTGGTAGCATATTCGGATAGTGATTATGCTGGTGCTAGCTTGGACAGAAAGTCAACAATTGGAGGATGTCAATTCCTTGGATGTAGACTTGTCTCATGGCAGTGTAAGAAGCAAACAAGTGTGGCAAATTCAACAACTGAAGCTGAATACATAGCTGCTGCAAGTTGCTCTAGTCAAGTTCTATGGCTTCAAAACCAACTCCTTGATTATGGGTACAATTTCTTAAACACTGTTATTCATAATGATAATAGTAGTACAATTTGTATTATTAAAAATCCAGTGCAACATTCTAAAACAAAACACATTGAAATTAGACATCACTTTATAAGAGACTGCAATGAGAAAAGATTAATTCAAGTTCTTAAAATTGCTTCAGAACATAATTTTGCAGATCTGCTAACAAAAGCTTTTGATGTTTCAAGGTTTCAGTACTTGGTAGCAAGTATTGGAATGCTTAATCTTTAAATTTTCAATATGATGTGTTTTTGTAAATAAATTTTTGTTGTTGCTGCTGATTTATCTAATACTGCTGTTATTACAAAAGTTTGTGCTAAAGTACAAATTTCAATTGTGTTATTTATATAGTTGGTCTTATGATTATACTAATGCAAGACAAGTACTTTGTATTTTGTTCTTTTGGTTTTAGACTAACAATTTCAGGTATGAATATGTAAACACAAAGGATGTTTTCAAGTGAAATGGAAACAGCAGAATTGAGATATTAGCTGCTGACCATAATAGGTTTATGATGGACTGAGTTTGGGAATTCAAACCTCCTTAAAACTTCTCTCTTGAAATCTAGTTATGATATTTCACATTGAATTGATGACTTAGTTGATCAGATAGTAACTGATGCAACTCACTTTCTATCATTTTATACTTTTAAGTATAATGTGCAAGTCTGAGGACATCTGATAGAAAGAACAGCTAGTAAAAGTGAATCTAACACTTGTGTTAGAGGTAACAATTACTATGAGCTGGAAACCCTGTCAGGAAAACTCTTTGAATGAGTTTATCTTTACACAGGCAGTTATTTATAACTGAAAAATATTGGTTCTCACACAACCAGAGGTTGCTTTAAACCGAAATGCTGATTAAGTGTCTGTTATACACTTGATTCCTTCAAAATGGTTGAAAGTAGTATGATTTTTCAATTCTAAAATCATGACCATACTACTAAGTCAAAATGATTTCTTAAAAGGTTTTTCAAGGATTCACAAAAACCATCCATTGATGGATCATGAATCGAAATGTCCACTGATTCACCTCTCATAGGAGTTAACACACCTAGAAGTGATGAGGGCAGTAACTTAAACTCTTAAGGAATTGATGGCTTCATGTACAACATTGTCTGACAACAAGTTCTAAATGCTGGATCAGATGATAAGGAAAGATATATTTTGGTACATAGTGAGATCTTCCAAACAAGGGGAGGAAACAAAAGTTATTTGCTTCAGGGGAGGTAACAATCTCAGGGGAGGAAATAATGGCCCAGAAAAGGAAGATAATCCAATAAAAGGAAGGAGAAGACAAGAGCATACAAGATGATGAGGAGGTTGAAAATGACAAGAATAGAGCTTATTCAAGATACACAGCATCATTGCCTCTTATAATTCCTCCATCCAAGGAAATTGCACCATCTTTTAGTCCAAGATTGGTTCAATATGTTTTGATATTGTTAAAGTCAAAGAAGAGCAAAGTAGATGAATTACTGAGAAGATATTCAATCTTGAAGAACATAAGTGTTTGAAAGATCTTCAATCCAAGATTTAATTCAGAAACATGTTTGAAAGGATTCACATGTTTAGGGGAGGATTGTTGGGAATTAAATATTCAAGATGTCTAATATCGGGTTCTAATCCAAGAAATACTCTAAGTGTAATTCTGCTGTTAATGTTGTTTCTGCTGATAGAACATTTCACTCTGCTGATAGTGATAAATGACTCTGCTGATAGGCTTAGCATTCTGCTGATTGATTCTGCTGATAATGATACTTGTTCCTGCTGATAGCGATAACTCGTTGCTGCTGATAGTGAACATTCTGCTGATGAAAGGATAAGATCGAAAAGATATTTATTGTATTTTGGTCAACAATATACGGTAGATAATATCTTACTCCATGTGCTTAGTTAACAGGTTGTATACATAGATACATGTTGTATCTGATGTACTGACACTAAAGGATAAGTTAACAAAGTAAGTCGGCTAAGACTTTAAGCAATATGTAAAGATCTTTTGACTATAAAAGAGATCTTAGTTGTGATATTAGTTAGAGTTAGAACATAGAGAGTTAGTCCATGCATATGTTATTTTAGAACACTCATAACTGTTAGAACAAACACAAATATATCACAAGTGATAAAAACATAAGATTCAAGGTTGTAACCCTAGTGATATTTCAAGATCACTCGTATTATTATCTTTAATAATATTGAATCGTTTGGTGATAATCTTTATGTGTTCATTGCTAACTAACAAACATAACAATTCCATTTCCATAACATACACAACCTTCTAAGTTTGGTTGAGTGAATTCCGCGTACTTAATCATTTTAACACAACATATCATACACACAAAGTTACAAGGTTTAACCACCTTAATCGTGTGTCCAGGCTCCTAGCACAAACTCTACCCAACATGTGTAAATTTTTCTTAAAACTTATGAGCACATGTGAAGGGGGAGTATTTCAGAAAAGGCAAAACTCTCAAAGTGTTAACAAAATGTGTTTTATTATCATAAACACTTTGAGAGATTTTTCACAAAAGGTTTTGTGGCATGTGATCAATGAACCTAGGATAATCATGGAGTAATAAGGTGATTATGGTTAGGTTTATGTCCAATGATTCGCCAGAGCCGGAGGGATCTACCCAAGGACAATTTCAATAGATTAGAATTAGAATTCCTTAGGTATGATTGAAAAAAGGAAGTAAAGTGATGAAAGGAAAAAGAAGGGGTTGAAGAATTAAAAAGAAAAGTTTATGAAAGGGTGAAAAGAAATAGCCCTCCATGAAAACTTTGGGCAGAAACCGGGTCAATACATCTGCTATCGGTTATCACAAAAATGATTCCGGTATTGAAGACAAGACGTCATGGACCTAGTGACGCGCTGCACAACCCCTCCTAGCCACCCAGGTATCTCTTAAAAGATATTTGTTTCATTTCTCATTGAGAACAATGCATAATCTATCGGCCTCTCACTCCGAGATGTGTTGATATTGAAAAAGGTGGCACTCTACTCCATGCCTCCGACGACTAAAACCAAAACGCACTTAATCGAGTCTAGAGCCATGAGATTCATCAAAAGATCTCTTAGGATACACTTCCAACATCATACACTTGTGTTCGCCAAAAAGGACACATGTTGTATAGGAGTCTTTTATGAGATCTACGGATCTTGCCTTATCTATCAAGGTGAATGGAATCAAGACATTCATCAGTAAAACAATCGTAGCAGTCTATTCTCTAAGAAAAGTCCACGATGATCGATTGGTGATTTCAGCTAACATTTTTTATGCAGGTACTGATCTTTGGTGCCATTGCTGGAGTGATGGGCACATGCTTCTCAGTACTGATTCGTATGGAATTAGCACGACCCGGCGATCAAATTCTTGGTGGGAATCATCAACTTTATAATGTTTTAATCACGAGCTCAAGTGAAGAATGGTCTAGACAAAGAGATCAATTTAAAGACAATGAGTTACGTCAAAGTCAAAGAGCTAATCAAGAAGTAAAGAATAAGTTCATGAATCAATTGAGGAAGACACAAGTATGAAGTTCAAAGTCTTATCAAGAAGTATGAGTATGTTGGAAAAGAAGACACGGAAAAACTGTAAAGATGTTGATCAAACGCAAGAAAGATCAAAAGACGTTACTTCAAAGATCACAAAGCATGAAGGAACAAAGAATCAAGATTATTCTATGACGATACACAAAGTTCAAGACCAAGAAGACAGAAGACCGAATCGACCATATTTTGAATGACCACCCCTTAGGGGGAGATTGTTAGCATTAAAGAAAAGTGAAAGAAAAATGATGGTCATTCTCGACTTAGTAACTTTGTAATGTGTCGTAGAGTATGTAATAGAATTGTCAATGGGCTCGTGGATTGGGAAAAGCTAATAGGTTAGTAGTTATGATATGCTAGTTTACTAAGTTATGTTGAAATCCAGCCCAATCCATACGAGGTCCTCTAATTTCTCTCTCTAGAAAAACGCCTCTTATCTACTCTTGTACCACCATATCGCAACATCTAAGCTTCATATATATGTGATAGAGTTGATATCTAAGGTCCTACAAATACAATCATAATTTTCCCTACATTTCTCTCTCAACTCACAATATTCATATAACTAAAATTGAAGATGAAGAATTGTTATTGAGTGATTTAGATTTTGTGGTATGTGATTGTTATTGAGTTCAAGGTTTGCTATTTGAGTGCAGTTGACTAAAAAAGTCAAATCCTACCCACATGGGATTGTTGACTTATGGCAGTCAATATAAGTCAGTTGTTACTTATCCCGACCCACATTATTGTTGGGGACATTTTTTGCAACAAAATTACTCTTGCAATAAATAGGAAACCAGACCCCCAAATTAGGGGTGTAAATGAGACGAGACAGCTCGTGAGCTATTCAAAATCGACTCGATAAAATGAGTCAAGCTCGAGCTCGAGCTACTCGAGTACACTTCTGAGTCGAGTTCGAGCTTGAATATACTCAGCTCGTGAGGCTTGCGAGCCCTTATCGAGCTTCAATGTGGCAATAATTGAGTTCGAGTCGAGTTTCGAGCTCGAGTTTGAGATGATGAGCCGAGCTCGAGCTTGAAATCCAAAGCTCGAACGAGCTCGAGTTTTACTAATACAGTCGTGTTCGAGCTTGGCAATACTCGGCTCGACTCGGCTCGTTTACACCCCTACCCCAAATCACCTCACCTAACTTATTTACTTAACCCTTGATTTATCCACAACTTACCTCATAACTCAATTCCACTTTGGAAACCATGGTGAAAAAAGGTTAGTTGCTTATACACATTTATTTAATTGTAATATTTTATTTACTGCCTATGTTACTCTAGTTTTGTATTTGCTAGTCCATGCATATATTTTTGTTTATTTTTGCAGAAATCATTTCCATTGTTCCTTCTGATACAAGCAGTGACATTGTATCATCAAGCAGTGATGATATTAGCTGTGATGATTTTGATGTTCAAGCTGTCAAATGTTCAAGCCCAATATGTGAATGGTTATACTCAAGCAGTGATGATTATGATACAAGCAGTGACATTGTATCATCAAGCAGTGATGAAATTAGCAGTGATGAACTCAATATTGAAGCGGCTAAATCTCTTGAAAGATGCACCTTTATGTGGCCATCAGAAAATGATCCTGTTAAAAAGGTTCCAGCTCAAACATGTTATAGCTCCAAAAATGTTCCACATCAAAAAGTGTCTGCTAAATGGCTTCCTCCAATATAAGATTATTGCATACTAGCCCTGTCAGCACAGCATACTTGGGATTATATAGGTAATAAGACTTTAGGAGCAATTGAAGACGATGACAGTAAAGGAAAAAGGAAGGTTGAAGTTATAGGTGGAAAAAGGAAGCTTGCCAGTAAGAAAAAATGAATGAATGACAACTTTGTTAAGTTGATAGAAACCTAGCTGTAACAGCATTAACATCTCTTGTTTGGATACATTTATGAGAATCAGTCAATGTTTTAACCGACCAACACTGGTCATTCCCCCACTTTGAGACGAGTAGGTCCCATGGGCAAGGGGGTTTGTGATTCTTGATTATATATCCTTTAGCACTAACACCCTTGCATTTCAGGTCCTTCTTCTTTTTCTTTTTCTCAAATTGGCCCCGTGTCTTTGAGTTGGATGAGATATCCCCTTCTCTGCCATGGGTTGGATTGAAAGAAGTTGCACCAAGCACAATGCCATAGCACTTAGCTCTCACCCTATTGTTATCACACTAGAGAAGCCCAATAGCTCTCCTTGACTGCAATGCATGCAGCTTCAGCTTTTCAGTCACTTGTTTTCTTGTAACAAACTCCTCTGACACCTTAAATGCACCTTCTTTGATTTTAGACTTACCCTTATAAGTCTTTCTCAATAGCTTCAACCTTCTCCTTCTTAGACCTATACCCTGTTCAGTATCTGCTTCATCAGCACTATCAAGGTCATCCATTTCAACTGCAGGTGCATGGTCCACATCAACAGACTCTTTCGGAGGAAGTTTGGCAGCAGCTTTTCTCCTACTTTCTTGAATGTTTAAGTCTAGTTGAAATGAGAAACCATGCATGTCAACACCAGGATCAGGTGTTGGGGCATCATGTTCAAAGTCACTACCACCCCCTTCTGGTTCTGGTTCTTTCCTCTGGGCAAGGGCGTCTTCAATATCAACTTATTCCCTTTCTACAACTTCCTCATCAACCTCGATAGTATTTTGGAAAATCACACCCCTATTTCCTTTTGGATATAAGTACTCATCAATCATTTCTTCAACATCTTCTGGCCTATCATCAAAGCATGTATCCTGATCCAAATTCACTGCACTATCTTGCTGGAACAAGTCATCATCAAAATATATCTTACCTTGTTTACGCTTCAAAGAAGGCATAAAACCACCCATAGGCTCACAGTCACTTTTCATCAATTCTAAGTAACTGAATGCATGGGATGAGGATGGTATCTCATTTGTAGAATACAGAATCCTACATTTGCATCATTAATAGTAGTTTCAACCAATGGACAAACATTAGTGGTTGAAGCTTGCGTTGGTGCCATTTCATGATGCGTTGGTGCCATTTCATGCTTATACAACTCTAACAACAGCAATTTTCCTTTGGTTTTCTTAACAGGTGCACTCACCACATTATCCTCATTAATCTCTTCAATCACTAGACCCTTTGAGGACTGACCCGTAACCAGCAACATACGTTTTTCTACCATATGCTTTTCTACCAATGATACATCAGTCTTTACATTAGCATCTATTTCCTTATTCCCAGGGAGAAATTTTAACAATGTCCGCACGTCCTGATCAGACATCAATGGAACTAAACCATCATCTAAACATAGTCCTGGTACCCTAAAATGGGTAAACAACAACTGTTTATTATCACCCAAACCTATATCAGCTAACATTTTGACCATCTCGCACATGGAGAACTTGTCACAATCAATTAGGTCTACATGATTAACCATACCAAACTTGTACACTCTACCAGGTGGATCAGAAAACTCACCAGTGTGGTGGATTTTAATAGTGAAGAGCTTTGGGTACGAATATGTGAAGATAAATCAATGAAACAAAAAACCCAAATTCAAAAAACATCCACAACAATATTATGAATCAAGGTAACATGCTTTACATTACAAATATACATTGCATGGTCATTCGAAAGAAAAGAACACAAAAAAAAAATCATACCGTATAGTGTAGCAATATTTGGAATCGGTGAACTCCGAGCTCTAATTTGCCAGCCGCCCATGTTGGATCTACTGTTAATTGAAGTGATTTGGACAATATAGAAGTTAGAAGCAAGGGTCTGATCAATTAGGTGTATTGGTGTGTTAAGTGGTAAAGAATGAAAGAAATAAAACTTTGTTGCAAAAATTGTCCCTCAACGCAAAGGTAGATGTGTCAGTGGGGTCGTCAAGTGGATTTAATGGCGGGAAAAGTGAAATGACAAAAATACCTGTTGGTCTAGTTTAACTTGAGCAACTAATGAATTAACGAAATAAACACAAACACGTGCCATTTAGACATGGAAAGTATAACGTGTTTATGATTCATGATGAGCGAAATTACAAGGTTACTCGAGAACCCACTTAGACACTCTAATGACTTGGTTGGCTTTTCACTGAGACTGCATCAGATGAGTAAAGCGCATCTTCAGTTGGCATTTGCCAACTCCTTGAAGAATGCTGTCTGAGCTACATCCCTTTATTAGGGAGAGACATTCTCACTGATCATCAGTGAGTTAGATGATCAATGATATTCTGACAGTGAGGGTCGGGGCTATTTTATGTTCAAATCTGTCAGGGACATTTGGGTAGTTACTGGCCCAACAATCTCCCCCTATTTGAACACAAAGATGGCCAGAGTTTTATCAGGGATAAGTGAGCATAATGGCTTCTTATCCGCTGATTTACAACAAGGTATAATGTATGACTATTGTTTTGATTCTACGTGCTACTACTTGTTGGATTGTATCGGTGATAAGTGAGCATAATGGTTTCTTCTTATCCATTGATTTACAAGTATTATCTAAAGAAAACAATATCGATATAAGCTCTTGTCTTCGATACCTGTTGTTGAAGATGAAGAATGGCTATTTTCTTCATCTTCAGTCACCATCTTCATCCTTGGTTCTATCTTTACATAGTTTTGAAGATGACCTCCGGAACATTTATGTTCAGGGTCTCCTAAGCTATATTGCCCAGGGTCTCCTGTCTTCAGGGTCATGCTTAGGGGTTTCTTCGATTCAGTTCTTTAGCAAATACTTGCTAATCATAGATATCGTAAGCTATTACCAGTTTGTAAGTGAGCAAAAAATGGCTTCTTATTACAAGCTGATTTACAACAAAGAAGAATATACATATTTTACAGTAAAAACAATTCTTTGTTGTCTTTGAACCATTTCTTCTTTTGTGTGCTCAGGGTCATGTTCCCTGATTCTTGTTCTGCTCAAATCTTTATAGCAATTATTTCGTGTGAACTCAGTTCCTGATGATTTGTGCATCAGGTTCACACATCTTCAGTCATGACTATCTCAGATTCTCAAAAATACCTTCTCCCCCTCAACAGCTGCAAGTTCTGTTAAAGCATTTGGGGTTCGTGCATTTATGGTTATGGTTAAGGCTAAGGAACTCAATTCCTTCATTAAATATCTATTAGTTAGAATAATAGACATTGAAACCCTTCAGGGTGTCATCCTGAAAAGGTGCTCAAGGAGTGACTTACTTAACCTGTGAACAAGCTGTCAGTGAGTTATGCTCTCTAGAAGTTTAGATCCTTTTTATTCATAGTATACATGAAATGCGAGATTAGTTCACATTAATCTCTCCATGACTATAATTTGTAAGTTATCTAAACTTAATCAGTAGTAAGTGAGCAAAGGCTTCTTCTTACATACTGATTATTACATCAAAGAATTACAATATTTTCATTCCTAATTCTATTGATGCTGATTAAGTACGAATACACTCTGGAGCTTGACTCTGTTCTCTTCATTTATGCAACCTTTTCAGTCTGTAGTCCAGCGTCTTCGTACTTCAGTGCTCGGTGAACCAGTAACCACTCTGCCAGAGACTTGTAGACTCAACAAGTAGTAAGTGAGTACCACCTGTTTTAGTCTTTCCAGTCCCTTATGACTTAACAACCCTAATCACCCAACTGATCTTGCCTCAGAGGATAACTTTGATTGCTTAGTCAAGGGACTGTTTTGTTCATTGACTGATCTGATGGTTGGTTAGAACTACTGAGGTAGCCTTTCCATTACAAATCAGTCAGCTTCTACCCAGCCGGGAACCATGTCCTTTGTGCTTCCGGACTGGGCAACAACAAGGATTAAGAAATCAGGGATTTCCATCCTTTGTTGCTGAATGTTGTTTAGGAATGTTTCCAAAGGGGCAGGGAACACATTGATACATGTTGTATATTCTGTATCTTTCCTAACAACGTATCCTTTTCCCATTTAATTCCCTTCCTACAGCCTCTAATGATCCACTACTTTTCCACTTACATATGGTTGTTTCTGAGATCAACCATAAAACATCATGAGATGTTTCCACTCTCATAGCTTGCATGGAACTAAGTTCCCTTCAAGTTTCCAACAGTACCTTAGGCACTGGTGGTGCTGAGGTGGAGTGGATGGAATGATGGTGGATAAGCAGTTTGAGCATTACCTCGCACCAGAAAGATTTAATGTCACTTTCTTGTTTGAGGAGATGCTCGAGGATGTTATGGAGGGAATTTTGATGTTATGGTTTTTGTAGAGGATGGTGTTGAATGTCATTAGTCGTCATTTAAGAACGGCTAAAAGTTAGTAGTAGTCATTTAAGAACGGGTCTAGATCATAAATATGATCCACCCACTCTGATACCACTTGTTGGTTCGGTTTAACTTGAGCAACTAATGAATTAACGAAATAAACAAAAACACGTGTCGTTTGGACATGGAAAGTATAACGAGTTTATGATTCATAATGAGCGAAATTACAAGGTTACTCAAGAACCCACTTAGACACACTAATGACTTGGTTGGCTTTTTAATGAGGATAGTTGTAGACTGCTATCCCCGGTGAGAGACACTTAGAAGCAAGCTAGGCTTGGGTTCCAAGTGTTATGAGGATTCTAACACTCTAACTATGTTGTGGTATCCTCACTTCTTAGTCTCTATTGAATGCACACATTCTTCTTTGGTTGCGATGGGTTTATATAGCGGTGAGATTACTGTTGCTTCACGTGGGAATAGTGATCTTGCCAACTGTTCGTAGATAGGCACATGCCTAAACATCAAGCCTTGATGTTCTTTTGGTTTACCGGAGTTGACAGCAACGGGTTCCCATGAGCTACTTTTGTGTCTTGGGAAGGAACAAAGTTTATCTTCCCAAGAGTTTTCCCGCTTAAACTCTATAGACTTCACCTAACCTTCTTTGTCTTTTATCAGAGAGCTGAGAGATCATCAAGGTATTCCTGCCCTTGATGATCCCCTGTTCCTGAGCTAGAGTTCTGTTGTTCACACTAGCAGATGAGCATTAAAAACTCTTTGACAATATCTGAGCCATGAACTACTGATGTTGATGTTCAGTGAGTTTGTCTTCTATAATCAGTTCATCCTAGATTCTTGATGTCTTTGATCTTGAGCCTTGTTTAGGGAGTCATGTTGATCAGTCATAACTTCTTGATCAGTTAGATTTGAATGTTGGTGAGGTGGTCATTGTCAATGAGAGAAAGACCATCAGGGATAGAGAGACATTTGTCAGATCTCATTGTCCCTGATGTTTGCTCATGTACCTTACTCACTGAGACTGCATCAGATGAGTAAAGCGCATCTTTGGTTGGTCTTTGCCAACTCTTTGAGGAATGCTGGCTGAGCTACATCCCTTTATTAGGGAGAGACATTCTCACTGATCATCAGTGAGTTAGATGATCACTGATATTCTGTCAGTGAGTGTCGGGGCTATTTTATGTTCAAATCTTTGTCAGGGACATTTGGGTAGTTGTTGACCCAACAATCTCCCCCTATTTGAATATAAATATGGCCAGGGTTTTATCAGGGATAAGTGACCATAACGGCTTCTTCTTATCCTCTGATTTACAACATGGTATAATGTACGACTATTGTTTTGATTCTATGTGCTACTACTTGTTGGATTGTATCAGTGATAAGTGAGCATAATGGCTTCTTCTTATCCACTTATTTAAAGTAAACAATATCGATATAAGCTCTTGTCTTCGATACCTATTGTTGAAGATGAAGAATGGCTATTTTCTTCATCTTCAGTCACCATCTTCATCCTTGGTTCTATCTTTACTTAGTCTTGAGCTATTTTGCCTAGGGTCTCCTGAGTATTCCCTCAGGGTCTCCTATCTTCAGGGTCTTGCTTAGGGGTTTCTTCGATTCAGTTCTTTAGCAAAAACTTGCTAATCATAGATATCCTAAGCTATTATCAGTTTGTAAGTGAGCAAAAAATGGCTTCTTCTTATAAGCTGATTTACAACAAAGAAGAATATACATATTTTACAATAAAAACAATTCTCTATTTTCTTTGAACCATTTCTTCTTTTGTGTGCTCAGGGGCATGTTACCTAATTCTTGTTCTGCTCAAGTATTTATAACAATTATTTCGTGTGAACTCAGTTCCTGATGATTTGTGCATCAGGTTCACACATCTTCAGTCATGACTATTGCAGATTCTCATAAATACCTTCTCCCCCTCAACAGCTGCAACTTCAGTGAAAGCATTTGGGGTTCGTGCATTTATGGTTATGGTTCAGGCTAAGGAACTCAATTCCTTTGTTGAATGTCTATTAGTTAGAATAATAGACATTGAGACCCTTCAGGGTGTCATCCTGAAAGGTGCTCAGGGAGTGACTTACTTAAGCTGTGAACAAGTTGTCAGTGAGTCATGCTCTCTGGAAGTTTAGATCCTTTTATTCGTAGTTTACATGAAAGGAGAGATTAGTTCACATTAATCTCTCCATGACTAGAATTTGTAAGTTATCTAAACTTAATCAGTAGTAAGTGAGCAAAGGCTTCTTCTTACATACTGATTATTACATCAAATAATTACAATCTTTTCATACCTAATTCTATTGATGCTGACTAATTACGAATACACTCAGGAGCTTGACGCTGTTCTCTTCAGTTCTGCAACCTTTTCAATCTGTAGTCCAGCGTCTTGGTACTTCAGTGCTCTGTGAACCAGCAACCACTCTGGCCAGAGACTTGTAAACTTAACAGGTAGTAAGTGAGTACCACCAGTTTTAGCCTTTTTAGTCCCTTATGACTTAACAATCTTAATAACCCAACTGATCTTGCCGCAGAGGATAACTTTGATTGCTTGGTCAAGGGACTGTTTTGTTCACTGACTGATCTGATGGTTGGTTAGAACTACTGAGGTAGCCTTTCCATTACAAATCAGTCAACTTCTACCCAGCCGGCAACCATGTCCTTTGTGCTTCCGGACTGGGCAACAACAAGGATTAAGAAATCAGGGATTTCCATCCTTTGTTGCTTGACGTTGTTTAAGAAAGTTTCCAAAGGGGCAGGGATCACATTGATACCTGTTGTATATTCTGTATCTTTCCTAACAACGTATCCTCTTCCCATTTTGTTCCCTTCCTACAACCTCTAATGATCCACCATTTTTCTACTTACATATGGTTGTTTTTGAGATCAACCATAAAACATCATGAGATGTTTCCACTCTCATAGCTTGCATGGAACTAAGTTCCCTTCAAGTTCCCAACAGTACATTAGGCACTGGTGGTGCTGAGGTGGAGTGGATGGAATGATGGTGGATAGGCAGTTTGAGCATTACCTCACACCAGAAAGATTTAATGTCACTTTCTTGTTTGAGGAGATGCTCGAGGATGTTATGGAGGGAATTTTGATGTTAGGGTTTTTGTAGAGGATGGTGTTGAATGTCATTAGTCGTCATTTAAGAACGGCTAAAAGTTATTAGTAGTCATTTAAGAACGGATCTAGATCATAAATATGATCCACCCACTCTGATACCACTTGTTGGTTCGGTTTAACTTGAGCAACTAATGAATTAACGAAATAAACACAAACACATGTCGTTTGGACAATGAAAGTATAACGAGTTTATGATTCATGATGAGCGAAATTACAAGGTTACTCAAGAACCCACTTAGACACACTAATGACTTGGTTGGCTTTTCAATGAGGATAGTTGCAGACGGCTATCCCCGGTGAGAGACAAATTAAGAGACACTTAGAAGCAAGCTAGGCTTGGGTTCCAAGTGTGTTGAGGATTCTAACATTCTAACTATGTTGTGGTATCCTCACTTCTTAGTCTCTATTGAATGCGCACATTCTTCTTTGGTTGCGACGGGTTTATATAGCGGTGAGATTACTGTTGCTTCATGTGGGAATAGTGATCTTGCCAACTGTTCGTAGATAGGCACGTGCCTAGACATCAAGCCTTGATGTTCTTTTGGTTTACCGGAGTTGACAGCACCGGGTTCCCATGAGCTTCTTTTGTGTCTTGGGAAGGAACAAAGTTTATCTTCTCAAGAGTTTTCCCGCTTAAACTCTATAGTCTTCACCTAACCTTCTTGGTCTTTTATCAGAGAGCTGAGAGATCATCAAGGTATTCCTGCCCTTGATGATCCCCTGTTCCTGAGTTAGAGTTCTGTTGTTCACACTAGCTGATGAGCATTAAGAACTCTTTGACAATATCTGAGGCATGAAATACTGCTGTTGATGTTCAGTGAGTTTGTCTTCTTTAATCAGTTCATCCTAGATTCTTGATGTCTTTGATCTTGAGCCTTGTTCAGGGAGTCATGTTGATCAGTCATAACTTCTTGATCAGTTAGATTTGAAGGTTGGTGAGGTGGTCATTGTCAATGAGAGAAAGGCCATCAGGGATAGAGAGACATTTGTCAGATCTCAGTATTCCTGATGTTTGGCCATGTACCTTACTCACTGAGACTGCATCAGATGAGTAAAGGGCATCTTCAGTTGGTCTTTGCCAACTCTTTGAAGAATGTTGTCTTAGCTACATCCCTTTATTAGGGAGAGACATTCTCACCGATCATCAGTGAGTTAGATGATCACTGATATTCTGTCAGTGAGTGTCAGGGCTATTTTATGTTCAAATCTTTGTCAGGGACATTTGGGTAGTTGCTGACCCAACAGTACCCTCACGTGCAACGCACCTGAGGACTAACTAACGAGCGTTAGCCAAAATCGGGTTTTTGTGGCTACAGTAACTCTAAGCGGACACAATCTACAGAAAAATGAAATGTTAGGTACGTTTCTTACACTTTTGTTTTGGCGGACATAATTTGCATTTTTCGGAAAGTTTAGGGACATTTTTTGCAGTTTACTCTAATAAAAATAATAAAAAAAAAGTCAAACGTAATCACAGCCCAACTGCACACATTAAAAAAAAGTCAAACGTATCATCGTCTCCAACCTCATGAGAACACATATACACACTAAACACACACACACACATTCAAATTTTCTTTTTTTTAGCTCAGCCCAATGGTAACATCACACACAAAATATGGGGTGATTGTCGATCTCAGGGATGACCGAAACACAAAAAAATGGGGGATCGGTCGCTAGGCGATCGACAACCACAGAAGGGGCGATCAATCCTAAGTCGATCGATCACTCGATCTTCGATGTTAATGCGTCCAGCCTTAGGGTGTGTTTGATTTAGGGGGTTAGGGACTCATGAAAAAAAAAATAAAAAAATAAAAAAAAAATAAAAAAAAAAAAAAAAAGAAAAAAAAAGAAAAAAAAAAAAAAAAAAAAAACACGAGTGGTTAAGCTTTAGTTTTAAATTTTGGGTGTCAGTCCCACCAAAAGCACTATTTGCAATCCTTCAAAAATAGCCTGGTTTCACTACTATAAAAACTGTGTTTTCCCACTGATTTTTCCCACAGAAAAAATGTTGTGGGAAATTTCCCACGGATAAGTGACAATTTACACACCAATTGCTTAACTGAATTTTTGTGGGAAATCTGTGGGAAAATAGTCAACGCTTGTGGGAAATTTGGTGGGAAAATATTTAGCCACGAGGTTTTTACACACGGAACGAATCCGTGTGAAATCTGTGGAAAACGGCATGTTCGCACTGTTTTTCCCACAGAATTGACCGTGGCTAAAACCAGTTTTTGTAGTAGTGTTTATGAAAATGGACATTGATTGGCAAGCCTAACTATTATCCTTAATTATATGTTTAAATCTATGAGATCGTGACAGCAAGAGGACTCGTTTTTTCACAAACCAATAACTTATTTCGACATTTATTTAGACATATAATTAGTCACATTTTTAGGTCTCTCAATCATTTTTCCTTATAAAATATAGTGGGACCAAGTTTCTCTATCTCTCATTATTTTATTTTTGAAAATCAATATATATTATTTCAATATCTTTACAAAATAATAATTTATCTATTTTGTAATATATTTTCAATCTCTTTTATTAAATTTTAATCCTAATCTAAATCCTAAAACTATTTACAGACAAAACGGACCCTTATATTCTTATGCAAAACATATGAAATTTGAAGCAATATATATATATATATATATATATATATATATATATATATATATATATATATATATATATATATATATATATATATATATATATCTAGATGTAGAAGCCCGCCCGATGGGCGGGCATGACATGTAAATATCCTTTGGAGAATTCCTTGGAAAATATTTCATGTAATATTGACTGAATCGTGAAATAAATAATAAAAGGTTTTAGGATGATATTTTTACTAATATAGTCAAATTTCAATATTCTTTAGTTAAATTATGTAAAATTTTAATATTTCATATTTATAATCGTAATATATTTATTTTTAAGTATTTGGATTATTTCGTAATAACCATATGTTGGTGTTGCTAATTTTAATGTTCTCTTGGGTTTTTCATAATGAGTACTCGGGTAGCATTTTGAGGTTTTGTTAGTTAATGTTAATGACGTTGATTAAACCCGGATAATTTATTTATCAATTCAAAAAGAATATGAAGGACCAAACAAAATTACTCAATCAAAACTTAATTGCTTTCAAGCAAAACTTAATAAAAATATGAAAGGGCAGCTCCAGTTAATAAATGTGAACCAAATAATGCGACCCATACCCTAGTGGTAAAAGGTTTTGAGAAGGTCCAAAGAGTTTGAGTCCAGTCATGTGAACCACGCCCCAACATATAAACCTCGGCGCTGATATAGGGAATTGTAAAGGACAAATACTGGGCTCATATAGTTACATCTCCCGCCATAGCGTCACATGTCTACAAGATAGTAAATAACAAAACAGTTAGCTTATAAACTTAGAAACGTTACAATCTTAGTGTGTTGAGATTTGTGTATATATGTGTTATTTATATAAAATGTAAGAAAACAAATGTACCTGGCCTTCAATGTGCCTTAGAAGTTATTCATAGGTACCATTATTTTCTCCTTTGTCATTGATGAAAGGTATGAAAATAGGTGGGACATTGTAAGGCTTAAATCTCATATCCAATATATTGAATGCATTAGTAGTTTATGATAATTTTGTCTTCAACTCAGAAGTATCAATTAATCAAGTTCCAAAACTTGAATCCAAACACCCTATAAATGTGCTATAAATGCAAAGAAAAACTTATGCGTTGCACCTACTATTGTGTATACTTCATCCATAATAAATGACAAAAAATAGAGAAATGCAATAATCATATAAGATGAAAGGCCTTACTTGTACTGATTGAATAGATCAATGATTTGTGTTCTGTCATTATCATGGTTAAAGAAGATGAATAAGTCCCAATGCATCAGCCATATCCTGATTTGAATTTGATTCAATGAACATTTAAATTTCTGATATAAATTATACTCCGTAGTAAATTAGTAAACAAAAGATGGAACTTACAATAATAAAGTTTGACATAAGGTTGAGTTCATGAATCATCCTCGCAAGCTGTAAGTAACTAATAATCATATTTCCTATTTTTTTTTTCTTAAATATAATTTCCGGTCGAGGAAAATTACACATGGTCTACCACTTTTCCTTTTCAACTACTCGACCTTTGTCAGCCCCACTTATTTTCTTGTAAGCATAGCTTACGTCCGGTTGTTTTCCTTTGCTTAGGCAACTGGCCCAAGCTATCGTTATATAAGTGTAGTAGTGATACCAAGGAATTCAAACAGAAGTCTACCATCACTAAGCCTCCCAACGGGCTTCTTTAAATATGTCATACCATAAGGTGACTTAACTGGCTGGAATGCCAGAGACATCCATCCGGTATCCAAATTCATATCATATTTATGTTCTGTATTGCAGACACGCTAAAAGTTTCAGCTATAAAATATTTTAAAAGTGGGTGTCAAAAATACTCATTTTGACCCATTTCCCGACCTCCCATTGCCACAATTGGGATATATACGATAGATGAATCTTTGTACTGATTGACCAAGAAGTTAGGAAGATGGGTACACGTTTGTTCCCATTCCAAGCCTACAACTCGTTTCCTTGCCGATAGCTAGCTGATCACCAGTGATCATCTTGACATTGACTCCAAGGTGTAGTGCACGCCGAACGGTCAGTATCCTTAACGAACACGTGACAAAAAGTCTTTTTTTCTCGGTAAATTATAAATCGAAAAGAAAGCTTTAGACTTTTAAAAGAAGATAACTTCAAATTGGTAATAAAAACTGACCTCAATAAGCGTTTTAACGACTGTGAGTTTGTTCAACGTGGGAGTACAGCAACAAAGAAGAACTCCTAGCTCAATTGACAAAATTTAAGGTTAAAATCACATCTTAATATACCTATAAATTAGTCGATTTGGCAATTAATTATCGATACTTATAAACCAATGTAAATATAATCAAAACAGCTAGTGTGGATAATGCAATGTATGAAGCCTGCATCCACACTTCTAAAATAAATTTCAAGTCTGTCTCGGGTGTGTTATGTATCACGCTGAGTATTGCAAACTAAAAACAAAATACATAGAAAAAAGATTAGTGACAAAATAGCGGGTCCTTTTGACAGCTATGCTATAATAAGTTATAAAAACACCACCATTGCCTTTCACGAATATATCCAGATTATTAACATGCATTGGGCCGAGGACCGAGTGTGCGCGTCTAAGTTCTAACAATTTACAGATATGTTGAAGATACGTAAGAAATACATTTCAGTAGAATTTTGACAGCTATGCTATTAGAACTTGTGTTTCTTCACTATTGTCTTTCGTAAAAGACAGAACTTGAGTGATCAATGAGATCACTGTTAAAGGGGTGGAAATAAAACACATAAAAGATGCTACTGCAGTTACGTGAATGTAAACTTAGCACGTTCTGCAGGCATGCTACATAAATAAAAATAAATAAATAAATAAATACTTGCAAATCTTGTGGAACTTGAGTGACCCAACCGACATAAAAAAGCACCCATATTTACCCGTTACCCAAACTCACGCACTTTGAAACCTCTACCAGAAGCAGAGAGAAACATAAAATATATTTTGCTTTCACTGCCATTAAGAAAGAAAAAAAAAGGCCAACGCAAATGGGGAATCCACTTGTTTTCCTAAGAGAATGATACGTGAATATATCAACAACAGAAGCCTTACCTAGTCAATCCAACCAACTTTGTTACGAACTTCCTGAACTCTTATTCAGAATGAGAATTAGCCTCTGCGTCACCTCCAGTGAAGAATTTAATTAGTTAACTCTTACTTAAAGAAAGGTTCACTAATATAGGGGTGAGGTTAAAGGGGTTCGGTTCAGACCGTTTTGACCCGCTATGATTAGCCATCTAAATGTAAACTAATGAAATGACCATCTCTTGAATCGCTTTCTTCCTGTTAATGATCTGCAAGGCAACTCTACACCTCTTAAAAACTGCCATCTCAATTGTTTGTTCATTTACTCCACTAAGCTCATAAGCTCACCTTTTTCCTGTTATGGCTGCAACTTATTAACGGTGTGCTGATAATTAGGTCATCCATAACATGAAAACGCAAGTTTGCAGGCTGCGGTTGCATAATACGGGAAATAAAAAGGCACGTTTTGTTTATTATTTAAGGAAACCATGTTTACTTGGTTCATAATCATCAAATGCAAATGCAACTAACCATGTTGAGATGTGCTGGTCATCGGGTCACCCATACCATGAAAATATAAGTTTGCAGGCCGCAATTGAGCTAAACCGAAAACAAACAAAAGATTAAAGAAATTAGTTTCATACTCATGGGTCTGCTGCTTCTATTACTCAAGTTGAAGAGACTAAAGGTAAGCATACTTTCCCGCGTCTGAAACAAACAGTTGGTTCTTAAATGTGAATACGATCGCTTAGTTGTCGTTTCGGTTGCTGCAAAAAATGGGGGAAAATGTAAATATGAAAAAAGAAACCACTGGACAATATTCGTACATAACTAACAGCTGCATATTTGTAACAGTGAACAATAATTAAAAGAAACCATAGTCAAAAGCATGTGATAAACAAATGTTTATAAGAGTGAACAAAGAATTAGAAGTAAGCATTATAGATGAAGCTGTAGTTTAGATCTTGTAGATGTTAAACATATTTCATGCAATACAAATGTATGCGGAGCACAAGAGCATAGGTGAATTTGCTCTTTCCTATAACTTATTGGCACTGTTGTGTTAACTTTTCTATATGTTGGTGTGGTGATAGACAATGCATCTCGGTGACTGGGCAGGTGTCATTAATGCGCAGTACAGTTGCATTTTTTGCTCTTGTTGCCACATTAGTTCTGTTCTGGTCTGGGATAAGTGTTTGAATATATGGGATTCGGCTCCTTGGCGCTCACAACCAGATTCTACTATTAAACATATATCCATGGGGAAACACACATAAGAACTGTGTTCAAGAGATTTCATGCATCTTTCAAGGGTGTGTCCAGATAAATGTGGGCAAGAAGCTAAACGGTTTCGTAACTCATGCTTAGTTTCATGGAAATACAATTGAAGATTTTTTGCATTATTGTTTTCACTGCTCGATCAAGCCATTTAAAAAATGATAAACCTGTTCTTGCACTCTAAATGTATAGACTCCTTTGTTCCTTCTACTAAGACTACTATCTGATCTCTCTCCGATAGACGTAAAAGCAAAAAGGTTATTATATGTTCTCACATATGTTAGCTAGATAGCATGATACGACCATCCGAGCAACAAAAAATGGCCGTTTTAGATTAGAATCTTATAACACCAAAATGAGTACAATCTGTCATCAGAGGGAGCACATCAGATTTTTGTGGGATGGAGCCTAACGCATTTCTACCCGGCTTTTGAGCGTGGGAAACTACCAAACATAGGCATTAACTGTTCGAGTTTGGGAATATAATGAGTATACACATAACTTAAAAAGAATAAAAGTAGAAAGAAACCTTGTTTGTTAGATCTTGATAATCTTTGTCTATCGGTATTCTGTCCAGCATTCAGGCCCTCTGATAGTTGTTAAGATATTAACAAACGGGTGAAGGGATAACATAGCTCTATAAAATAGTAATAACTTATACACTATATATTTATGCACTAACCTATTATCTCATTTAATACGACTGAAGATCGATTAGAACACTCTCCTTGTTCATAAGTACTGTTTGGCACGCACAACAAATGAGTTTAGTGATATCAGGTTGCTATGATGATGGATACTGAATTACTAATATTGCCTATTTTCTTTTTCCATCTTAGAATAGATTCTCTTCTGTAAATAAAACATGAATGTTGTATATATCATATTCATATATACAAACCATAAAAAAAACATGTTAAAACACTAATATTCATATAACCTTTTATGCGCAAACGCTACATAAAGATTACCATGTTCGACTATCTTTCTCTTACAATTGATGTTTAAAGATACAAAGAGACAGGAAAGAAGATGGGGAAAAAAAATACCTACGCTCCTGTATCAAGAATGTAAAATAGACAAATATTATAAACAACATACCTGGATATCGGATTGGTGCTGTAAAAAAAAAGAAAAAACAAACACACAATTGAATAATAGTTTTTGTGTATACATGAAGCCATTATAAACAACATACCTGGATACATATTACCAACAAAGAAGATCGACGAACAACCTGCACACGTGATCTGTAAAAAAAAACCATAAAACATGATACAAAGATTGGCAAGCACACATAATATTCATAAAAGTTATACAACAATTATGAACATAATAAAGCATTAACGAAGCAAAATAAAATTATCGGGAACATGGATGAGGAAAAATTAAGGTTTATGTGATTAATAAATAAAAAATCGTATATTAATTTGGAACTATAATTAAGGAATAAATATACCGGATAAGTTCTAAATTTAAATTTCCTATTAAATGGATTATTAATTACAGACCTTTATAGATTTTGATCTGCAAAATAAATTCATAAATAGTGTGTTGGTATAGTGGTTAACATACATGTAAACCTTATAAACAACCCAAGTTCGAATCCATTAGTGTGCATTTTTACACAAATAAATTCCGATTTTTATCTACATCAAAACATTGCTTAGGTGGACTTATGACGTGGTATTAATGCATGATTACTGGGCATTATGTGGCATTGATGATGTCATACGCATTCTGTTATATATATATATATATATATATATATATATACACATACATACTAGTTTTTGAAGCCCGCCCATTGTAATTTTGCATTTTAATTTGATCATGTACGGATATTATTGTTCTTTTATAGTTATTTATTATGTATTCACCCGACGTGGCCATGACTTGTATTTTTACATTTAAATTCATTCATGTTCGGATATCAATGACTTTTATAGTTATTTGTTATGTAATGATAAAGAGACATGCATATATACAATTTAATGCATAAATACATTTTAATTTATCTGTTTTTGGGAGTTATTTTAGATTTTAATTTAGTGATGTTGTTTGGATAGTATTATGTCACGTAAATTAATTGTATATCCAATTTAATTATATTTATAATATGATTATTGTTAATTTTATTATTGTTATTTTGGTTGGTTTTGTTGAGTAAATTTATATTGTATTTTAGTCATAATTTACGAATAGTTAGCGTTATGGAGTTGTAAGGATGATGATTAGCCACCTTTTTTTTTTTTTTTTTTTTTTTTTGGTTATTATTAGCTTTAGTTGTTTGGCCTGTGCACAATTTATTTACAAATGCATGAGCTGCATGCACATTTGTTTTTAAAAATTGTATTGGTTTTGTTCCATTAGACTTTGCCTATATTTCATTTTACCAATGTATTTGGAAATAAAAGCATCTAAGCACCTACTTCCTTTCTTTTCTTTTTAGTCTTAGTTTCTCATCATTACAGTTTTATTATTATCGAGGCATGCAAATCTGAAACATCAATTGTTAGGCTGCAATGTGTGGTTGATTTCGAGGCCTCTACTCTTCTTTAATCAATAGTTTGATCATAGATATTGAACCTTCCGATCTACTTTTAAGTTGTTGTAAGTATTATTTTTTTCATTAATTTTAGTTTTTGGATATATTTAGATCTGTATCCAACACTTTAGTTATTATTTTATTTTATTATTATTATTTTTTTTTTTTGTTTTATTAACTATATGAACATATGTATGGTTGTTTGCGTTTTATATTGGTTGTTTGTTTTGTTGATTGACTTATAGGGTCATATGTGGTTTTTGTATCCGATTATTTTGGGGATTATTTTTTGAATTGTTAACATTAGTTTGTTTAGTATATGAATATATGTATGGATGTATGGTTTTTATATTGGTTGCTTGTGTAGTTGATCGATTTATAAGGCCGTATGTTTGTTTTGAATCTGATTATTTTGGGGGTTATGTTTTTAATTGTTGAGGTTAGTTTATTTAGTATAAGATCAGCTTGTTTGGACCCCTTGTTAGCATATTAAGTGGGTGAAAAAACCGATTATATTGTTTGACTGTTTTTGCTATTAGGTATTAGCATAAGATCGTGATAAAGTATGCGATAAGTGGGGTGTAATTTGTGGGAAAACATAAGGAAGCAGCATTTCCAGGTCTGTAATTGACTACACCAGTACTTGTCATTTCAAGAGTCTACCATTGTTTATATTTGTTATTTTATGGGGTTTTTTAAAGTGATTTTTTGCTTGGTTAAGTTGTTGCAATCTTATATTAGTTTTGTTTGGTTTTAATGTTTTAATACTTTATTTTGTCTATTTTCAGAAGAATGACAATCCAGTTCATTACTTATTATAACCATAGCGGAAATATGGGTTTGTTGGTATGAGTTGATGTGTTTATGTTTTTAAATTTGTGTTGTTGTAGTCGTTATTGTAGATTAGTTTGCTTATATTTTTTGTGTTTGTTTTATGTAGGAACTCCCCGAATACTTTCATATAAACTATTATAACAATAAAAACCATGTGTATCTCATTAACAACAATAGGGTTAAAAGGAAGGTTTTCCTTAGTCGGCAAAGAGGCACTGATTTATGGAGTCTATATGGTGAAACGTGGGATAAGTTTATAGAGATCAGTGGATATTGGAATATCAGGACATTGCATTTCATACAGGAAGCTGTGGACACGTTTTATGTTACAGCGTACGGTAGAGATGGAAGGGAAAGTGGTGGTTATGGTAAAATTCATATATGAAATAGGCCGGTTAGGTGCATTGCTGAAGTTGGTAATAATCGAATGTTATTGTTAGACCCATTTCCCGGGTATTGGGACCCCACCCTAGATGAAAATAGATAAGGGCCTTTCTTGATTGGCTAGTCAACATTTGTTGTGTAATGGTCAAACCCGATAGTCAAAATATGACTAACGTGGTAATGTAAATATGATGTGTAGCTAAAGGGGCCTAAGTTGTCATTGTTGTAAGTATGTTATAAGTTAGTTGTGGCCAAATTAGAAGGAATGGAACTAGAAGGGCCATTCTCGCCATAAGCCCAAAGATGCCACCTAACTATCTATATCTAGGATTATCTAGACAATTCTCTCATTATGGAGAGAGAGTGAGAAGGCCGGTTTTATTGAGAGAAAAAGGGAGGGAAAGAGAAGTCTTGGTGGCTTAAGAAAGAAGATGATCAAGTCTTGATGTTTATAGTCTTCCCTAGCTATGATCATTGCAAGTAAGTGTCTATGATCTTGTTGTTAGTGAAGTTATAGTTTATGAGTAAGTGGGAAATCATCATATGATGTGGGTGAGATCATATGATGATTTGGTTAGGAAGATGATTATGTTTTGATGGGTTTTGATAACCCTTGTTATGTATTTTATTGTTATGATGTTAGGTTTTATTATTTATGAAGGATGATGATGATGATGATGATGATGATGGATCATTGTGATGAGGATGATGTTATTGATGTGTTGTAGCTTGGATTGAGGTAAGTAAAATGATGATGGCATGTGTTATATGGATGTCTAACATGTATGTGTTATGTATGTTTGTGGTTAGTGATAAGAGACTTGATATGTGCTTATATGCTAGAATGAGTATGATCTAAGTGATGAATTTGGTGGTGAGAGTAAGTGATGTTAGGTGTTTATGCAAGAAATGGGAAAGTGGAGTTGCTAAGTAAGTGTTTGGATATATGTGATGCTTATGTGTTTGATTGAAGTATGATGGTATGTGATTATCATTTTACTTACTAAGCGTAAGCTTATTCTTTTAGTTGTCAATGTTTTATTGTAGGTTTATGTGCGGCGAAATGGAAGTACTTGGACCATAGCCTAAGGAATTGGAAGCGGATTGATAGGTGAATTGCCATTAGGAACTTAGTATAGAATACCGAGCTCAAGTGTCAAGGTTGTACCCCCGAGAGTCTTTTGTCGATTTGTAAAGTGTAGTCGTGTGTCAAAATGTATGTCAAAGTGGTCATGACGATTTGGGAATCCAACGATGAGTCAAAGTTTAGTTTATGTGTCTTTGCATAAAGTTAAAGAGGCATTTGGTTTAGTTGTAAATATACCCATTTTGGGTTGTAAACGGGTCAAGTGCCCTTGGAACATGTTTGTTATGTTAATCTAATGATTTCTGGAAAGTTTGATGTAATTCGGAAGTGGTATAAGTGGTTTGTTGTGAAAATGGGTCAAAAGTGGTTTATGCATAACCCGTCAGTTCTGGGATCTACCCTTAGGTTCCAAAGTATGGACCTAAGTGTGGATCCTTAGTTTCAGTTTAGGATCCCCCTTTAGGTTCCAAAGTATGGACCTAAGTGTGGATCCATAGTTTTCAGTTTAGGATCCCCCTTTAGGTTCCAAAGTATGGACCTAAGTGTGGATCCATAGTATTCAGTTTAGGATCCCCCTTTAGGTTCCAAAGTATGGACCTAAGTGTGGATCTAGAAATGGTCATCTTGGTTATGAATGTAGATTCTTATAAATGGTCAATAGAGTAACGGAATGTCAAGTAAAGTCAAGCGTTTCCCGTCAAATCTTAAAGTATAATTTCAGTCCTGGACCTTAGTGTGGATCTTCCAGGATCTACTTTTAGGTTCCATAAATCTGGACCTTAGAGTGGATCTTTCAGGATCTACTTTTAGGTTCCACAATCTAGACCTTAGTGTGGGTCAGTTTCGGAATGTTACTTTTTTGCAAAAAAATTTCACGTTTTTGGTCAAAGTGGTCAAGGGGCGTTACAACTTGGTATCAAAGCCAGGTTTAAGTGAATTAGGTTTCCTTTAGGTTGCCTAGTCTTAAACCTCTTGTAGACGCGTTAAGTTAAGTTTGAGATAGGCGAGCAAATATTTTGTAAGTTATAGGATGTGAATGTTGAGTTGAAGTGAATGATGTGATTGCTATATGGGTATAATGAGGGGGACTTAGGGATGTGTCTTATGTGATATATGACGTGGGAGACTTGATGTGTGAGTGATAGGATTACCGTGCACCTCGGGCTGTCTCGGTAGTTATTATACGATTATGTGATTGTGTGCTATGGTAGTTAGCGAGGGTGAATAGGTGTAATAAGTTGTGTGGTGGGTTATAAGAAATGTGACTAAAAATGAAAGTGCATGGCTTGTGAGCTAGGAATGACCAAAGTATGGTCTTATGAGTAGTTATACTTAGTGTGATGATCATTAAAGAGGTATTAGAGACGGGTTAGTGGGAAGTCAAGGTATTAGGAGCATGATTTTGAACATGTAGTAACGTTGAATGTATGTGGTGAAGAAATGAAATAAAAATATATACATAATAAGTTTGTGATGAACTTAGTTACAAGATGAGGAAAGGCATAGTAATTGAGTAAATAGTAAAATAGAACGAAACTTCCTAAATAATAATAGCTAAAATGAGATGAATATGTGTGAAGCTAAGGTGTTGTCATGAAATAATTATATTACGGCTAAGGCGATTAGCTGTAATCATTAAAAAAAATGAGCGTGTTATAATTGACGATCTATGTAAGGTCTACATGTAAAGGAAGCGAGTGAGACTAAAAGAAGAGAGATAAGATATGGAAATAAAAATGTGATGGATTAAAAACGTAAGAAAGAATGAGAGGAGTATGTGTGAGATAAAGACGTTGTCTTGAAATTATCATATTACGGCTAAGACGATTAGCTGTAATCACCATAATGAATGCATGAGTTTCGGTTGGTAAAATGTGAGAAGTCTATATGTAAATGAGTCGAGTGGACTAAAATGTAAAGTAAGAATGTGAAAATAATTAATGAAGGCTAAGAATGCAAGAGGTAAAGTAAAGATGTGAAAATAACTAAAGCGGATTAAGAATGTAAGGAGTGTGTATGAGATAAAGGCGTTGTTCTGAAATTATCATATTACTGCTAAGGCGATTAGCGGTAATTACTATAATAAATGAATGTAATAATGTGTGTGTGGTGCTTATGACTTGGATCCGTTGTTAAGGTGATAAAGTGTGAATGTAATGATCCTTCGGGATGAATGTTAAATGTGGTATCCCTCGGGATGACCAAGTAAAGGAATGTTAAGGAATCATTCGGGATGAATGTTAAAAATCCTTTTGGATGAAAAGTGTTGCCTTCACCGGCAAGGGGTTGCCTATGTCCATGGCGTATAAAAGTATCCCCATGATGAATGTGATAATGTGAAGGATCCAAGTCTAAGAAGAGTAAAAATAATGTAATAAAAACAATGAGAAAATAATAAAAGTTAAATTGGGAATTAGGAGTAGTGGTGTTATGTCGGGAATACATAACCATGAATTTATATTTCTTGATTTACATCGATTGGGACGCCTCTCCATGTAAATGAGGAATTATAAACAAGTGGGCTATGTGTTGCCGACATGGCACGAGTAGGGTTAGAGAAGTAGAAAGAGGGAGTTTAGAGTTAGTTAGGAATTGTAAGGACTAAGATAAGAGGATTAGAATTTGACCATGGCTTTTAGTTGAGACTTAGGAGAACCTTGATGGGACGGAGAAATTGTAATGATGATATGATGGGCCTTGCGGTGTGGTGCAAAAGATGATGAATGAAGATTGTTAGGAATATAAATATTCAGTTGAAGACTCGGTCACCCCGAGTACTTAGTAGCACATCATAGCTCGTAGGATAATTAGTAATATTATTAGTAGTTTAGTTATTATTAATATTGTGGAGTGGGTCGGGTCTTTACCCACTGTCAGCTCGCTCCACAGTCCACTAGGGACATATTATGTAACACTATAAATACACCCTTCCTACCCACGGGAAGGGTTGGACCTTTCAAGCTAATCTAATCTCATCTTATTTCTCTCTCTACAAAGGCTCCCAAACTCTCCTACCTCTCTCTAGAATCCTTCTATTCGATCCATATTATACGCCCTAATCTTGTGTTTCTTTGTTAGTGAATACCCTACAATTGGTATCAAGAGCCATGGTTAGGTCCATGAGAGTTGGTATTCACGGATTTGCTTAATTTTTGGGGTTTTTAGTTCGAATAGAAAAGTAACAAAAATTCTATTTTGTGTCGTGGTTAGTGATTAGAAGTTGTTAAATCTTGTACTTTCTAGCTTAGGAATAGTATAAGAGTAGTATTTGGTGCTTGGAATCACAGATTTAAGACTTGTGTGGTGATTTTGGGTGATTCGTGGGTTTTTGCTTAAGTGTTCTTCGCTGCGGTTTGTGTGCTTTGGACAAGTTCTTGGACGCGGTTTGTGTCATTTCGAAGACGCGGTTTGTCTTATTACTAGTTTAGGCAAAAGGACAAAAAGCATTGAAAGCGACGTGTTTGGCAGTTTGTGTATACGCGGTTTGTCTCTGAGGCGTGTATGCGGTTTGTGTCTACGCGGTTTGTCTCTGCAGCGTGTATTCGGTTTGTGTCTACGCGGTTTGTCTCTGAGGCATGTATGCGGTTTGTGTCTACGCGGTTTGTCTCTGAGGCGTGTATGCGGTTTGTGTCTACGTGGTTTGTCTCTGCAGCGTGTATTCGGTTTGTGTCTACGCGGTTTGTCTCTGAGGAGTGTATTCGGTTTGTGTCTACGCGGTTTGTCTCTGAGGAGTGTATGCGGTTTGTGTCTACGCGGTTTGTCTCTGCAGCGTGTATGCGGTTTGTGTCTACGCGGTTTGTCTCTGCGGCGTGTATGCGGTTTGTCTAGGCGGTTTGTATCCACAGAGGTGCTATTTGTCCGTGGCGGTTTGACCAAAGTTGACTTTTTACGTCAAAACTTCAAACGGCCATAACTTTTGAACCGTAACTCCGTTTTCAGCGAAACACCTGTCAAAACGACCGTGAGACCGAGGAGAAGGACACGTTGTATTAATTTATTCATTCAACCCAACTTTCGAAGCCTGAAATCGCTCCAGAATGAAGTTATTGAGTTTCTAAGTTTTTCAGACCAAAATTTTGCCATAATAACTTGCAACAACCATACCAATCAGATCAACAAGTCTACCAGACCTTCATCATAACACATATCAAGCATCATTCCACGGTTTATTCTTGATTTTGTAAAACCCCGCGAAAGAATCTATTTCTCGGTTTAAATCATAGAATTGTAAAATCCCGTGCACGTTAATATCATGTCAAATACTTCAGATTCTGCTATATCAGAGATACTCAAATTGTACAACATGATTGACAAACAAAAGATTCCCAAAGATGTTCGACAGATAAACGTGTTTGACTATGTTGGTGCCAATAGAGACTTTGTGTGCCCGAATTCTCAAGAAAACAAGCTTCATCAGCCACAGACAAACGTTGTTGAGTCAGATACTGCTAGGAACAACGTGCAACATGAGAAACACAACAAAGCGTCGGCTGAACCTAATGGGGTATCTTCTGTCATTAATAATGATAATGTGTTGCATGAACAAAAGATTCCCGTCAAAGTACAACAGACAAACGTTGTTGAGTCAGATATTGCTAATATGGGAAATAGCGATGTTATCCTATATGAACAATATGTGAATCACAACGAAGCGTCTGTTGTACCTAGTTGTGCATCTTCTGTTCTAAACGATGATTATGTGCTGCATGAGAACACTATATTTGTCCCTGATGATAACTTGATCACTAGCCTAAACATTTACAAAGAACAAGTAGCTATGTATGAACAGCGTGCTAAGTTTGAGCTTAATGAACGTGAGCAGAAATTAGAAGGTCAAATGAGTACACTTATTAAAGAGTCTAGAGTAAGAGAAGAAACATTAAAATTAGAGTTGAGTTCTTTGAAAAGTCAGCTAGAACAGTCTGTCAAACAGAAACATGAAGCACAAAAGTGTATAACTACACTTAAGCTAGAATTCAAAGAAAAAGAAACAACACTTTTAAATGATTTCTCTAGACTCAAGACGTTAAAAAATAAGCTTGAAGATAAGTTGTACACACAAGACCAAACCAGACAGACTGCCCAAATGATGTATAAGCACAGAAAGTTAAGTGACAAGCATAGTGAAAGCAATGTAGGTAGATCTAAATTAGCTATTCATGAGATTGTTAAGATAGCCCAACCTGCATTAAATTATTCTAATGTGATGTTTATGCCTAATCATGACCCGCCTGGGCTTATCTACACTAAAGAGGGGGAGGAGATGAGTGAGAGAACAAAGGAAAGAATGAATGAGAAAATGAGGGATCCCGAGTGCATAGCCAGACGAATAATAATCAAGCCCCATGACTATAGTGAGGAAAATCGTTTGACTGTGTTTGCTCCTCAAAAGAAGTTAACACCTGAACAGATATTCTGGAAACAAGATAATGAAAAACTTAAGGAAGAAAAACTTAAGGCCAACACCCCTCTCATTAGAAAAGTTGCGTCCATAACGGTGTATCCTCCCAATATACCTAGGAATTTGGTGCCTTTGTCTCTTCCCACTGAAAGCAAAACCTTTATTAGCTTATATGTGCTTTGGCAACTGTTTGCTGATTTCGATAAAACATGTAAGAAGAGAATCACACCAACTGGCATTACTGAGGGGGAAAGGTGTTTTGAACATGCAAAAAGGTGTTACTTAACTGAGGTCATGCCATTCTTTAAACTACTCAAAGAACATTTTGAAGGGATGCAAACTGCCCTTAAAAACAAAATAAATGAAATGAAAGTAGTGTTTAAAGATATGGAAAATGAGGTAACTCAAAATGTGATAGAACTTAAGACTCGTGAGATTGAAAGAAAGAACATTCTCATCACAATTGAGAATTTGATTGCTAGATGTATTGCACAAGATTTATTTTAAACTGCTACTGATTCTGCATTATCTGCTTGTCAATTTCATGAGTATTCTATTGCTTTGAATGTTACCCAGAATCGTGTTGTTGAGCTTGAGGGGGAGAATTTGAAATTGCTTGAAAAAATTCAAAATGATGACCATGATAACATGGTTAAACATTTTTCAAAACTAGAAGTTGATTATCTGAACTTGCAACTCAAACATCAACACTTAAAAGAAAAATGCAAAATATCAAATGTCAAGACATCCTCGGATGCTCCTGAGTTTGATACATATTTTGAATTAAGCAAACGTGATGAAAAAATTCAAGCTCACACTAACACGATTCGACTGTTGAGGGCCCAAGTTGCCCAATTGAAATCCAACAAATGTGAGGTGTATGGCACCAATAAACCTTCGTCTTCAGATTCTCAGAATTTTCAGTATCAAGACACCATCAACAAGTTACATTATGAAAATGAGTGTTTTCGAGAAGAAAATTCTAAGATTAAACAGCATTACAAAGAGTTATATGACTCAATTAAAGTCACACGAAATAGTCATAATGAAAATATAACTTCTTTGTTAAATGAAATTGAGAATCTTAAGACTCAGGTGAAAGGAAAAATGCCATGTACCACTTGTAATTGTGTTGCATCAAAGGTCTCTGCTTGTAAAATGTATGATGTTGATGTGAGGCCTAATCCATTTCCCATGAGAAACAACAGACCTGTCCATCAAATGTACCTCTGTCACCTTAGGGATGGAATTGACACTCTTCGTGAGGTTGTGGAAGAGGACAGAATAGGAAAACCACTCGATAAGGCAGTAGGTTATGCCTTCGTCCTCACAAAAAGGATCCAGGAACAGTTAGAATATGCCATTGGCACGGGCCCTAAGTCTCACAACCAAAGAGATAGAATAGTTGCATCGTCATCCACAATTAAGAACAAGCATGTAACCTTTGAGGTATCTTTGGAAACTTCAGATCCCAACACATCAAAACATGTTCAGCAACTAGAAGTAAAGAAGACTAAGATTCCCATCAGTCCTTCTACAGGAGTTAATAGTGACACTAAAGCTAGCGAGTCAAAACCTAGGAGAAACATTAAGAATTCTAGGATTTCACCAGCTAAAAGTGTTCCTAAAAGGAAAGTAGAAGACCACATGAGAAACAACAAGTCAGATTTGAACAAAAGGAATCATAATTCGAATCCAAATTCACTTTGCAAAACATGTAATGAATGCATAATTTCGTGTAATCATGATAAATGTGTTAAGATATTTCTAAACTCGTCCAACAAACCCCCAGTTAGGAAAGTTTGGAGAGCTAGACAAATTAAGCAATCTTGGAAACCTACAGGGAAAATGTTTACCAATGTGGGCTTTCAGTGGAAGCCCACGGGCCGAACATTCACACTAGGGGAACATTGCCCTTTAACAAGGATTACAATTCCTAGAGTAGTGTCTGTTAAGGAATGGAAGCCTACTGGTAGAGTTATCCCTTTAGATACACAATGTCCCTTAACTAGGTCCATTGCATCTACTAGTGTTGCTCCTATTGTTAAAACCAAGGCACCTATGGTTTCAGCAGCCCCAAAGATTGTTTGCACTAACCAACTGGAACCCAACCTAAATTGGGGATCCGGCTCTCCAAATTCTCTTGTTTCGTCTGTTTTCAAATGCAGGTCGTACGGATCGTCCTTTGACATTTGGACACAGGTTGCTCACAACATATGAGGGGAAACATCAAATGACGTCTGAACACCTCAGTTCAGGCCTCGTACTTCAACGACAATGACGTCTGTACACTTCAGTGCAGGCCTCGTTCTTCAACATATGACGTCTGAATACATCAGTTCAGGCCTCGCTCTTCATCATAATGGCGTCTGCTGACATCTCTTCAGGCCCCGTTCATCAAAGAAAAGAAAAGTGTACGCTTGAGTGCACTTTATCTTCAAAAGAAGAGGAATCTTCTTACTTATGACCATTCTCATCAAGCTTCATGTTCTTATCATGCTCATTCAGTCATCAAGTGGATCTACTTACCGCCGATGGTATTCTTATTCACCCGGTCTATCAAAAATGGCAGTTGACCGTCATATGCAATTTTTGAGGGGGAGAAAGGTGAATAAACTACATGGTGATTGAGATTTAAGAAATGGTCATACGAATATTCTTTGTTTCTTACTAGTCTCATCAATAAGCTTCATACTTGCTCCATGCCCGTTCACTCAATCAAAATTGACATCGTATGCAATCTTTGAGGGGGAGAAGTGTGAATAGTGGATCAACCTCATATGCACTTGTCCAATCAAAGATGGCATCCTCGCATGCAATCTTTGAGGGGGAGAAGTGTGAACAAGTGATTCAACCTCATATGCACTTGGTCAATCAAAGATGACATCCTCATATGCAATCTTTGAGGGGGAGAAGTGTGAACAGTGGATCAACCTCACATGAACTTGTTCAATCAAAGATGGCATCCTTGTATGCAATCTTTGAGGGGGAGAAGTGTGAACAAGTGGTTCGATGTACACTTGATTGTTTGTTCACTCACTTGTGCTAGGCATCTAATTGTGACTATGGAGTTGATCAGGTATCAATCACTCGAGATTGAAGTTGACTTCCTCAAAGGCGTGATCTTATTCTATCTTGGAGCCGGGGATGGTTGGATGCATGACATTCAATGATAACTTGCTCGTGCGTAAGATTTAAGTTGAAGACTTAGGTTATCTAGTTACCCGCAGTCGTGGTAACTATCACTTAAAGGAGTTACGTTGTAGTTCTCAGTATCACACGCCGTTGACGTTGTGGATAATCGTAAGAGGTGTTAATGTCTCATACCTTGGTTAGGTATTGAGTACTTAGAGATTTGCTTGGAGCACTAATTCTCTACACCGTTCTTCCAACATTAGTGCAAGCGTAAGTCACAAGAATGGGGAATTCTATCTTCAGGTTCAAGTTTGGCATATCGGGTTTGCTCCATCAGTTATCACTTCAAATAGCCTACTTAAGGGTTGATAAAGATAGTCAGAGACGGTTTCGGTAGCGGTTAATTCTCACTTGATCTACTTGAGCCCAAATTTGTTCTTCTCACAAGATTTATAGAATATGTTCGTAAAATGTGTTGCTAATTCTGAGGTATCAAAACCAGCAAGGGGGAAGGAGACATACATCTGAATACACAATGAGTACACATGATGAGCTTTATACTTCTTCTCAATTGAAGATTATTCCAGGAAGACAAATGTCATAACCGCAGAGAATATCAGTGTTCTAACTCGTTCCTTCTGATGTATCATTCCAACTACGTGTGGGAAGAGAATGTCAGTTTTTGATGATAAAAGAGGTACACAATTGTATTATGGTTCCTATGGTTAGTCGGTATCCTACTGAAGGAAATGTGTACATCCGGTACTCAGTAGCTGGCATGGTACTGTCTTGGTGTTATCGTGTCGACTACATACGGGATAAATTGCTTACACTCAGGACTTAGCTGAATTTGGTGTAACAATTCTCATCTGCAATTTCCTGAAAGGAGATAAGGGGATTTTCGGGTCTTAATTGATTTTGATGATGCTTTGTCGACTTCGTTAATGGGATTGAGTGTGTACTTCGGGTTTTTGGGCTTCATATATCGAGACTGGCTGCATCTCTTCAATTACTTGGGGGAAGTGGTCTCTGGATACTCTTGGCATGCATTACTTCAGTCTTCAGCGGGAAGTAATGTGAGAAGAATTATTCAAATGTGAGATGATTCGTTGCTGATCTATTTGAGGATCCCCGAACGGAGAATCACGATGATTATTCTTAAAAAGGAGCAGTAATACTTGATGTGGTTTGCTACGGTTTCCGCTGTACACTTACCTTATGTAAGCTTGAAAGAGAGCTTAGAATCTGCTCAGTAAGAAGATTGTCGGTTTGGGGGGAAGCTATCAAAGCTGTACATTGGGAAGGCTCAAGTTCCGTCGATTGTTCAGGAGCCTCGAAAGCTTTGGTGGTGAAAGTTTAAGAAATGATTGACCACATATTTCTACGACATACTGAACGTATCCTCATTTTGGTATTCATTTCATCATCGTCTTAAACTGAATAATATAGTTTGTACATATCTTAAAACATACTATAAATAGAAAATTATAGAAAACCTGCAAATTGTAAATAGAGATGCGTAAAACCAGAAAAACCACAAAAATTAAAAAAAAAATAAAAAAAAAATAGAAAATACCAAAAATAGTTTCACCTAGGCATGTCTTCTGTTTATCGATAACATTTACGGTCTTAGAAATGTCATTCAATAATGACACGGGACTTTAAATGAAGCTCGAGCAGAAGTTATACTAACTGGTTAAAACATGTCTAATGGCTTGCTATTACTTTAGATAGCAACCCGCGCTTCATATTGGGGAAAGCACGTCGCCAAAAAGACGGATGTTCCTCCAACTGGGTGATGTTCACCTGGGCATGGATTACTTCATATCCATGTTTCCTGATTTGATGTACGTTTCAGTGCATCATTTCTTGTAAAAGAAGAGAAATCTTCTTAGTATAACAAATAGTTTTCATTCTATGATTCTTCTGAAAATTATTTGTGAGACACTTGGTGAATATGTGTTGTATGAAATTTGTTTATACTTGGATTATGCATAAAATTTGTCACTCAATCAACGACCACAAATATTTAACTAGAATACGGGTCATTGATTGAGGGGGAGAGTGAATTCAAATTTTATATCATCAAACGGATTTATTGGTTGAAACATACTTGTTAGAAAAGGTTTTGTAGTTAATGGGGTATTAGTTGAAGAGGATCTTGCAAAAAATTTATATCAAATGGCCAAATGTGTTAGTTGCTAGAAAGTTTAGGACATTATGTGCAATTTGCTTATAGTTTCCTAGCTTTATGTATCTAGAAGGTTCATTTGTGTTACTTTGGAATCCTCGTATAATCCCCAAAATGCTTTAAGACTCAAAACCTAAAAGAAGTTAGAAAACCAGTTGTGTTTGATGTTCTTGAATGCTCCATTGGCATTTGTATGAACTAAGTGAATGAGTTTCAAATGTTGTTTGTCTCTGCTGCTTAATTGTTGTTGATATAGTGCATATGTTCTCAGGATTCGCTTAGGTATATTGCTATTATGTTAGAATCATGTTCCTAAGATCCTGAATTGAATATTGAAATATGTGTGAATTGCCATGTTCATGATTGCTGATTGCTCTTCATGCTAGATAGTGGTTTGACGTAATTCCTGATTGTGGTTTGATTATAAGATGAACTTGGTATTATAATGTGGCAAGCTGCTGAAGGGTAGCTATTAAGGAATAGTGTATCTGTATGTATGCATATCTGTGTTGATATTCTTATGCAGATTCCATAGCCAAAATGAATGTGCCAGTTCCCATTCTAACCATTTGATCAGACGTTCAAACTCTATTGATTGGCTCGAAATTCACCTCAACAACAACGTCGGCAACAACAACAACAACAACACTTTCACCACCGCCACCACCATTCATCTATTTTGGTCTCGCCAAGTGGGGATCAACGACATTTGCGAAAGACTTGTTGGTGGATGGATAATTGATGTTGACTACTAACTCAGAAAAGCGGAGGATCACATCATCTGCGCAAAAAGGTCAATATCATTTGTGTCATAATAGTTATCTTGTGCAAAATGAGCAGTGAATCTCCCTCTTAGATTAAGGGGGAGCAAAGTATGTTTCATCATCAGAACATGTTAAACTTGACCACATTTTCTCCCATGTTTTCTAAATTATTTAAATCAATTGGAATCACAAATCTCAAAAGGTTTGAAATTTTTGATCGGGGGAGAGAATGTGATTTAAATATGAAACCTGATGAAAATGTGATGTTTTGGATTTAAGTGTAGGCTCTCCCATATGTGCTAAACTCTTTCGTATATCGATGCACATATTGAGGGGGAGCAAATAGATGAAAAAGGATTTTGGCATAGCATGAGATCGTGACGCAGACTTCACCAATGAATTGACGAAACATAAACTGTCATCAATCGAAAGGACATATCCTGGCCGGGTAATAATTTCAAGCTGGTCTAACCAGTGATGTAAGCGTGTCTCGAAAAGGATGTGTCTGAGTAGATTGTACCGTTTCGAGAAACTTTCTGTGGACTTGACCAGGCCGGGTAATAATTTCAAGCTAGTCTAACTAGTGATGTAAGCGTGTCTCGAATCGGTCATGTTCACTGAAAGTGGATCAATTCAAAAAGTGCAAGCTCTACCCGACATGTGCAAATTTATAAAACGATTAATCAAGCACATGTTGAGGGGGAGCATTTGAAAAATATAAAACTCTCAAGTGTTCGCAAAAATGTGTTTCTTAATCATGAACACTTTGAGAGATTTTTCAAGGATTTGGTTTGGCAATTGTGGAAGAACACCAAAGACCGACCATTGTATTTCATATATTGGAGTTATAAGGATGGTAAGGTTAGGTATTAGTTCCCATGATCCAGCCAGAACCGGAGGGATCTTCCCAGGGAAAATCCTCTAGTTAGAATAGAAGTCCTTAGGAATGATTAAAAAGGAGAAAAGTGAATAAGGGAAAAGTGCCAACTGAGATGGAGGTAGCACTGGAACAAACCCAACAAGGTGCTAGTTATGAAGTCTCGGTAAGCACTGAAGGGGTTGAAGAATGAAAAAGAAATGTAAAGATAAAGGGTGAAAAGAAAGAAGCCCTCCTTACATCTTAGGCAGAAACTGGGTCAATACATATGCTGTCAGAATCACTTAGTTGATTGCTGACATTGAAGACAAAGTATCATGGACCCAGTGATACGCTGCACAACCCTCCCTAGCCACTCAAGGTCCCTCAAAGGACTCTTGTTTCACTTGTCACGGAGATCAATTCATTGCTATTGTCTCTCTCACTCCGAGTTGGATGATATTGAAAAGGTGGCAGTCCTCTCCAGCCTCCGATCACTAAATCAAAACGCACTATTGAGTCTAGAGCCCAGAGATCATCAATAAATCTCAGTAGGACACATTTCCAATATGCTTGCTGTTTCATACACCGTGAAAAGCAGGAAAATATATATGAAGAGTCCTACGCATTATCCTTGTGGTATTGCCAGAACATCCGAGTGATACGTAAAGTATTCACAATGAAGATGGAAATCCTTCTAGAGCCAACATCTAACAAGCTCTTGGTGGGTGACATGTGAGATCCTTCATGGATCAAGCTTGTGACAACTGGAAAGAAACGATGGGGCGATTCAATTTTGAATCAAACTTGTTCCAGGATATGGATTGACGGATACTTTTGGAAAACCTTTCAATGTGCTCACCAACAATGTTTCGAGCACATTGATTGTGAAAAACTTTCAAACAAAAGTATTTTTGACAGAAATGTGATTTCAATTTATAAAACCCTTGTCGTGTTGCACAAAATGTTTATTCGGTGACACGCAAGTGATTTTTCTAATCAATTTCTCGTCAATCAGTGGGTATTTAATTCACTGATTCACTCTACCGTGCTGTCTGCTTTGAGATGTTCCGGTATGAGAACATGCTTAGTGTGATGTTTCTGACATTATTTTGTTGGAAGACTCATTACTACAAGCTGGAAATTCCTGTCAAGGAGAATCTTCTTTAAAGGGAATTCTACCTGATCACAGGTCGGTCTTCACAGAACCGAAGGTTAAATCCAACCACATATCGAACGAATGACAAAGCCATATTCGTTCTCCGACTTTATTGCTAACTGTTTTATTTCAGATTCATATAAAGATGGCGATGGTGGTTCCTGATTCCAGCTGAGACGTGTCAATCCACCCTCCATGCTCACACTTCCAACTCATTACCAAAGAAATCATGATAGTTGAAAGACCTACAACAATGCTTCCGCAACTCTGATGAAATCTATCATGATCCCGAATAGTATGAGTATGTGAGTCCAACAGTCACAACAAGTCACATGGAGGCAATATCACTGCTGTGGATAAGCTCAGAGATTTTCGGTGACTGATGATCTCTAAGAAAGCTCAAAGATCACAACTTCACATGAAGTCGAAGATGCAAGATGAATTGAAGACATATGATGGATGATATCTTCAAAGAATACTCAAAGATCATCCAAAACAAAAACAGTCATCGAAAGTTCACTGCTGAAGGCACAAAGATTTTTGAAGATGAAGAATCAAGATATACGAGCTATGAAGTCAAGATTCAAGGATAGAGTGCTAGAATTCAGAACATTAATTTCGGGGTGACCTCCCTTAGGGGGAGATTGTTAGGAATATAAATATTCAATTGAAGACTCGGTCACCCCGAGTACTTAGTAGCACATCATAGCTCGTAGGATAATTAGTAATATTATTAGTAGTTTAGTTATTATTAATATTGTGGAGTGGGTCGGGTCTTTACCCACTGTCAGCTCGCTCCACAGTCCACTAGGGACATATTATGTAACACTATAAATACACCCTTCCCACCCATGGGAAGGGTTGGACCTTTCAAGCTAATCTAATCTCATCTTATTTCTCTCTCTACAAAGGCTCCCAAACTCTCCTACCTCTCTCTAGAATCCTTCTATTCGATCCATATTATACGCCCTAATCTTGTGTTTCTTTGTTAGTGAATACCCTACAAAGATAAAAGAATGTGAACGTATTAGTCGAGTGTAATGATGTAAAGTCAATTAGTACGAGTTCTTAAGTAGCGAGTAGTCAAGAATGAGGGTAGAGGATAAAGCGAGTGAAATGATGATATGCGGTAATAGGGCGGATTAGAATGATGATTGGCGATAATAAGTAAGTCTGGTATTATGTAAAATCTAAGCGAGAGTTGTGTGGTATAAAAGTAAGCGGGGGTAATGTGGATTAGGGCATGTGATGCGTTATAGTATGCACAGAGTTGCGAGGTCACTTAAGTCGTTGCACTAAATAAACTAAGAATTAAGGGGCTAAGAATGAGAGGAGTTATGAGACTAAGTGTGGTTAGAAATAGAACGACAGATTTCGGGGACGAAATCTAAATAAGGGGGGTAGAATTGTTAGACCCGTTTCCCGGGTATTGGGACCCCACCCTAGATGAAAATAGATAAGGGCCTTTCTTGATTGGCTAGTCAACATTTGTTGTGTAATGGTCAAACCCGATAGTCAAAATATGACTAACGTGGTAATGTAAATATGATGTGTAGCTAAAGGGGCCTAAGTTGTCATTGTTGTAAGTATGTTATAAGTTAGTTGTGGCCAAATTAGAAGGAATGGAACTAGAAGGGCCATTCTTGCCATAAGCCCAAAGATGCCACCTAACTATCTATATCTAGGATTATCTAGACAATTCTCTCATTATTGAGAGAGAGTGAGAAGGCCGGTTTTATTGAGAGAAAAAGGGAGGGAAAGAGAAGTCTTGGTGGCTTAAGAAAGAAGATGATCAAGTCTTGATGTTTATAGTCTTCCCTAGCTATGATCATTGCAAGTAAGTGTCTATGATCTTGTTGTTAGTGAAGTTATAGTTTATGAGTAAGTGGAAATCATCATATGATGTGGTTGAGATCATATGATGATTTGGTTAGGAAGATGATTATGTTTTGATGGGTTTTGATAACCCTTGTTATGTATTTTATTGTTATGATGTTAGGTCTTATTATTTATGAAGGATGATGATGATGATGATGATGATGACGATGGATCATTGTGATGAGGATGATGTTATTGATGTGTTGTAGCTTGGATTGAGGTAAGTAAAATGATGATGGCATGTGTTATATGGATGTCTAACATGTATGTGTTATGTATGTTTGTGGTTAGTGATAAGAGACTTGATATGTGCTTATATGCTAGAATGAGTATGATCTAAGTGATGAATTTGGTGGTGAGAGTAAGTGATGTTAGGTGTTTATGCAAGAAATGGGAAAGTGGAGTTGCTAAGTAAGTGTTTGGATATATGTGATGCTTATGTGTTTGATTGAAGTATGATGGTATGTGATTATCATTTTACTTACTAAGCGTAAGCTTATTCTTTTAGTTGTCAATGTTTTATTGTAGGTTTATGTGCGGCGGAATGGAAGTACTTGGACCATAGCCTAAGGAATTGGAAGCGGATTGATAGGTGAATTGCCATTAGGAACTTAGTATAGAATACCGAGCTCAAGTGTCAAGGTTGTACCCCCGAGAGTCTTTTGTCGATTTGTAAAGTGTAGTCGTGTGTCAAAATGTATGTCAAAGTGGTCATGACGATTTGGGAGTCCAACGATGAGTCAAAGTGTAGTTTATGTGTCTTTGCATAAAGTTAAAGGGGCGTTTGGTTTAGTTGTAAATATACCCATTTTGGGTTGTAAACGGGTCAAGTGCCCTTGGAACATGTTTTTTATGTTAATCTAATGATTTCTGGAAAGTTTGATGTAATTCGGAAGTGGTATAAGTGGTTTGTTGTGAAAATAGGTCAAAAGTGGTTTATGCATAACCCGTCAGTTCTGGGATCTACCCTTAGGTTCCAAAGTATGGACCTAAGTGTGGATCCTTAGTTTCAGTTTAGGATCCCCCTTTAGGTTCCAAAGTATGGACCTAAGTGTGGATCCATAGTTTTCAGTTTAGGATCCCCCTTTAGGTTCCAAAGTATGGACCTAAGTGTGGATCCATAGTATTCAGTTTAGGATCCCCCTTTAGGTTCCAAAGTATGGACCTAAGTGTGGATCCAGAAATGGTCATCTTGGTTATGAATGTAGATTCTTATAAAGGGTCAATAGAGTAACGGAATGTCAAGTAAAGTCAAGCGTTTCCCGTCAAATCTTAAAGTATAATTTCAGTCCTGGACCTTAGTGTGGATCTTCCAGGATCTACTTTTAGGTTCCATAAATCTGGACCTTAGAGTGGATCTTTCAGGATCTACTTTTAGGTTCCACAATCTAGACCTTAGTGTGGGTCAGTTTCAGAATGTTACTTTTTTTGCGAAAAAATTTCACGTTTTTGGTCAAAGTGGTCAAGGGGCGTTACAGTTATCACCGGTAATAGTTTGTTTTTTTTACCTCTTTGTATAAACGTATTAGAATCGACAATGTTTTTTTTTTTTTTTTTTTTTTTGGTTAGTGGTTTCCTATAGAGTTCCTTCAAGATGTTGAGACGAATGATTTTGTGATAGAAGTGTCGGGATTTAAAATACATTTGGTTGCAAACAGGGGTGTTATTCCTGGTTCTGGTGATAGGGATGGATTTGAATTTATTGTTCAATGGGATACAGTTGTTGGACGTGCAAATCTTATGGTTGGTGAGCGAGTTGTGTTGACAAAGCAGAGTGATACACGAATATGTTTGATGAGGTTTGATGATGATGGATTCCAGCTTTCCCATGAACAACATTACCCTACACGGCTTGCGTTTGTGCAAGGGCATGATGCTAATGAGGCTGGTATTATTCCGTTTAGTTTAATTCATATTGGTTCATACTTGTTATTATTTATATATATATATATATATATATATATATATATATATATATATATATATATATATATATGTATGTATGTATGTATGTATGTATGTATGTATTTTTTATTTTTTATTTTTTTGAAATAGTTGGAAGAGTTTTTAATTGAGTAAGGTTTAATTTATATGTCATTTCTTAGATGATAGTTTGGTTCATAGGTGTAACTGGTTGCACCATGGTGTTCACTTGAGTGAAGAGACAGCTTTCTACCAAAGGCTATTTCCTTTTGTCATTGATTCTGGTAGATTGGTAAGGGAGGTTACTTGACGTTATTTTGATTTCGTTGTATAAAAGTTATGGTAAATATTGAATAGGTAATTAATGTTTAGTATAATCGTTGAAGTTAATAAGTTGTTGTAATTTGTTGCAGACTATTCCATCTGGGTTTGTTTCTGATAACTTATGGTTCACGGTTAAGAAGCTTTCCTCAAATTTTTTCCAAAGGGTTTCACTAAAAGGAGTTGATCCTAACAATGATTGTTTAATAGAAGTCGCACATGCACATAATTCATCAAACCTATCGAACTTTACACCCATCTCCTCTTGTATATATCTAAGATCACTTAAAAATTCATTGGAACAACAGGAAGCAAATCTATCCGTGTAAAGTAATTGTTCCTCTATTGTTAATGATCTAAATGGAATTTCATCCGCCATGGTGACAAATGAAAATGGTTTTACAAACAAAGGGCACAAAGAAAAAGATAGACTAAAGAAATCTAATAAAAAGAAAATAAATATCTCACTCGATAGGAATCAAGTGAGTAGACCTAATAAAATAAAAATTCAACCTAAACAATAACTATTCCCCGGCAGCGGCGCCAAAAACTTGATGCGTGGTTTTGCGACCTTACAACAGGTTTTACCTCTCGAGGGATCTCAAGAGGCTTGCAATCCCCACCAGGCAGTGTACCTGACCGATGTAGTATAGTGTAGTGGCAAGTACCGGGGGATTGATCGTTCTCTAGAGGAATAGTGTCGTTAGGATTGAAAAACTACTCTAATAGGTCTAAGGGTGAGGGAAGATTCTTTTTTGTATTTTTATATTTTTATGAAAGCAAGTAAAATCTCGGGTTTGAAGGAGTGGGCGGAATTAGTTGCTAGTCAACTAACCCAAATAACTACAATTGCAAATAAAATAAAATAACTGAAAATAAAAAGGTTGTGGAACTTATATGGAGAGAAATGTGTTTACTTAGATTTCCTTACTCCCTAACTATCTTTTACCGGTTGATTAGTGTGTATTAATTGCGTGGATGACAGGTGTATTCCTTAATACCAATCGTGGGGTGGCGTACGTACTTCCCCAACTCTATAAGCTCCTACTTCACTCCTATGTCGAGCCGGCTAAGAAGCACCTAACATGGGATCACTAGAATTCGCTCATGCATTAAATACAACCATAAAAACCTTAGTACGCATTGGTTCATGTTTCTTAAGACGTTCAAGCAAGTTACCGTATAGGAGTTTAGCCAGTTTTCTTAAGCCTAACATCGATAAACAATCATCCAATACAATTAATAACACACCAACAACCAATAATCAATAGTTAGGTTTCATTAGATCTAAGCAAACACAAGATAAATCTAGCCTAGCATGTTAAATAAAAGACAAGAACAAGATATAATCAAACAACACATAGACATATTGAATGATTAATTGATTACTTATCTTCAATTGAACATGGGAGATCCAAGGGTATAAAACCCTTAAAAATGGCAGAAAAATCGTCTTAGGGTTTCTCCTCACAAAGTTGCACACTAATGACTAAAAATTATGAGAATATATATAGAAAATCAGATCTGACGGCGTCACGTTATAGAGCTGACGCCGTCACCCTCGCCGCGGTTAGGGTTTCTTGATGGCCTTCTTAACGCCGTCCCCCTTTAATCTTCCAAAATCCTCTCTGGCTTATCAAGGGTTGACGGCCTTCTTGACGCCGTCCCCCTTTTAATCTTCCAAAATCCTCTCTGGCTTATCAAGGGTTGACGGCGTCACACTGGGGCTTGACGCCGTCACAGGTACTTTTCCAGCAGATTTTTGAGACTTTGTCGTTTTCTTCACTTTTATGCTCCAAAAACGTCCAAAATGCTTCCTTTTCCAGATTTCTTCTCCAAAGTACCTAAAATGACAAAAGAAACGATTTAGGGCAATATTTGATCAAATAAATACGATTAAGGCCTTAAATGACCCCCTAAAAGCGGTACACTTTTCGCTTCATCAACGCTCGTCGGGTCATTTTCGCAAAAGTTATTAAGAAACTATACGTTTTGGTTTAAACGCCATTTAAACATCCTGCACATAACGAAAACAAACTGCGCCAGTTTTTCTCGCATCAGATTAATGTTTAGTACACTCATAATCAATTAGGAAATTTTTGATAATTAAGTTAAAATGTTACCAAATAGACCATGTGTCTTACAAAACAGAAATTGCATTATAAGCACTTTTACTTATCCACAACCTTAGCCTATACCTGCACCACATTTTCTAAGACGATTAGAAGCTTTTATATTGTTGGAAAAGTCAACATATTTTCCCTCCTCCTTTGACCAAAAATCATTCCTTGATTATATAAATCATTCCTTGATTTTTAACACTTACGGTTTTAGGTCTAAAGAACATTTAACACCAACCGACACTAGACTAAGCCTAGCCTAGACATTTTAAGTCTATTAAGTCCATTATAATCATAGTAGAAAAGTTACATTTTGCTTTTCTCAGTTTTACGCAACTTAAGTACGTTTTACATTTAACGCATTTTAAACCTACGTTTCCAGCGTTATCAGCGTTTTCGCGACCCATTAAACTTATCACTCATTTTTATAAGATAATAATGAGTATATTGACAAGTTTAATCATTCCTACAAGTTTCGTATTTTTACGATACCCGGTTTTACGTTTCGTGATTTAAATACTTAAAGTTAGCGATTAACGGGACCAAAACTCACTCCGTAAAGGCAAGATAGAAACTCAAAACTCTTAACCTCCTCATTTTAGCCATATGTGGCATTTTTGAGGAGTCATCAAGCATGGTGGCATGATCTTAACCATTCATTCTTTAGATGTTTACAAGTGTAAACTTAACCATGGTTAAATATTAACCTTATATGTAGTTAACTAGATTTTCTAGCCTATAAATACCAAGCTAAACACCTAGAAAAACTTGCACCACACCTTCTTATAACCTTAAAGTCCTCAAACCAAAGGCACTTCTCTTATATTTTGTAAGAAAGTTCATGTGTTCTTGAGAAAAGCTAGCATTTGATCTTATTTTCTCCGAGTTTTCAAGAAAGAGTCGTTATAATCTTCAAATAACTTCAAGTCTCCAAAAAGACTTTGTTATTATCTTCAAATAGCTTCGGGTTCTCAAGAAGGCGTTGTTATAATCTTCAAATAGCCTCGGGTTTTTGAAGAATACAAATTCTACGTCGAAGCTCCGCTTATATTCCCTTTTTCTATAATACTCAAGCATTCTATATTAAGGTAAGTATTTATATACTTTAAATACTTATAAACGTTGTTAGTTTATTTATTGTATTTATAAACTCTTAATATGTCATATAATCAAGTAAGCAAAATATATGTTTCATATAAATACTATGTTAGTAGGGAGCTTCATGTGAGGGGTTTCATTTTGGTGAACGTATCGACGAGTTGCTGGATTTACGAATTAAAGTGTCCTAGCTCCTCGAACGTTTACTGCATGACCTCTGGATTATGATGGCCTGAACAGTAGTACGAGATATATAAACTATATATGGCAAGTTTAAATATTCACTTCGTTGTTTTAGAATCTAAGACACGATATCATATTTCTAGGTTGCTCATAGAGATTCTCCCGGCTTATCCAGCGATTTAATTATATCCTTAACATCATGTACTCCGAGGTGAGTCATAGCCCTACTCTTAATCTTTTATTCATTTTATACTCCTTGGGGGAGATACATGCTCAAACTATATTTATTTACTATTCACAAGTACACTAAACTTTCACGGATTGCCGTGAGTTCATGGCCCCTATTTTCAATTATTTTGTACTATCTTTGGGGGAGATACATGCTTAACTATTTTTGACAATCACTATTATTTGCAACTACATGTTTATCTGAACTGAATGTTTATTTATGTTAGATAACATTATTGCCATACTTAGAGTTTCTAAATCATGGACCATTAAGCACTATGCGTAGTGAACACGAATATTATGGTTAGATCTATCAGGATTAATGTATCCATTAAGCTAAATCAATTAGAGCAAACAAACGCAACAAACATTTGAGAACACTAGGTACAACAACAGATTACCTACTAGGCTATGACTGAAACGATTATGAAACGAGGTTAATCTAGTACCTTTAGATTAACCTGAAACGATTATGAAACGAGGTTAATCTAGTACCTTTAGATTAACCTGAAACAATTATGAAATGAGGTTAATCTAGTACCTTTAGATTAACCTGAAACGATTATGAAACGAGGTTAATCTTGTACCTTTAGATTAACCTGAAACGATTGTGAAACGAGGCTAACCTAGTACCTTTAGGTTAACCAGAACGATTATGAAACGAGGTTAATCTAGTACCTTTAGATTAACCTGAAACGATTGTGAAACGAGGCTAACCTAGAACCTTTAGGTTAACCAGAACGATTATGAAACGAGGAACTAGAAAACTTAAGACTTCGGTACTAGTATCCTAGGGCAACGAAAGTACTATCTCTATGTGATATTATAATAGTCATACACTCGGTAGTTTTATAAACTACATTTAGTATTTTCCTATACTTGTCACGATGATTTGTACAAGGTTTTCACATTTATTCCACAAACTCTATGAACTCACCAACCTTTGTGTTGACACTTTAGCATGTTTATCTCAGGACCATAATGATCGAGGCTGGCACGGAGGAGCACGGATATTCAAGAGGGCTATAAATTTTATTATCATTCGAAAACTCATTGATGTGTTTTGTAAACATGGAACCATCTGGGACCTCATTTTGTAAACTCTGATATTTATATAATTCGAATGATAAATCTTTTAAAACGGCTCCATTAGAGTTCGTTTTCTATTGTTATAACTGTTGTGCCATGAAGTAATACCCAGTTTGAATTCCGCTCCGTATCACGAAATTGGGGGTGTTACAGATTGGTATCAGAGCTATAGTTATATAGAAACTGGTCTAATTGAGACCTAAACTATAACTGCTTTTTCACAAAAACGTTTTATAGCCTTTCGCTCTCCGTACCTTTCATCCTCCAGACAATTATGTGACTTTTAGACATTTTATTCTACACAAACATACTATCACATTAATATATAGCACACACTGAATTCCGGGACGGAATTCCCTTAAGAGGTAGAGACTATAACAATTCGCATTTTCAGGTTAAATTCTATTCTCGAAACTTTACTATTCATTTTACTATTCATTTTTACTATTCACTTGCACTATTTATTCTCGAAATATTTATTTCATATTCTCGTAAGTTAAATTATTTCCTATGATAAAGTGAAAGTTTGACGCTCGTCGGGTCATTTTCGCAAAAGTTATTAAGAAACTATACGTTTTGGTTTAAACGCCATTTAAACATCCTGTACATAACGAACACCAACTGCGCCAATTTTCCTCGCATCAGATTAATGTTTAGTACACTCATAATCAATTAGGGAATTTTTGATAATTAAGTTAAAATGTTACCAAATAGACCATGTGTCTTACAAAACAGAAATTGCGTTTTAAGCACTTTTACTTATCCGCAACCTTAGCCTATACCTGCACCACATTTTCTAAGACGATTAGAAGCTTTTATATTGTTGGAAAAGTCAACATATTTTCCCTCCTCCTTTGACCAAAAATCATTCCTTGATTATATAAATCATTCCTTGATTTCTAACACTTACGGTTTTAGGTCTAAAGAACATTTAACACCAACCGACACTAGACTAAGCCTAGCCTAGACATTTTAAGTCTATTAAGTCCATTATAATCATAGTAGAAAAGTTACATTTTGCTTTTCTCAGTTTTACGCAACTTAAGTACGTTTTACATTTAACGCATTTTAAACCTACGTTTCCAGCGTTATCAGCGTTTTCGCGACCCATTAAACTTATCACTCATTTTTATAAGATAATAATGAGTATATTGACAATTTTAATCATTCCTACAAGTTTCGTATTTTTACGATACCCGGTTTTACGTTTCGTGATTTAAATACTTAAAGTTAGCGATTAACGGGACCAAAACTCACTCCGTAAAGGCAAGATAGAAACTCAAAACTCTTAACCTCCTCATTTTAGCCATATGTGGCATTTTTGAGGAGTCATCAAGCATGGTGGCATGATCTTGACCGTTCGTTCTTTAGATGTTTACAAGTGTAAACTTAACCATGGTTAAATATTAACCTTATATGTAGTTAACTAGATTTTCTAGCCTATAAATACCAAGCTAAACACCTGTTGGGAATTATCATACAATTCAAGAGAAGACAAACTTAGGTCTGGTAATATGTCAGAGTTAGGTCTGTTTTCGTATTAGGTCTGGTAATACAAAGTTAAGTCTGGTAGTCTGTTTTAAGTCTGGTTGACTTATTATGTTAAGTCTGGTCGTGTTATAAGGAAAGTTTGTTAGAGATATGTTAGGAAAAGATACAAAACGTGTATGTATCTTTATAGAAGATTCATGAATATCTTCTTAGTCGGTTAGCATTAGGGTTTCCTTGTGTTATAAAAGGATCCCTAAGATTGTTAGTTTTCATGAGAGAGTTGTACGAGTTTCACTATTGTGATTAATAGTAATATACGAAGTTAGTGTTATCTCTGTGTGTGTTCTTCATTGTTCTTGTTAAGTTTTCGCATTAACATTAACAATCATTAAGGGTTTCTCAATTAGACTTGTTTGGATTTATCTTAACCATCTACTAAGTATTCAAGGCTACTTAGAGATCCACATACAATTCGTGGACCAACAAGTGGTATCAGAGCAAGGCGAGAGACTCTGAGTTCGAAGAACACTTAACCTCAAAAACCTATTCTCACTCAATTCACCCTACACAATGTCTGAGACCGATAAGCCTATTAACACTGAAACTTTTTCAATCCATAACAGTGAGGATGAGAGATCAAACCATGAAGATGAAGGAAAAACTGAATCCAGTAACTCCCAAACACAACAACAACCCATCCCTTCCACAACCACAATCTCAAACATAAAACTTCCATTACTGAAAAGAGATGAATATGATATATGGGCCATGGAGATGGAACATTATCTGGAGCATATTGATAGTGATGTATGGAAGGTTATTTAAAGGGGAAACTCTAAGAAAAGAATTTCACAAGGGACTGATGGGCAGCTGAGAATAATGCCACCAGTATCTGCTGAGGAGATTAGGGCTGTGGAGAAGGAAAAGAAGGCCAGAACCTTGCTTCTTATGGCTATTCCTAAGGAGCATCTGCAAAGGTTCCATGGCATGGTTGATGCTAAGGAGATGTGGGAGGCTATCAAGAAACGATTTGGAGGGAATGCAAACTCCAAGAAGATGCAAAAGGCTGTTCTTAAACAGCAATTTGAGACATTCAGTGTTTCAAAGACTGAAGGATTGGAGAAGGGCTATGACAGATTTCAACATCTGTTAACACAACTGGAAGTTCATGGTGCAGCAGTTTCGAATGAGGATGCAAACCACAAGTTCCTTAGATCTTTACCATCAGAATGGGGTAATGTATCTGTGGCGATGAGGATAAAGGAGGAAGTAGATTCAATGACACCTGATGACCTTTACAATAATCTTAGGATGTTTGAAAGGGACATCAGTAATAACACTCAGGCATCTACCAGTTCATCAAATGTTGCTTTTGTGTCACAAAACAAAAGCAGTACTTACAAGGTTAAACCTGGTAGTGTTAGGTCTGGTATCTATGAAACTCCTTCAAGTGAAAGATCTGCTTCAAGTTTTACTGATGAGGTGATACATTCTTTCTTTGCCAACCAAACGGAAGATGAAAGCTTTATTAGTGAAGACTTAGAACAGATTAATGATGCTGAAGTTGAGGAGATGGACATAAAATGGCACATTGCCATGGTTGCTTTAAGGGTCAAACGATTTCAGAAGCAATATGGAAGGACCATCAACTTCAATAACAAATCACCAGTGGGATACACAAAGAGGACAGTTGAATGCTACAACTGTCACAAGCGTGGACATTTTTCAAGAGATTGTCCAGAGAAGAAGCCTGCTGATGGGAAAAGAGATGAAGATGGGAAGATGGAAAAGAATCAGATGAGCTTGCTGACAATGGAAGCTGGAGGTGTCAACTGGGGTGAGCATCCAAGAGTGAATGAGGAGTCTGATCATGCTCTCATGGCCATTGGTAATGAGGTATCATTATGCTCTAAATTATGCACTGATTCATATAATCATATTAAGGCTTTGTGTGATGAGCAGTTAGGACAAATAGGTGACCTAGAAGTAAATCTATTAGCACATAAAAATGTTGTAAAAACACTAGAGGCACAAAAGGTCACCCTTTAAAACCAACATGCTGCTTTAAATGAAAAACTATACTTTCAAGCTAATAAAATATATGAACAAGATGAGAAGCTTAAAAGGTATAGACAAATGGGCCTTCGAATTCAAAAGGAGAGGGATGAGTTGAGAAAACGGGTAGATCAGTGGAACAATTCAAATAATAACCTGTTCAAATGTTGGGATTCTCAAATAAAGTCCAATAAAAAATGTGGCTTAGGATATGAGGAAGATGAGAAAAAGGCAATCCTTAAGTCTAGAGAAGATGATTATGCGGGCAAACCTTTATATAATAGGTTTGTTAAGACTGGTGACTTTATGGGAGTACCACCACCACTGAGTGATGACTATACTCCTCTTGAAAAAGAAGAGTTGGATGATTCACTTTTTGTGTATGGTAAGAAAGGTCCTCAAACACTTGAGTCAACCACCTCAGAGGACAAAACCAGTAAGTATTCTTCTTGTCAATCCAATGACTCTGAAGGATCTATTGATGGTTCCTCTGATCACTCTAAGTCTGAGTCAAAAAGTGAGGTAAAAGAGAATCCTGAACCTAAGGTTGTTAAGGAAAGTGAACCTGTTGTAACTAAACCTGTAGTGACTAAACCAAAGCCTGAGACAGTCAAACCTAGTTGTGCCCAGCACATAAAAACTCCTAGGGAATCTGTTAAAATGAATGAGTCACCTAGAAGCAATAGTGTTCACAGAGAATCTAGGAGTAGTTACACTTATGCTCCTAAAAGATGTTTTGTTTGTGGAAGTCTAGGTCACTTGATTAGGGACTGTGATTTTCATGAAAAGAGAATGAAGAGAGAGGCTGAGCAAAAGAGAATGAATGCTAATATTGGTCATGGTTCAAATAAACCAGTTTGGAGTAATGCTAACAGAATTAATCATGCCAACCAGTTTGTTCCCAGACCTGTCCAACTTAATAACTCTACCCGACCTAACTCTTATGTTAATACTAGTAGACAAAATTTTAGGTCTGGCTTCAGAAACTTTAATGTGAATAGGCAAAATGGTAATTTTATGAGGCCTAATGTGAATACTGGTTATGTTAATTCTGTGAGACCCAAACAACCATTTCAAAAGCCACAGGTGAATGCAAAGTTTCAAAGAAATAATTTTTATAAATCACCTTCACCTGTGAGGAGACCAATTGTAAAGCAAACAGCAAAACCTTTAAAAACCAATGCTGTAAAAGGGAATGGGGAGTCTGCTGTTAAGACCTCAGCATGTTTGTCTTGGGATTCAAACAAATATAAATCCCAATACAACAGTGGATCAGGTTCAAATAAGAAATTTAAGTATGTTGATCCACAAGGCGGACCCAAGCCTACTCAGGCCTGGGTTCCTAAGAGAAACTAATTTCTCTTCTTTTTGTGCAGGATCATCCACTTTGCTATATGGAAGATAGAGGAATCCTTGACAGTGGATGCTCTGGGCACATGACTGGTAACAAGAACTATCTAAATGATTTTCAAGAATTCGAAGGAGGTTCTGTTACTTTTGGAGGAAGCAAGGGACAGATAACTGGTAAAGGAAGAATAATTGTGGGCAACATAGAATTTGACAATGTATCCTTTGTGAAAGAACTTGGGCAGTTCAACCTTTTCTCAATATCACAAATTTGTGATACTCAGCATAAGGTGCTTTTTACTGAAACTGATTGTCTTGTGTTGACTCCGGACTTTAAGATGCCTGAAGAACATCATATTCTTCTTAAAGTTCCCAGACAACACAAAATGTACAGTTTTGATATGAAAGCATCTAATCCTGCAAAAGGTGCTACCTGTTTGATTGCAAAAGCTACTTTGGATGAATCTAAGTTGTGGCACAGAAGGTTAGGCCATGTGAATTTCAAAAACATGAATAAACTTGTGAAGAATAACCTTGTGAGAGGTTTGCCTTCAAAATTGTTTAAAAATGATCATACATGTGTGGCTTGTAACAAGGGAAAACAACATAGGGCATCCTGTAAGGTTAAATTAGAAAGATTAATCACTAAGCCCTTACATACCTTACATATGGATCTTTTTGGCCCTACATCTGTCCATAGTATAAATTATGCATGCTATTGCCTTGTCATTATAGATGATTGTACTAGATATTGTTGGGTGTTCTTTATGTCTAGGAAGGATGAAGCTACTCCTTTGATTCAAACTTTCATTAGGCAGATTGAAAACCTTCTTGATAAAAGAGTTAAAATCATTAGGAGTGACAATGACACTGAGTTTAAAAACAAGAGCATGCTAGACTTCTGTGGTAATAAAGGAATTAAGCAACAGTTCAGTAATGCAAGAACTCCTCAGCAAAATGGAGTTGCTGAGAGAATGAACAGGACACTTATTGAGGCAGCTAGGACTATGCTAGCAGATTCACTTTTACCTACAACATTTTGGGCTGAAGCAGTCAGCAATGCCTGTTACATCTTTAATAGGGTTAGAGTGATCAAGCCTCAAAAAAAAACCCCTTATGAGCTTATGTTTGGCCATAAACCAGTTGTTAGCCATATAAGGCCTTTTGGGTGTCATGTAACCATTCTTGATACTTTAAGTGTTCTTGGAAAGTTTGAAGGAAAGTCTGATGAAGGGTTTTTAGTTGGGTATGCATTAAACAGTAAAGCCTTTAGGGTTTACAACTTAGTGTCCAAGAAAGTAGAAGAAAATCTGCATGTAAACTTTCTTGAAGAAAAACCCAATGTCAAGGGAATTGGTCATAGATGGATGTTTGATATTGATTATTTAACTGATTCTATGAATTATATTCCTGTCTCCAAGGAGAATCAAGTTAACCCTATTCCAGGTACCAAAGAAGTTACTAACAATGCAGGTACCAAAGATCCTTCTAATACAGGGAACACTGATGATATGGCTGAGCTTGTTGTGATTCCATCTACAGAGAACAAGTCTGCTGCAGCTGAGGAAGAAATCAAGAATTCTTCTTCTCAAGAAAAGGATTATGAATACAAGTCTCAAGATACTGGAAAAGTAGCATCCCCTAACATTACCAGTACTTCCAATTTTAAGTCTAGTAGTGTTGCTCAACCAGACCTTTCTTCAAGTGCTGTTTGTGTTGATTCTGAAATGCCAGAACTTGAAGTATTTCCAAATCCTAATGAAGGTATCTTTGAAGGGGCTTCCTATGATGAAGGAGGTATCATTACTGACTTCAACAACTTACCCACTGAAGTGGAGGTAAGTCCAACTCCCACTCTCAGGATTCACACCATTCATCCCAAGAGCCAAATAATTAGTGATCCAAAGTCTGCTGTTCAAACCAGAAGTAGAGTGCAACATCAGTCTGACTCACTTGCACTCGTCAGCCTGATCAAACAACAACAAAGGGTCAATCATAAGGACCAGCAACATTGTTTATTTGCTTGCTTCCTTTCTCAAAGTGAACCCACTACAGTTTCTGAAGCTTAGGGGGAGGAAAGTTGGGTAGAAGCTATGCAAGAAGAGTTATTGTAGTTCAAGCTACAGAAAGTATGGGTTCTTGTAGACCTACCTTATGGAGCTAAAATCATTGGTACAAAATGGGTCTTCAGGAATAAAAGGGATGAAAGAGGGGTAGTTGTAAGAAACAAAGCAATATTGGTAGCAAAAGGATACAAACAGGAGGAGGGCATAGATTATGATGAAGTTTTTGCTCCTGTAGCAAGAATTGAGGCTATCAGGTTATTTTTGGCCTATGCATCATACATGGGATTCAAGGTGTATCAGATGGATGTCAAAAGTGCTTTTCTTTATGGCACTATTGAAGAAGATGTGTATGTACATCAACCTCCTGGTTTTGAGGATCCTGCTAACCCCAATCAAGTGTACAAGGTTATTAAAGCATTATATGGTCTTCATCAAGCTCCTAGAGCTTGGTATGAAACTATTTCAATACTTAGTAGATGGTTGGGATAAATCCAAACCAGTCTAATTGAGAAACCCTTAACGATTGTTAATGTTAATGCGGAAACTTAACAAGAACAATGAAGAACACACACAGAGATAACACTAACTTCGTATATTACTATTAATCACAATAGTGAAACTCGTACAACTCTCTCATGAAAACTAACAATCTTAGGGATCCTTTTATAACACAAGGAAACCCTAATGCTAACCGACTAAGAAGATATTCATGAATCTTCTATAAAGATACTTACACGTTTTGTATCTTTTCCTAACATATCTCTAACAAACTTTCCTTATAACACGACCAGACTTAACATAATAAGTCAACCAGACTTAAAACAGACTACCAGACTTAACTTTGTATTACCAGACCTAATACGAAAACCGACCTAACTCTGACATATTACCAGACCTAAGTTTGTCTTCTCTTGAATCGTATGATAATTCCCAACAATCCTCCCCTAACTTGATCTTCATGCTCCATGAACTTCAAGTTCTTCTGATTTAGCTTTCTGAGAATTGAATCTTGAACACTTTGAATTTTCTTTAGGTCTTGAATCTTTCTAGTAGCTTGAATCTTGATAAGCTCTTCTGATATGGTCTTTGCAGCAACATTGACTATATGTACATCAAATTCATTTAAGTTTCAGACTATTCTCATCACTTCCAGATGTGTTACCATCTGTGAGAGGTGAATCATTGAAAATTTAATGGATTTGAAATCTCTTTACCAACAGCCATTACCACTGGAGTAGCCAATGTTTTAGTGTGTAAGACCATGGTACATTAATAACCATATGATTTTTAGCAAATCATCAGCTTATCAACGGATTTGTTAAGTCTTTACCAAAAGCCGTTTGCTTCTGGACTAGCCAATTCTTTGATGGAAAATCACCTCATCATGGTGAATTGATTACCATTTTTGGTTTTCCACAGCCTTTACCACAATCCATAACCTTGTGGGCTAGCCAACTCTTTACTTATCTTAGATATGGTGAGTTGAATACCATACAATTTTTGGCAAATTGTCAGCCATAAACGGATTTGAGCAATCTTTACCTGTAGCCGTTTGCTCAGGATTAGCCAGTCCTTGTGTTGATGAGACAAGGTGGACTGATTACCTTTTGTTGTGTTAGTGCAAGGCACCTCCACCAAGTGAGAAATTCCAATAGTCTCACTTAACAACTTGTGAAAATATACTTAATCCAGCATTGCCTAGAATAGAAATAGAAGACACAATTTTTTATTTTTTTTAACACTAACAGAACTAAAAATAAAACTACAAGACTTAAAGATAACCTAAATGCTGGTAAGTACTCATATTTTACATACTTTACAGTTTGACCTCCCCTTAAGCCAAACCTCCCCTTAACTCAAACTAGGGGTTCATCATACCAATGTTAACTACCAGATAATTGAACCTAGGACCATCAAATGCTTTAGTTAACAGGTCAGCAACATTAAAATCTGTATGTATTTTCTCCACTCTAATCAACTTCTTTTCAAAGCAATCTCTAATAAAGTGATGCCTGATTTCTATATGCTTAGTTTTAGAGTGATATACTGGGTTCTTAACAATACAGATAGTACTCTCATTATCTATGTGGATAACAGTATTCATAAAATTCAAACCATAGTCCAGCATCTGATTCTGAATCCACAAGACTTGTCCACAGCAGTGAGCAGCTGCAACATACTCAGCTTCAGTGGTTGAATTGGCCACAATTGTCTGCTTCTTGCATTGCCAAGATATCAATCTCCTTCCAAGGAATTGACAACCTCCTGTTGTGGATTTCCTATCAAGGCTTGCACCAGCATAGTCACTGTCTGAATAAGCTGTCAGGTCAAAAGATGACTCCTTAGGATACCAAAGGCCCAAATTTGGTTTGCCCTTTAAGTACCTAAAGATTCTCTTCACAGCATGAAAATGTGAAGTCTTTGGTTGTACCTGAAGACGTGAACAAATACAAACTGCATACATAATGTCAGGTCTAGAAGCAGTAAGATACATGAGGGAACCTATCATGGATCTGTAAAGGTGCACATCCACATCAGCAGCATCTTCATCCTTTTTTAAAGGCACCTTGTTTTCCATGGGAGTGACTGCAGTCTTCACATTTGAGAACTCAAACTTCCTCAAAATTTCTGCAACATACTTGTCTTGAGAAATAAAAAGTCCATCATCCTTTTGTTTTACTTGCAGTCCCAAGAAAAATGTAAGTTCTCCCATTGTGCTCATTTCAAACCTGCTTTTCATTAAACCTTCAAATTCATCACACCAAGACTTCCTTGTTGATCCAAAAATGATATCATCCACATAAATTTGAACAAGAATGATATCCTTCTGATCTCTCTTAATGAATAAAGTCTTGTCAATAACACCCCTGATGTACCCATGTTCTTCTAGAAACTTTGTTAGAGATATGTTAGGAAAAGATACAAAACGTGTAAGTATCTTTATAGAAGATTCGGGAATATCTTCTTAGTCGGTTAGCATTAGGGTTTCCTTGTGTTATAAAAGGATCCCTAAGATTGTTAGTTTTCATGAGTGAGTTGTACGAATTTCACTATTGTGATTAATAGTAATATATGAAGTTAGTGTTATCTCTGTGTGTGTTCTTCATTGTTCTTGTTAAGTTTCCGCATTAACATTAACAATCGTTAAGAGTTTCTCAATTAGACTGGTTTGGATTTATCCCAACCATCTACTAAGTATTCAAGGCTACTTAGAGATCCACATACAATTTGTGGACCAACAACACCTAGAAAAACTTGCACCACACCTTCTTATAACCTTAAAGTCCTCAAACCAAAGGCACTTCTCTTATATTTTGTAAGAAAGTTCATGTGTTCTTGAGAAAAGCTAGCATTTGATCTTATTTTCTCCGAGTTTTCAAGAAAGAGTCGTTATAATCTTCAAATAACTTCAAGTCTCCAAAAAGACTTTGTTATTATCTTCAAATAGCTTCGGGTTCTCAAGAAGGCGTTGTTATAATCTTCAAATAGCCTCGGGTTTTTGAAGAATACAAATTCTACGTCGAAGCTCCGCTTATATTCCCTTTTTCTATAATACTCAAGCATTCTATATTAAGGTAAGTATTTATATACTTTAAATACTTATAAACATTGTTAGTTTATTTATTGTATTTATAAACTCTTAATATGTCATATAATCAAGTAAGCAAAATATATGTTTCATATAAATACTATGTTAGTAGGGAGCTTCATGTGAGGGGTTTCATTTGGGTGAACGTATCGACGAGTTGCTGGATTTACGAATTAAAGTGTCCTAGCTCCTCGAACGTTTACTGCATGACCTCTGGATTATGATGGCCTGAACAGTAGTACGAGATATATAAACTATATATGGCATGTTTAAATATTCACTTCGTTGTTTTAGAATCTAAGACACGATATCATATTTCTAGGTAGCTCATAGAGATTCTCCCGGCTTATCCAGCGATTTAATTATATCCTTAACATCATGTACTCCGAGGTGAGTCATAGCCCTACTCTTAATCTTTTATTCATTTTATACTCCTTGGGGGAGATACATGCTCAAACTATATTTATTTACTATTCACAAGTACACTAAACTTTCACGGATTGCCGTGAGTTCATGGCCCCTATTTTCAATTATTTTGTACTATCTTTGGGGGAGATACATGCTTAACTATTTTTGACAATCACTATTATTTGCAACTACATGTTTATCTGAACTGAATGTTTATTTATGTTAGATAACATTATTGCCATACTTATAGTTTCTAAATCATGGACCATTAAGCACTATGCGTAGTGAACACGAATATTATGCTTAGATCTATCAGGATTAATGTATCCATTAAGCTGACTCAATTAGAGCAAACAAACGCAACAAACATTTGAGAACACTAGGTACAACAACAGATTACCTACTAGGCTATGACTGAAACGATTATGAAACGAGGTTAATCTAGTACCTTTAGATTAACCTGAAACGATTATGAAATGAGGTTAATCTAGTACCTTTAGATTAACCTGAAATGATTATGAAACGAGGTTAATCTAGTACCTTTAGATTAACCTGAAACGATTATGAAACGAGGTTAATCTAGTACCTTTAGATTAACCTGAAACGATTTTGAAACGAGGTTAATCTAGTACCTTTAGATTAACCTGAAATGATTATGAAACGAGGTTAATCTAGTACCTTTAGATTAACCTGAAACGATTATGAAACGAGGTTAATCTAGTACCTTTAGATTAACCTGAAACGATTTTGAAACGAGGTTAATCTAGTACCTTTAGATTAACCTGAAACGATTATGAAACGAGGTTAATCTAGTACCTTTAGATTAACCTGAAACGATTGTGAAACGAGGCTAACCTAGTACCTTTAGGTTAACCAGAACGATTATGAAACGAGGTTAATCTAGTACCTTTAGATTAACCTGAAACGATTGTGAAATGAGGCTAACCTAGTACCTTTAGTTTAATCAGAACGATTATGAAACGAGGAACTAGAAAACTTAAGACTTCGGTACTAGTATCCTAGGGCAATGAAAGTACTATCTCTATGTGTTATTATAATAGTCATACACTCGGTAGTTTTATAAACTACATTTAGTATTTACCTATACTTGTCACGATGATTTGTACAAGGTTTTCATATTTATTCCACAAACTCTATGAACTCACCAACCTTTGTGTTGACACTTTAGCATGTTTATCTTAGGACCATAATGATCGAGGCTGGCACGGAGGAGCACGAATATTCAAGAGGGCTATAAATTTTATTATCATTCGAAAACTCATTTGATGTATTTTGTAAACATGGAACCATCTGGGACCTCATTTTGTAAACTCTGATATTTATATAATTCGAATGATAAATCTTTTAAAACGACACCATTAAAGTTTGTTTTCTATTGTTATAACTGTTGTGCCATGAAGTAACACCCAGTTTGAATTCCGCTGCGTATCACGAAATTGGGGGTGTTACATAAGTATCCTACTTCTAAAAAATAAAAATGTTTCTAATTTGGTTGTGGTGTCATACGCTGATACCCTGTGATAGCATATTAACAAACATGGAATATTGGGACTCGCTGTAGTTGGCCTTCTTCAGATTGAACCTCATAACCCACCAGCTTTATACGCATCATTTTCTATTCTTCAAAGCCGCAATCTTGTCCAAACTGATACCAGTTCCCTGCCATCACTAGCGATTTGATCTTAAAAGGAATGTTTGTGTGTAAAACCACCTGCAGCTTGACTGAGTAAACCCATTTCTTGTGTACGATCTCTGCTTTTCTTTATTTGTGCATGTTCAATTCATCCCAGATTTTGGATTCGATCGTCTATTTTTTAAAACGGATTATGGGATTAGTTTCAATTATTCATAACAGAAATTTAACGGTTTTGGTTTGCTCATTTATTGTTTGTATCTTACCAGTGGATGGTAATATCTAACTTTTGGGTGGAACCGTGTGTAAACGACCATGTCTTCATTTACATGAGCATTGTTGTAAAAACCGTGAAATTTTAGTTCATTATTTTTACTAATTTTATTTGCTTATTTTTCTATTTTAAGTAAATTAGCTTTTGCCGGGAAAGTTGCCCGCGTACATCGTGACACGTACGCTTAAATTTGTAATTTGACTCAGGCTATGCTCAGTCTACCCGTTAATATGATTTATTTTTCCCCACGTACTTGTTTCCATAGGGTATATTCTATTTTTCCATTTCTACGCGAAGTTTGCACTTTTTACGTTTTACGCATTTTTGGCTCGCGTTTTAAGCTTTCACGACGTTATAACACTCCGAAAAGCTCGGGAAATTTATGAAACATCAGTTTAGGTCATTTTAAGTCAAATGTGATATTTTTATGAAAATGTTACCTTTATGGCATTTATTTTTACAAACTATGCATTAAATGTACCCGATATGGCTCCGTTAGCCTTTAAACCCACTCCGTAGCTAACCATACTTGTGCAAAACATATACCTAATGTATTTTACAAAATAAAACACATAAAACCCTCCCCATATAACCCCATGGCCGGCCTCCCTTGGAACACCCCCAACACACCATACTCTTTTTAATTTTCAAGATAAAACTACTCATTATTACATGCAAAACTAGATCTAAGCTTCATTTCTCTTCCTCCTCTCTATGAGAACGACCCAAAACAGCTCCCACACACCATTTTAATCTTCATTTTGCTAAGTTCTTATACCCATTGATTGAAGATTAAAAGCCCTACTAGTTTCTCGGTTCATTTCTACCCAAATCTCATCATCTTGGTAAGTATCTTGTGTCTTTTTTTTATCTCATCTTGGCTTATTAGAGATTTCACTAGGATTAAGTAAATCAACTCTTGCATGCCCCATTTGGATGATTTGATTAAGTTTTCAAAGGATTGTTAGGTGTTAGATAGGTAGTTTAGGCTTAAATGGGTTTTCAAATGCAAGAGTTATTGATTGGTTATGTGTTAATCTTGATTTTCTTATTGTTATCATAATCAAAACCATTTTTTCTAGGTTTAACACAATCATCACAAGTTTAAAAGCACTTGATGAGAGTTTTTCTAGTAAGAATTTTGTTAGGAAATTTCTTAGGGCTCTTCATCCAAAATGGCGAGCTAAAGTTACGGCGATTGAAGAATCGAAGAACTTGTCAACTCTTCAACTTGATGAGTTGATCGGCAACTTGAAAGTCTATGAAGCAATAATAAAGAAAGACTCCGAGATGGTCAAAGGAAAAAGAGAACAAAGCAAGTCAATTGCATTGAAAGCTAGGAAGGAATCTAGTGACGAGGATAGCTCAACCTCCGAAAGTGATGACGAAGAATATGCCATGGCCGTAAGAGACTTCAAGAAGTTTTTCAAAAGACGAGGAAGATTCGTTAGACAACCACATGACGAAAGAAAGGCACTCCAAAGAAACAAAGACGACAAAGGTAGCAAGAGCGAGAGGAAGTGCTTTAAATGCGGTGATCCAAATCATCTCATCGGAAGATGTCCAATGATGTCAAAGGAACAAAATCAAAAGGTGTTCGTTGGAGGAGCATGGAGTGATAGTGAAGAAGATGAGAAAGAAACCACAAAGGAGGAGAAGTGTCTTATGGCTAAGACATCAAGTGAGGTACATTCCGAAACCGAATACTTTAGTGATAAATATTTATCATTAGACGAAAAAGACTTAGATAGTGAATATAATAGTGACCGGATCTACACACACTCCTTGTGTTAGATGAATACTTTGAATGATGTCTAGTCTAGCAAGCGGAATTTACTAGCTAGCACTTAGAAGATTTATTTGTTTGTGTTTTGTATTAACGAATCAACAAAGAATGAACAATGAACAATATACTTCAACTTCAACGATTCAATATTATTAATCAATAATACGAGTGATCTCCTATCACTAGGGTTTACAACCTTGAATCTTAACTATGCAATACTTAATCGTAAAACTTCTGTGTCGTACCAAAACTTTAACCTAGGTAATCCTTTTATAGACTAAGGATTCCTTTACAAGATAACTATCAACCAAACCGTATAAGATATTCACAGTATCTTTTCTATAATTATCTATTACATAAACAGTACAAACTTCTTCATTCAACAGTACTAACTGCTTACGTCTTCAAAACTCTTTAGCAGTACTAACTTTCATCTTCAACAGTACTAACTGCTATAGCTTAATTTCCTAACAATCCTCCCCTAAACTTACGATTTCTATCCAAATCACTAAGTTTCTTCAAATTAAGCTTCTTCTTCTTAATGTGAAAAATTCTTTCAAACATCTATCCCATCAGTCACTTTAGCCTTTGACTTTTCTTCGCTCTACAAGGTTAAAAATCTTTGTAACTAACAAGTCTGCCATCTCAGAGTCTTCTTCAACCTTGAGTCTTCCTTGTATCATAGCCACTAACACAAATGTTCTGAGTGGATAGTCTTTTTCCACCAACATATAGATTTCTATCCCATCTGGAGTAGAAACTCTATGTACTCTACACGATTCAAACAAATACCAATACACATCTTTAACTTGTGCTTCAAATCTCCACATTGACTCTCCACTATCAGGTTCATAGATTCTCTTCAACTGAACCCATAATTCTTTGTCTTTGTCTTCAGTAGGATCTTTATCTCTGAATCTCTCTTTTACTAAGCTCCATAGTTGATTAAGATCTTCTCTGTCAAATCCTCTGAGTAAATCTTCAAACAACTTGTACCTTTTAGAAATATCACCAAGTCTGATTATCTTCCATCCTTTCATTCTTCCATCAGTGAACACTTCCCAGTCAATGATTGGATGTTTTACTTGTAAAGGTTTGATATAAGAAGATTCTGGAACAATCATCATCATACTCTTGATCTTCTCATTGGTTAACCCTTCTTCTTCAGACTTTTGTTTCTTTGCAGCATCAGATTCAAGAACTTCTGGTTGTCTTTTCTTTTTCCTTGTCATGTCCTCTCTGATTGGAGTATTCAGCCTTGCATATACTTTAAAGAATTTCCTTTCAATTTCAGCATCTGTCCATCCAGTAAAATCACTCAACTTGTAATCAGCTTAATTCTTCAAATAGTGCTTCATGAAATTGACTTTCTCCTTCCTGGTAGGTAACTTGGTCTTGTAACCAGACTTTTACCTTTCTCTGATTCTGTGCATTAAGTTACTCAAAGTAGCTTCTTTATTTGTCTTCAAGATAAATTCCTTGAGCATCTCTGACTTTTCTTCTACATGTAACTCCTGATCATTAAGAACCATCACAGCATGAGCTTTTATAATACAATCAGAATCCAACAAATATTGAAGTTGTTCATTAAACTCTTCTTGATTAAAATCTTCAGTTCTTGTTCTATCCATAAAACCAGCTATGTTCTTTTCATCATCAGCAGCCATTTTCCTTGCTAATTCCTCATCTTGAGCAATCTGAGCTTTCTTAGCTTCTTCATCAGCCAATTCTTCTTCTACCATTCTCCTTGCAACTTCTGCATCATGATCTATCTGAACTTGAGTTTTTGGTTTTAATGTCTTGAGCCTTTCAAGTTCTTGAGCTGCTTCCTCTTCTTCTTGTGTCATAGCTCTTTTACCTTTATCAGCTCTTCTTCTTTCATAAACTAGCTCGGCTGAAGTTTCACCAGTTGGAACTGCTTGATGCTCTGTCTCAGCAGTTGGAACTGCTTGATGCTCTGTCTCAGCAGTTGGAACTGCTTCAACAGTCTGCACTTTTTCTGCTTCATGGGTATCAGTCTGAACTGCTTCAAGTTCTTCTTCTTCCATATCTGCATTACCAGAACCTATATCAAATTGTTCTTCTTCCTCTTCATTATGCCTCCCTTGAGAACTTGATCCATCTTTGTCTTTACCAAATTTCATCCCCTGTTTGGAAGAATTTCCACCATCAGCATCATCTGAATCATCGGAATCATCATTAGAAGAATCATCATCCAATACCATTCTTGCTCTTTTCTGCTTGAGTTGATCTTTCAGCTTTCTCACCTTCAAAGATAACCTGTTAAAAACTTTAGCAAAATTCCCTTTGTGCGCTTTGAGCTCATCCTTGATGCTTGCAAGATCTGTCTCCAAACTTTCAACTTTGGCAACTAACTTGGTACATAATTCCGTTAATGCATTTTGGTTAGAACTACCCTCATCACTTCTAGCTGTGTGACCTGCTATGAGAGGTGAATCATGGGGAAAGGATCTAGGAACCACGCTAGGTGTTTCCCTTCTCCTATAAGTGATGCGCAATTTAGATGGTTGGGTTCTTTCAAGTACTTGAGTAGATGTGTGATGGGGATCAGTTGGAACTGCTGAACCTTCACCCAACTCAGTTTGAAGCATTTGAGGAAACAATGGAACTGGTTCCCCTTGAAAAAGCCTACTAGCCATAGCCATATTTTGAAAAACCTTTGATTGAAGGCTAGGAGTAGCAAAAATTTCAGTTGGTTTTGTAAGCAGGTATGTCTTTTTATTCAAAATTGTTTGAACAAACCTGGGATACATTAAAAACTTTGTTTTGTTCTTAACATTAGATTCCATACCCTCAAAAATAAATTTTGAAAAGTTAAAAACCTTGTTTGTAGACAAGCAAATGAGAGCAATAGCAATATTGCTACTGAACTGCTCCCAAGCAGTCTTTTTAGGACTTAAACAACTTAAAAGGGTATGTATCAAAAATCTCCATTGAGGTGAAAAACATCCTTTTTGAAAATTTAATTCATGTTCAGATGTATCATACCCCATTTTGGTAAGTTCTTCCCATATTTCAATGTTAGGCATAGTGTTAATACCATCTGAGTCATTTAATTTAAGATGTCTCCTAATTATAGACTCGGTAACAACAAAAGATACACCATCCACTTCAGAATGAATTTCTGAGTCTCCATCTTCACTAGTCAAGACAGTAGCATTCTGCCAGAACTGTGTGATGTGCGAGACATAAAGAGTAGGAGAAACAGTTAGAGCATACCTTATGTGAGAGTGGTTGAGAAAGTCCACAATCTCATAAAACTTTGGCCCATCTCCCACCTCTGTTTTCTCAAGAAACGCAACCTGATTATGACGCTTAACAAATTCCAATCCAGCCATTCTTAGTGATAAAAAATGAAAGATTATAGCAATACGATGATCGTTTAAATTGGAATTGAGGTTTTATGTAGTCACTTGGGGTTTATAGGTACTGTTTAGGGTTTTGCGAAAGAAGCGTATGAGATAAATTATCTTTAGAAATAGAATAAATGAATTTATGGTAAAAATATAATTATCATCTAGAAAAATCCCTATAAATACCTTAAGAATAACGGTTTTACCCCAACGGCTAGAAAATTAATTACTGACAGATTTTTACAACGGCTAGTTGAGCCGTACTAACTTTGTACTAACCGTACCAACTGTTGGAAAAATTTTGTTGAGCCGTATGAACTTATTTAAAAGGATTTTAAAATACCATGGCTCAAACATAGTTTTTAGCAAACTATCAGCTATCAACGGATTTGATATGTCTTTACCAATAGCCGTTTGCTTTGGACTAGCCAACTCTTCACACTTAGATATGGTGAGCTGATAACCATACAATTTTTGGTAAATTGTCAACCATCAACGGATTTGATTAGTCTTTACCAGAAACCGTTTGCTCTGGACTAGTTGGTTCTTATGTGGGTTAGACATGGTGAACCAATTACCATTTGTTGTGTGCAAAGATCACACACTCAGCTCCAAATCACCATTAAAGTCCAAAACATATAGCATTAAATTCCTTGGTGTTTATCATCCAAAACCTGCAAGTGTTAGTCCAAAAACAAAGAAACAAGCCACAAAGAACTTGTCTCACAATATAAAAGTATATGACTAACAATGCACATAACAAGAAAAATTAATTTCCTTGTGGAACCCAAGCCAAAACAGACTTAGGCTTTCCTCTTGCATCAACATAATTCATTCTTTTCAAAACAATTTTAGCACCATTGGGTTTGATGGGTCTCCAAACCCAACATGCTGATGCATTCACACCATTTCCCATATTTCCCTTAGCAGTGTTTTTATTAACACCAGTACCAATTACTCTGCTAGCAGTTGGAACTGCTGGCTTGGTAGTTGTTACCTTAGGTTTCCAAACTTGGTTTGTTACAACTGCTTTGTGATGAAAGGGTCTAATAACAGTTTTTGGTGCTGGTTTAAAAACTGGTTTTGCACCTTGAACTGTTGGTCTTGGGTTAACAGGTCTAATAGGTCTGACAGTCTGAACTGCTGGTCTAGCAGTTTGAACTGCTTTGGGTCCAGACCTTAAAAGAACTGATCTAGGTATCATTCTAGTGTTTGTTGGGTGAGTGGGAGGTCTAACAGTGTTCACCCTAGGACTTGAATACCTATTTACCCATTTATCACAAAAGGCTGCAAGATGGTCAAAACTACCACACGAGTAACAAGCTTTCCTATAGCAGACAAAATCATCCCCTAATTGGTGAGATTTGAGGTCATTCCAATTCCTTTGGTTACCTCTTGGCTTGTTTGTGGTTCTATACATTTCTGCATACTTAACTGTTGGCCTAAAAGGTTTGGCATTTGATCTAAGCCTAACAGTCTCAGGTTTAACCATCTTTGGAACTTTTGGTTCCTCCACATTAGCACTAACAGGCTTAACCACAGCCTGATCATCCTTATCATCAGAAGTCCATTCCTCAATGGTTGGAGCATCTGAGTCCTTAGCTGAGGACCTATCAGAAGATACCTTGTCCTCAGATAGTGATTTATCACTAGCACTCTCATACACAGGTTTATCAACTACATTCTTTTTAGGTTGAGGACCATATTTAAGCTCAGGTAGTTGAAATTCAGGTAGTCCTGTGTGTTCTAAGTCTATGCCTGGGGGTGTTGGAATTCCTCTATAGGGAGGTGGAACTGACTTATAACCTAGGCCTGACTTAGCTTTATTAAGGATCTGACACTCAACAATCTTACTAACACCCTGAGTTGCAAATTCTAGTGTGTCAACAGTCATTTGAATGTTCTCCTTTGCTTTCTTAACCTGTTCTAGCTCATGTTTCAACACAGTAATTTCATTCTCTCTAAACATTAAGTCTCTCTTAACAATAATCATATCATCAGAAAACTTTGACTCATTACTTTTATAATGAACAATTTGTTCTTCTAACACAGCTAAAGCCCTCTTATGATTTGCTAAGTTAAAAGCAGTTTCGACTAGCTCTTTTCTCTGATTCTCATATCTTTTCTTAAGTGTTTCTAGATCTTTTAAAGCTTCACAAGATTTAGAACATTTTAAAACTTGTACCTCAGAATCTGAAAATGCCATGAGAGCAACCTCTGTAGATGCTTCTGCTTCCTCCTCTGCAATGTAGCTCCAGTCAAATCCTAAGCCATCAATGGCAACCATGGCTTTCGAGCTTGAATCAATAACCTCCACAACCCTTGACTTGTTTCCATATTCTCTGCTCTTTCCATCTTGTTGGCTTGGCAATCTACACTCTCTTGAATAATGACCTTTCTTGTGACAGTTGAAACACTCAATCTTGGACTTGTCATACCCTGCAACATCATTGCTGTTTATGACAATCTTCTTGCCAGTCTTCTTCAAGAATCTCCTAGCTCTCAAGCTAAGAAGAGAGAGTTGCCACTTGATATCCATCTCTTCAATATCATCTTCATCAATCTCTTGAAGATCTGAATGAGTCAACATACTTCCATTGTGCTGAGTAGTCAAGAAAGCACAATAAGTATCTTCATTCAAAAGTCCACTAGTACTGCTTGAGGTGCTAGCAGTACCAAGGTTTGCACTAGCAGTACCAACTGCTCCAGCAACTTGCACTTCTTCATCTGGACTTGAGGTACTGGGAGTTGATACAAAGGCCAAATTTCCTGAACTTGAGCTTGAGCTTGATCCAGCAGACTTCTTAATATCATGTTCAACTATCTTAAAGTTGCTATAGAGATCCATTAAGCTCATGGAATCTATATCAGGCTTGTTTTTCCATACAACCATATGCATAGCCCATTCAGCTGGTAGACTCCTCAGAAATTTGGAGTTGAGATCTTCCTGAGGCATCTCAATTCCTAGAACAGCCAATTGACTCACTAGTTTTTGAAGTCTATTAAACATATGATCTAGTGACTCGTTGCTTGTTGCTGAAAAATTCTCAAACTGTTGCTTGAGAAGAGTCTTCTGAGATTTCTTGGTGGCTTCATTCCCACCATATCTTGCAACAATAGCTTCAAAAAGGGTTTTAGCACATTTAAACTTGCTAAAATTCAACAACTGGTCATTGGGAATAGTCATCAGAAGCAAACTTCTAGCCTTAACATCATTCTTGTGCCTTGCCTTCTCTTCAGTAGTGGTTGGCTTTGTCTGCACTGTAGTCTCAGATTTACCTTCAACAACAGTTGTTATTGATACGGGTGAGAAGGAGTTTCTTTCTTCAATGATCTCCCAAAGAGTATAATCTTGAACTTGGAAGAACTGCTCAATTCTTAATCGCCACATATCGAACTCATTGGGTTTAAGCATTGGAAGCTTAGCAGCAATATTAGTCTGACTTGTTGTTGTCTCCATGTCCATCTTTTCTTGAACAGATTCGTCTGGATCTTCTAAACCAAAGTATCAGTAACCTGGCTCTGATACCACTTCACCGGATCTACACACACTCCTTGTGTTAGATGAATGCTTTGAATGATGTCTAGTCTAGCAAGCGGAATTTACTAGCTAGCACTTATAAGATTTATTTGTTTGTGTTTTGTATTAACGAATCAACAAAGAATGAACAATGAACAATATACTTCAACTTCAACGATTCAATATTATTAATCAATAATACGAGTGATCTCCTATCACTAGGGTTTACAACCTTGAATCTTAACTATGCAATACTTAATCGTAAAACTTCTGTGTCGTACCAAAACTTTAACCTAGGTAATCCTTTTATAGACTAAGGATTCCTTTACAAGATAACTATCAACCAAACCGTATAAGATATTCACAGTATCTTTTCTATAATTATCTATTACATAAACAGTACAAACTTCTTCATTCAACAGTACTAACTGCTTATGTCTTCAAAACTCTTTAGCAGTACTAACTTTCATCTTCAACAGTACTAACTGCTATAGCTTAATATCCTAACAAATAGGTTATGCAAACTAGGTCAAAAAGTAATGACTAAAAACAAATCACTAAAACGCATAAATAACCAATTAGAAAACGAAATACTTGAATTAAAAAATAAACTACACAACTTAGAAAAAGGCAAAGAAGCTTTTGCAGAATGTAAAACATGTCTAGAGACTAAAAATAAAAACGAAAAACTTAAGGAAGAAATTTGTAAACTTGACAAATTCAAAAATAGTAGTAATTCACTTAGGAAAATAATAAGTATTCAAAGAGTATCAGGAGATAAAACCGGCTTAGGATTTAATTCAACTGAGGCTTCAACTAGTGAAACTAAAAATGTAAAGTTTGAATGTGAAACTAATAAGCAAAAATATTTAGAGTCAAAACCCAAATATATACTTATGAAAGATAGAAAAATACCCATAGCTAGTATTGAGGAAGTAAAAATTTTCTACAAACCATCTTTAAGAACCGAAGTAGAATATTCTAAACGAAAATTAAGGTAAAAAACACCTCCTCCTAGAAGACCACTTAGTCCTAACCCTCGGCCTAAAACTCCTGAACCTAAAAGAAACCAAAACAGACCAAACCGCCAAAATAATAGTCACCCAATGTGGAATTATTCAAGTCCACCAAGTTTCAATCCTTGGGGAATACTTCCACCATATATGCATCCTAGTCAATTGCAAACCATGTTTGGTTCAAACAACTATGGACCAATTAGACCATGGGGACCAAGTGGCTAGATTGTCAACTCATCGGGAAAGTCGGTATCTCATTCATGATTGGCTTCTATAAGTCAATATATACGCTTTGAAGTACTTGAAGATCACACATTGAAGACTAAAAGGTACGCCTCTCTTTCATGCTCACTAATATGCTATATGCCTAGATTGATGAATTAGCTAATTGCATGCCCCCGTTAGTTTAAAATGCCTAGCTTAGTTAATACTCATGTGTTAGTTAGAATGCAATCCCTTTATACATATATCTAATATATATATACACTTATATTATTATATATATAAATAAGTAGTCTATATATATATATATATATATATATATATATATATATATATATATATATATATATATATATATATATATATATATACACATATATCCTCACATAACCTAGATACGTCATTAGTTGACTATCTAGAACTAAAAGAAATTGTTCGTTCTCGAACCTTTTCTTCCCCCTTGGCTCTTTTGGACTTTAATGTTCAACACGAAAATATTCTATGTCCACTATCGCAAAACTCATGGTGATGAAGAGAAGCGAGTTAAGTGGATCTACGTAGAAGTAGAAATTAAACCTTCGCGCAAAGAAAACTATGGATCAAACAAACTCCTATCGCCGTCAGCACTCATCTCCGTCTTTACCTCATCATCTCTCGACACCATTCAACATCCCACTTTTACACATAATACATATATATATATATATATATATATATATATATATATATATATATATACACACACACACACACATTCCCTCTCATTCCTCAAACTCATTGTCAACTTGACGTCTTGATCATTTTATCCAAAATTATCAAGATATTTTTTTTAACGAAATGTTAATAAAATGTGTCAAGTATTCCCTCCTCGTGCCAATACAACCCAACGTATTTTTGATATATAATAAATCTATCTATATACACATAAATATTTTGCCGTCAGAAACGAAATTCGAAAAATTCCAAACTTTGGTAGGCGGCCCCCTTAAAATTAAGGGGACCGACTTGTTATCGAGGGCGGCCCCCTTAATGTTTAAGGGGACCGGCCATCTGATGCTACCAAATCGATTTTCCTTTTTGAAAATTTAGTCAAACACCCCATTTCTCAAACACCCTTTTCCTCTTACTTGCGGTGAACGAACCACTTCATCCCAAAACCACTTACCAAATCACCAATTCGGGCTTAACTCGCAAGGGGAAAACACTTATATCTCGATTAGCAACATATATTGTAAGTTTTCCAAAACACATTTCATCTTATTTCATCCAATTTTGAGTCTAATCATAATTAGGTATTTTATTTAAATTTTTCAAATTCGAATTTTTTTTTTTAAATTAGGTCTAGGATTCTCATAACCAAATGCTCCCCATAGGATTAGAATGCTTAATCAACACTAGAAACTAAGTAATCAAAAACCCTCATGTCAAAATTTTGAGAAACCATACACTCTCATTCAAAAAAAAATTTATTGTTGAATCATGCCATAAACACTTGTTAAAACTAATCACATTGTATTATCACAACTCCTTAATCCTAAAAATATATTTTTCGAATCATGAAAAATGGTTTTATTAAACATAAGAGAGTGTTTGGATTAGGTCATAGAGTCGTCGAAATTTAATCGAAATAAAGTTCACAACTACTTGTCAAGTTTATAAACACGCAACTAGTTGTTTTAAGTCATCAAGATACATAATTCATATGTATATTGAGATATTAGTAGTTATTTTTCTAGTTAAGGGGGCGTTTGGCGCAACATTTTGAAAGGTATTTTTGAGTCAAAATCTACGTTTTCAACTTTTTCAATAAGTTACTTAACATAAACACTCGTAAGAAATAGCTAGATATACAATCTAATGTTTGTCTAGCCACATTTCAAAGTAGCTTATGATGTATAAGGGAGCGTTTGGATGTTTTTGGTTCTTTATCATAATATCCATATAACTACTCCTTAACATCATGAAATACATTTTAATCGAGTTAAAAATTAAAACCAATGAACATTGTAAACTACTTCTTAGGATTAAATTTTTAGAGTCGAAGTATGTTGCTATCTTATTTAGGTGAAAATGCCTAAAGCCACGGTTGGTGATGTTTCCAAAACCAAGCAATATATTCCAAAAGTCTCCGCTACTCCCGGCATATCTCCCGCCATTGCATGTTTCTATCGTCCCATCGAAGATAGAAACATTCATGAAGGAAGAGTTGTCGATCAATCTTTCTATCAATCCGACAATATCGAACGAATGTTCACAAATGTTCGTCTCGATTGTCTCTTCAAAATAAATGAACCAATCATTCCTCGCTTCGTTCTTGACTTCTATAGCCAAGTGACGGTGCAAACCGATCAATATGGCTATATTCTTATCTCCTTTATGATCCAAAACGAATTTATCACTCTCACTCTTGCTCAGTTTAGTCAAATCCTCCAAATTCCCTTCAACGGTCAAGCCGTTTTCTCAAATGAATGGGATCTCTCATCTCTTGAGAAAAATCGGCCTCAGGATGGTCCATACTATTCTGAGATTCCAACTCCTGACGACATTCGTCGACTACTCGAGCTAGAACGTGGTACGACTAGCCGAAGAATCAAGTCGAAAAATGTCGACATTCATACAAACCAAGTCCTTCTCAAAGAACTAAGCCCCGACATGAAGCAACGGGAAGAACTCATTTGTGAGAATGCGTTTGGTACCGGCGGACACCGTGACCATCTCACGGCTAGCATCGCTCACATGTTGTATTGTGTTGTTGCGGAAGAACAATACAATTTGGCTTATTTCTTTGTCCATCGTATCATCTCCGCCAAAAATACTCCACATGCTAATCTTCCTTATGGTATGTTCCTCACTAGACTTTATCGTTTTGTCATGGAACATTACCCTCATCTTGAGAGTGATATCTATCAATTCGTTCATCCCGTCTTGCGTCCTCTCACTCGTAGCCAACTTCGTCGATCTCGAAGTGACAAGGGCAAATCTCGTCGCCCTAATCTCTTCACACCTCGTAGTTCCACATCTCATCGGAGAGATGATGATGAGGAGGAGGAAGGCACCTCACATGTTAGTACTCCATCTCTCACGACGTTCGTGGACAATCTCCCGGAACTTAATTATTCCGATTATCAAGTTCCTCTTCCATCCGAACAAACCGATCAAATCCTATTTGAACGACAAACCTCTTTGCTCAACACTACTCAACAGATGCATCAAGAGGTTCGAGGTGGTTTTAAGTCAAGAGGAAAAGCTTTCAGGAAGATTCTCGGAAGAAGAGATAGAGATGTGGATGTTGGCTTATTTGAACAATAATGTTATTAGACAATATTTTTTTTTTTTGCTATTATATGTACTTGACAATTATCTTATTAGTTTCTTGTATTTTGAAGTATGTTAGGATTTTAACCATCCTCATGTTAGAACTTTGTTAATATGCTTATATTGTCATGCTTGCTATTTAATGATTATTGACATATATGCTTTATAATATGCTTATATTAGTTTAAATGTATGCATGATTATTTAATATGTTTATGCTACTATTTAATCATTCTTGGTTTACATGGTTCAAATGGAGTTTGCTGCAAACACACCCCAAAAATTAACCCTTTTCTGAAAAAATTTCAATTTTGGTCGCCTGGAAAAACACCAGATGGGCGGCCCACTTAATTTTGCTAGGCGGTCCCCTTAATTTTAAGGGGGCCGGCCTACAATTAAGGGGACCGGCCATCTGGACAGTAAAATTCATTGTTTTCTTTTGTATCTTGTGACCCCTTTTATCTTGCCCCAGCTACCATTTCTCTTAATGACCCAACTGATTTTGGAATATTACTACAAAACCTCAAAAACTTACCAAAACCAACCACACTTTCATATTATAAATTCCCTCCAAATGATAACTCCTCATTTCATCAACCTTCACCTCCATCAAACACCATCCTAATCCACCATGCTATCACCAAAATCCTCCATCTTTAAGACCTCTAAGAAACAAAAGATTGTCATCATACCACCCAAACAACTCTTCATTGATCTTACTCAAGAAGACAATATCACTCCATCACCACCACCTAAATGCTCATCTCCTAATGCACCTAATGCACCATCCAAAACACCTTCCACCCATGGTACATCCTCTTCTTCCATTCCTTCAACCTCATCCATCAATTACTACATAAACTTCCACCTATCATCACCACCATCAAGAGCATCACCACCACCTCCCACTCAAGAACCTCCATCCACCGAGCTTGCCATTTCCCTATCACCCATCACACCTCTTGATGCTCATTTCTCATCCTCACCAATTCCACCACCATTCTTTCCCATACCTTGGGCTTTACTTGAAGCCCATGGGGATAATTGCCTTTGTTGCATCCATAACCGAACCATCATCTTTGGTCTTAGAGATGAAATGCAATACATGTTTTCATGTATTGAGCATATGTTAACCAACCCACCTCCACCACCACCTCCACCATCTTCACCTATTTCACCACCACCTCCTCCATTTTGTTGCAACCAACAATAACTTTTCCATCATTTTGTTGCAAGCTCTATGACGAATCATGTACTCCTTGGATGATTATGTAGTTTTATTAATTGCCTTTGTTGCATCCACAACCGAACCATCATCTTTGGTCTTAGAGATGAAATGCAATACATGTTTTCATGTATTGAGCATATGTTAACCAACCCACCTCCACCACCACCTCCACCATCTTCACCTATTTCACCACCACCTCCTCCATTTTGTTGCAACCAACAATAACTTTTCCATCATTTTGTTGCAAGCTCTATGACGAATCATGTACTCCTTGGATGATTATGTAGTTTTATTAGTTGCATTATTTGTTAAATGTTGTATGTCTTTCCTATGATGTATTCTCATTGGTTGTGTATTTATACACAACATCTTTAATTAATGAATGTCTTTCTTCTATATGCTTGCTTATTTTTGCTATATATATACTTGTGCCTCTAATATTTTTCTTGCAAGCATTCCATAGCTCGACTCCTTGGTACCCTCAAACGAGGGGGAGTACACATCAAGGGGGAGTTCTCTTCCCGACAAATTTCATTTCTAAAACTTGTCGGCATAACCTTTTTGATTCTACAAAAAGGGGGAGAAGTGGATACAAACTCACTAAATACTTGTCTAAAAATTAATTTTTCAATTTAATGAGTTTAGATTTTGTAATCATCAAAAAGGGGGAGATTGTTGATATAAATAATGCCTAAACACGTTATTAATATTTTTCGATATCTCTACGTTTTGATAATCACAAAATGTAAAATCATTAAACGAAAGATTATGACGTAAACAAGTATTTAGTTGTAAATATCTATTTTGACAACTAAATCACTTAAGGTATGAATAAACAAATGCTTAAAGCATTATATGATCAAATGAACTTTTTCTTAATCACTAAACTTTTTATAAAATGTCACAAACATTTTATATTTTTTAGAAAAACATTTTTGGTATTAAATAAATATATTTAATCTATTATAAATATATGAATTCAAATTTTCAACCAAAAATGGCAAAAATGTTCCAGAAAAACCTTTCCCACAAAAAGACAAATCTGAGCAACGTTCGGATTTGGGCGGCCCCCTTAATTCACTAGACGGTCCCCTTAAAATTAAGGGGACCGGCCACCTATTTAAGGGGACCGCCCCGCTCCTCCAGCTGTCAGATTTTGCCTATAAATACTGGTTCATCCCTGGACTTTTTCCTCACCTTTTGCACCCCAAACCTTCTGTTCTAAATCTCCTCTCATATTTCTAAATCCTTTCTAAAATCCTTTGATCATACATTCTTAAGCATTGGTTTCTAAGTGATCCAAGCTTCCACCATCAAAGTGCAAAAGAAGAATACTCCTTCAACTAGAGAAGAAGTATTGTAGTTTATCTCATATTATTTTGTAGTTGTGTAAAGTGTTTGATAAAGTGTTGTATAGTTGTGATAAGTAGATCTAAGTGTAAGTAAGTAGTTGTGTTGTAAAGAAGTAGTGTAGAAGTTGTGAAGCCGTCGTGAAGAAGTCGTGAAGTAGCTGTGAAGAAGTTGTGAATAAGTTGTGTAGAAGTTGTGAGATTGGTTTGAGCTACGATTAGAACTACATTTAGTTTTGTGTCGTTAAACCGGTGTAACCGAAAGTTGTGTAAGGTTTCTCCGCCATAAGGGAGTTTGTTGACATAGTGAAGTAAACTCTCGAGTAGGTGACTCGAGGAGTGGAGTAGGGCAAGGAAGGTGTCCTTGTAGCCGAACCACTATAAATCTTCGTGTTGTGGTTTGATCTTTCCATCCCTATCTTTCATTTCATTTCATTTACTTTACTTGCATTGTTTATCTATATTTATTTATATTTGTTCATATTGATCAAGAGTTGAATTCACATAAGATCGAATCGAAGTTTTAAAAAGTAAACAAAAAGTTTTCATAAATTAAAAAGACGTAAAACTATTCAACCCCCCCTTCTAGTTTTCCACAGTGTGTATATTGTGTAATTGATTTCCTTACTATACATTATTTCAAACTTTGGTATGTTAATGTTTGAATGACATCACTTTAATGATAGGATAAAATGTTTTGTAAATGTTATTAGGGAAATCAACCTCAATGATTGAATCAAAGAGGATGGCATACATAAGAAATCAACAAAAAAATTTGAGAATTCCACCATCAGGTATTATTGTTATGAATTAATTTATTTTTCAATGGTTATAAAATTGAAAATATAATAGTGTAAGAATAATATATTGATTAACTTACAGGAGCCATTAATCCACGTCCAAAAGAAAATTTTGGGTACCAGACAACGTCTTTGGATACACATTCAGATCGGGAGAATGCCAAAATTGGTAATTCCAATTTTGTTTCTGTACCATCAATTAGTTTCATTATTATTAAGTGTCTGTAACTTATTTTAAAATTTTATTTAATAAAAATTTAAAAAATGATATAGGGTTAATGACACGGGGTGGGAAGACTTCAAAAGCTCATTCATCCAATTTAAGTAGTTCCTCAACAGGTAATTTGGTTATAAATTATTACGTGTATGTTTTTTGTTAAATTTCATTATATCACAACATTATATTGATCATTTTACAGGTGTTAATGGATATAGAAAGAAATCCACAGTGATGCATACATCTACTGGTGGATCTGCTTCTACAGGTATTTTGTTAACGAAATAAGAAACCGACATTTTTTATTTTACATGATTTGATAAATTGTCAACTGCTATTATATTTGAATATATGTAGGAATAACTTCCCGCCAAAGGAAAAGCACTGGAAGCAATATGTCCAGTTTTGGAAGTCATTCACAAGGTTTGGTTAGAATTTATTATTCAAAATATATATGTTTTTGGTTTAGTTCATATGAAGACTATGTGTACAATTTGACAGGACTAAACATAAAGGAGCGCACAATAACACCAATTAAAGATATCAGTCCTATGGTTGTTAATATTGCAATAAAAGGAAGGTGCATCTCTGTTTGGCATTCTCACAAACTAAATGAAGAACACGATCCATACAGTCTTGATTGTGTTTTTCAAGATGAAGAGGTATATTTAATTTACTTACTAATTATATATGGTTGTACATATTTAATAAAGACACTAATAATAACAAGTGTTGCAACAGTCTAACCGTATTCAAGTTTACATCAAAAAAGAATTGATGTTTAAATTTGAACCACTATTGCAAGAGGGTCAATGTTATATAATCTCCAACTTTGTAGTAGCAGAAAATGGTGGAAGGTTGCCACTGTTACCACACACATATAAAATTTCATTTTATAAAGGGACAGATGTGACCAGAGTTGAACACATAGATGACAACTTTATTGGCTTCATTAATGAACCATTCAGCCATATATTAGACAGAGACTATGAGTACCATGAGCATGACTGTGTTGGTATGTATATCTAATAAACATATATATTGTAAATGTAAAAATATAATTTATTGTAGGGCAATTATACATTTTTTTTGCTGCAGATGTTATCGGAACTGTCGTAGCTATTGGAAATATTGTATCCGTCAATAGCGTAGGCGGCCGAAGAATTGTAGGACAGTTGTCATAGAAGATGCCGAGTGAGTTCGTTATCTTAAATTTAATTATAATTAATATAAAAAAATGTACAAATGTAATCATATGTTGAGAACACAATATGCAGATCTTTGAGGCTTGATGTTACCTTTTGGGACAAATGGGCGTTGATGTGGAATGAATACCAAGACAAAATTGATAAAATTGGTCATATAGACGTTCTATTGATGATGGGGAAAGTAAAATACTAGGATATTTACGTGCATCGTGTGTTTCTTACTTTCCCATGTTGCCACCTTAAACTTAATGGCTGAAGCAACCTCTAGCCGAAAAGACACCAACCCGCGCATCCGATCAGCCACAAACTGCAGTATGATTAGCGAAAAGTTAGTACTGCTGGAACCTTATTGTTGCTAAAAAGCTTTAGCAGTACTAAGTTTAAAGGAGCAGTACTAAATTAAACGTCAGTACTGCTGGTTCTGTTTAGCTTATTTCTGGCTTAGTTAAAAAAATTTAGAAAAAGTGCCTTCATAAAAATTTGCTTATGCATGTTTTCAAGTTAGTACTGCTCCTTTAAACTTAGTACTGCTAAAGTTTTTTAGCAACTGAATAAGCGCTCTAAAAGCTAACAAACTAATCAAGTCTAATCTACTACACCTAAAAAGCACTAAGAATCCCATCATTGATTGGGAGGTTTATACATATGGAGCTATTAAAGGCTGAAAGATCATCAGGGTAGCAGGTCAATCTGAAGTCTACAAGTTCTTTGAAGACATGATCAAGGATTTTGACAGAGAAGACTTGGATAAGCTTTGGAGCTTAGTTCAAGAGAGGTTCAAAACCACTGATCCAATAGATGACAAAGACAAAGAGCTTTGGATAGAACTAAAGAGAATATATGATCCTGACACAGGTGAAGCTATATGGAGATTTCAAGCTCATCGTTCAGCAATCACATGGAGATTGTTTGATAACTGTGGAGTGCATAAGGTGTCTACTAAAGCAGGAGTAGAGATCTACATGTTAGTGGAGAAGGAGTATCCTATCAGAGCAGAAGTACTAACTGTCATGCTATCATCCAGACTCAAAGTTGATAAAGAATCAGAGATGGCAAGAGAATTGGTAAGGAAGATATTTCAGCTTGCAGAATATTAACACACCTCTTTGAGCTGGCAATACAAATTTACATATGCAGTAATGAATACAACATCCGATATCTGATAATACACAAAAGATGTCTGACGCAAGTAATCACAAATGACACAAGCAGCACTAAACCACAAGCAGCCTTAACGATTTTACTTAGCAGCACTAACTCATAACGTCGAACAGTACTAACTTCTATAACGAGCAGTACTAAAATTTAAGTAGCAGCACTAATCGTATCATAGCAGTATTAAAAACAAACTACCAGTACCAATCAACTGTATATCCAAACAAGTGGATCATAATGCTTAACCTTTTTTTTTAAATAACAATACTGTACCAAACAGAAAATTAAATCGGAAATCTGGGAGGACTTGAACATGCACAATGATAACGCTCATTTTGTACATATTTTAGTAGCGTTATTCTTATGTTTGTGCATGTTATTTGGTTGTATTTGTGAACATTTTACGCTTAAAAGGTACAAAAGATGTATTCATGTTCAAGTACAACTATGTCAAAGGAAATAACGAAAAGACGAAGAAAAGTCGACAAATCAAGTGTATGTGCACGAAGAGAAGTTTTCCGTTCAAGATAAAGATTCATGCTAAGATTATTTCCAAGTTCAAGTAAAAGATTATGAAGTTATTCGATGAAAGAAGAAGTCAAGATTAAGTGCCAAAGATGATTGTTAAAGATGGAGTTTATTGCCAACCCAAGGTTGAAATACACATGCAAACCAATTTCCAACCTAAGGTTGATGCTGAGTCACAGGTTCATACCTCAACCTGAGGTTGAGCAGTCATCCGGCCGCGGGTTGAAGTCCAAACCGTGGGTTGAGAGTGATTTTGGTGGTCAAAAACTTCCCAGCCGCCAAGGTTGAGATCCCAACCGCAGGTTGCTGCACTTATTGTCCTCCAAAGTTGCATTTAAGTGAGGAATTAAGTGCCATTACTTCCAAGTCCGATCATATACTCCTAATTACTCATTTTGCCTGCACTTTATGACACTTTGTGGCCAAGAAACATGCTTGGTGATCAAGGATTAATCAACTATAAATAAAAGTGCTTGGTTAAATGTTTCTTATGCATCAAATCACCATTTGATCATCAAACATCATTGGAAAACTCTCCCTTACACCATAAGGGCAGATTTTCTACAACTCTCTAAACTCGAAAGACCATATTCACCTTACCATTCACGGAGGACGTATCACCAAGAAGTATTGGAGCGATTCTCTAGTGTGGTTAGAGCGTGTACCGGTTGATTGGAGGCTCATAGGATTGCTATAATTCCTATTCTTTACTCATTGTAATCGCTACTTGGGTAAACCTTATTATTATCAAGATGTTGAACTTTATATCTTATGTTTGGTTTCTTTGTGTGACATGCGATATGTTTGATAATGATAATCTCTTAATGCTTGTGTGGTTATTATGAGAACTTGTGATAAAAGGATGTTTTGACATAATTAGTGTTTGTTTGGTTTATGATGAAAGACATCATATTTTATTAAATTGGAACTTGTCATTGTTTATTGTTTTGGTTGATCATTGTTGAGTTTAGAGGCCGAAAGGATTCTCAATAGTGATTAGTTTCGATTCATTAGTCGAAGAATATTTTGATCTTGTAATTTGTGACGATTGTGCAAGTGAATTAATAAACATAACAAGTGAAAGTTTAAATTAGATTATAGGTCGAAAGGAGTCTTTTGAATATGTGTTCTCATCATCTTTCAAGTAAATGGAACTTCACAAATTAATGACATCAAAGTCTATGGGTCAAAAGGATTCTTTGTTTGTTGTTGGTTTAGGCGTGAGTCTTAAGATATGACCAATTGATTAAGGCTTATGTATATTTGATTTATAAAACACTAGACTATTATAATTGGTTCTATAGGCCGAAATGATTACCAATGATAATATGTTTTCCAAACTAAACATCCTAATATCCTTGTGATCATTTGCCCATACAAGTATGTTCTTTGTGTGCTTACATCATGATTTCCATATTGCTTTTCTTGGTGGTTTGATCCGTGACAATCATATCCATCAACTTGTTACTTGCTTAAACAATCAAACAACATTTGAGTACAACCAAGTCTCTTGGGACGACCATGACTTACCAATCCTTAACTACACACGAACGAGTATACTTGCTCGTATGTGTTCCTAGTTAATCGGTATTTCTTGTTTATAAATTTAAAACCCATTGCGAAAGCACATCAAGTTTTTGGCTTGTTGGGACGCATCACACAAGTACACAAAAAGAGAGATCGTACACAAGAAACGGTGTTACCGGGTCAATCTGCATGCGGTTTTACACAGACATAACCCTTTTAAGATAAAAGCTTTGATCATGGAGGGGAACTGGCATCAGTTTGGTCAAGATTATGGCTTTGAAGAACAAAAGATGATGCGCCTGAAACTAGTGGGTTATGAGATTCAATCAATCGATGATGAACTGCACAAAGTACCTATATTCTATGTGTGTTAAGATAGTATAGCGGCCTAAACGTGATTGGAATATCATTAACACATATTAGTGAAACATAAAATATCCAGACCAATACATAGGGATAATATTAGATTACATAATGCTAACAATATCACAACAAAATCAAGTTTGTTTCAAAACATCAACAACATGGGTAGGTTATAATATTTCCGTAAATAAGACCAACACATAATTACCAAAGTAATCTTAATACATAATCCTACCGATACCGTACTACATTACCATAAACCAAAGTTAAACACTTACATAATCCATAATTAATCCAGTATACCATCTGACATGTATTTATCATCAAACAAAACACACACAAAAATTCAGTTAACCAATTGTCTAACACACATGAAATACAGGGTACACTCCTGGTTTATCACCATCCAAGACCTCTAGATTGAGCATGTATCTGAACCTTAACATTTGCTCAAACTTGATGGAGCACTCAGAAGCAAACTTTTTCCATTTACCAGTAATGATTACATGATTTGTCCGTTCCGGTGTTTCATTGTGAGGAACCATTTTCACAACCATGCTATACTCTATTTGTTGATGTCTAATGTAACAGTTTGTATAAGTGTGCATCGGATAATCATCAAGAAAATCAGTTGGTATGGTCTGCAATTAAAGACAATCAAAAAAATAATAAATATTCAACTTTGCACAGTTAATACGTTATCAAAAAAAAATAGAAATACAAAAAAAATGAAAAAAAAAATAAATAAAAATAAAAAATAAAAAATCACTTACAAGTCGTTGCCTTTCTACAATTTCAGCATAAGGAATATAGAATGATTCCTTCCTTTCACCAAAGTGTTCCTTGTGTCGTTTCCAAGTGCATTTGTGTAACATCCTCTTATCACTTCAATTAACGTAGGAGACACATATATGTAAAACATATTATAGGTCCTAATATACTTATTGTTTACAAAATCCATACAATCCTGAAGCTTGTCATTCAAATCAATTTACCCCTAATTGAAAATAAGTCCATCAAACACTACTTAAGTAACAAGTACACCATAAGTTAACTCCACAAAAAACCAAAGTTTAACCTTTCCTCAAAACACAAAGCATCAGACTACCATCATCTTACAATTTCAGCATACATCAAACACAGCCACCAACGGAATAGGCCCATTAAACAACTGAACTTCAAAGGCCGGATCGACTGTTGTTCCAACCATCTGGAATCTGATCATTTTGTTCATTGGAAACTGGAAATCTTCAGCCAAAGTCCTCCAATTTGTCCTAAAGTTCATATGATCGTTTCTCTATGGCCTATCAGCGTGATGCTCAATTTTCAGAACTACACGGCATTTACTGTCCATCCTCCTTATAATCGCATGGTCAAATTGTTGCAAATTGTTATCAGAAACAAAACCGCTTGGTATAGTCTGAAAGCAATTACAACAACTTATTAACTTCAACGCTTTTACTATTAAATATTTATTAAAACTTTCACACAACATAATCTATATAAAGTAAGAGCCCTTACCATTCTTCCAGAATCAAGCACAAACGGGAAAAGCCTTTGGTAGAAAGTATTCTCTTCAGACAAGTGCACTCCATGTTGGAACCAGTTACACCCGTGTACCAACCTTTAATCTAACGAATATCAGACACAAAGTAAACTTTACTCAGCCGCAAACTCGTACAACTGATTCACCTCAAATTAACACGTAAAATTGAATAAATGTTACAATAAAACATAATACTACCTGGCTCATTTGCATCATGTCCTTGAAAAAACGCAAGCCGTGTGGGGTAATGTTGTTCATGTATGAGCTGAAAACCATCGTTATTAAACCTCATCAACGCCAATCGCATATCAGTCTTTTTGGTCAACACAACTCGCTCACCAACCATTAGATTTGCATGACGAACAACCGTGTTCCAGTGAACATTAAACTGAAAACCAACGCTATCCAAAGTCCCAGGAATAACAACCCGGTTTGCAACCGCATATATTTCAAAATCCGAAAATTCAATCACAAAATCATTGCGTTCAACATCTTGAAGGAACTCCACAGGAAACCACTAATAAAACAAATTTCGAAAGTATTAAAACAAACTTTATGAATTCAAAAAATTTTACATATCTAGAAGTATAACATAACTTTTCTGGTGATAAGCTTCGATTAATCCCAACTTCAGCAATGCACCTAACCAGCCTGTTCCGTGTATGAATTCTCCCATAACCACCGCTCTCCCATCCATCTGCATCATACGCTGTAACAAAAAAGGTGTCTGCAGCCTCCTTTATGAAATGCAAAGTCCTAATATTCAAATAGCCACTTTGCTCTATGAAGTTATTCCAGCTTGCACCAGATAAACTCCATTCTTTGCTCCCTTTTTCCCGACAAATAAAAAGTTTCCTTTTAACCCTATTATTATTAATCAGGTACACATAATCCTTATTGTTATAGTAGTTAATATGATAGTAATCAGGGAGTACCTACATACAACAAACAAACAAATACATAAGCAAACAAACTCAAAAAACGTGTATAAGAAGATTATTATTGGAATATAATCACATAAACACTTACCAAAGTTCCCATATCTTCTACATGATTATAATCCTTGATGAATTGTGTTGTCATTATTCTGCAACCAATCAAAACAAGTTAAACAAGCACATCATTACAGAACATACCACAATCCAAATACATCTAACATCTATCAAAAATGAAAACCAGGAGTCAGTCCTTCAAACACACTCAAATACCATTATAATAAGCAACGCCATTACAACATGTATGCAATAACAAACATCAATTTCACAACATATCATATTAACACGATTAAATCATTATACAGCAAAACAAATATCACGCGGAACAAGAACCATATCACAATCCAAAAACACCTAACATGTAGCAAACATGAAAACAGGAATCAGTCCTTCAAATACACACTCAAAGACTATTATAATAACGAACACTAGTACAACATGTATGCAATAACAGACAAACAAAACATCTATATCTAACAAACATTACTTTCGCAACATATCATAGTAACAGGGTTAAATCATCATACACTAAAACAAATATCAACACATGGTTTTCTATACATCCTACCAAAATCAATAATATTTAAAGCCTATATTAATTATCAAAAAAATACAACTTCAATACTTATTGCAGATCCACAACTAAAAAATCTATAAACGATAGTTAAATAATATTCTTAACAACATAGAAACCAATTTAGGGTTTATACCAACAAACACATACATCACCTATATACAACTTAAATTAGAGGATTATAATCAACAACAACAACAAAAATATTGTAATAATCAACTGCCGAAATCAACACATACTATAAAACCCTAATCAAATATAATTAACAGAATCAATAAAATTAACTACTATATACGGTTAAGAGTGAAAACACGATTAGATAATGCTACGAGATTAAAAATCTCTTACCTTTCACACAATGCAGATGAGAATAGTTGATGCCTGATAACTTTTGAGTTTCTCTCTATCTTATCTCTAGATGGCAAGAACAAGTAAGCGTTTTAATAAATAAACTGGAGCTAAAGAATCAAATAAAGATAGTAACCATTGTAGGCTTAAGTCTACTCACAAGTAATCATTAACCTGCATGCAAATGTATTCATTCAATATTGATTATAAAATTGATATTTTTTAACAAAAAAAATAACATAAACATTAAAAATGTATACATCAAACCAGGTTCAAATGTTATTAGGATACAAAAATGTATTCTCATAAAAAAATACATAAATAAAAAATAACGCCATACATGTATTCTAAGAAGATAATAATAATGAATGCATAAAAAGTTGAGCCAGTAGTAACTACCAAATCACTTTGACAAATAAAAAGAACTACAAATACACTAATACTGACAATGTATAAGACAACAAAACATAAAATAAACAACATAGACAATTGCTAATCGCTAAATAATCCAAGATTCGTTTTTATGTGTCTCTGTAATTAACAGTTATAATAAAGAGCGTGAAACTTACAAAAGAAAAAATTATAACATCGGGCGGGCTTCGACAACTAGTATATATATATATATATATATATATATATATATATATATATATATATATATATATATATATATATATATATATATATATATATATATATATATATATATATATATATATAAGTTCAAAGTTCCATTCTTGTTAAATAATTTATAAGTAAATAATATTTATTGAATTATTATTCAACAATGAACCTGTCGAGGAGTCTTCATTGATATCTTCATCAAGGATACTATATTTGGGTTTATAGTCGTCTAACTCATAAAAAGGTTCATCTAGATCATTGATATTAATCCAAACACCATCTTCAGGAATGCTATTGATTTTTTCATGCTCATCATCGGTATCTTCGTCAATGAGCATATACTTGTGTTGATTGGATTCTGTAGAGTGTTGTGTTGTTTTTGCACGCTTAAAAGTCATTGGTGCTTCATCATCAGACATCTTACATTGGAAGTAAAAAATATATGAATAGATATCATCATATTACAATTCTGACATTAAAAAAAACACGTGGGAGTGTAAATTCTTACCATTGTATCTTTTTCTTCAGTCTTATTAGAAGGTTTTTTCCCACTGGCAGTTGCTCGTGCCTTTTCATCATCCGATGAAGTAAGGTCGATAACTTTTTCACCCCCGACAGTTGCAGGTGGCTTTTCATCATCTGATGAAATAAGGTCTATCACTTTTTTGTTGCAAAATTATCGTTTTTAGTAAGTCTTCGATGTTTACGTGCCAACGGAGCACGCTGCAAGTATTACAAACATATTAAGATGTTCAGTTTCATAGATATTGCATAATACAAATAAAACTTATTAATGATACATATTCATTGTTTGATATAATAATGAATGGTATGTCTTTTGTTAACACAACATTAAACATGATACTATATCATTATATTTATATTTTCCAAATTTTGTACAAAGATTGATAACATAAAGTGTTTTTAACAATTCACAAAACACAACAACATTCAACATTCTTTTATATCCGATATCAGAAAAAGGTTACATCATTTGTCACTTCCATATACTTATATGGGGTAGTAATTATTATTTTAATTTAGTTTTATAAACTACAATTAATATATCACATACATTCATTATACAGGAAGCATACAGTACACTCTTGGTTCACTTATACTATGTAAGGAAGTCATTATACATACCACTTCATCATCTGATATTACAATGATATGTTCTTCTGAATTACGTGCATTAGTAGGGGATGAGATCGAATCACATGTTGTTTTCTTAGTTTCCTGTATATAAATAATAAACAAAAGAATTATTGGTATATTTGATATTAAATTTTACATAATACAATTCTTTCAAAGTATGGTATGAATATACATGCGACATATTTGATTAAAACACGAATACCTTTCTGGATTTTGCGTTCTTCATTGTTCTGATATTGTTACACAAACAAACAAAAAGAGTTGATTGAATATGTTATATTGTATACCTATATTTATAGAGTTTGGATATCAATATTAATTAGGAAGATATACTTACTATACCATATTAAGAATATAAATTTAAATTAGATTGACGTTTCTCATATATTTAAGGAATAGATATGTCAAATATCATATTTTAAATAAATCTAAAAATTACATTTTTTTTTTTTAGGTTAATGATTTTTTAAAATTTATAATTTATTGTTATACTATCGAAATATATTATTTCATTAATTTTAGAACTACTAATTTGTTAATCATCTAACAAACATGTAGATAATATGAGTCATGCGAATATCATTGCTTTAAATTTTAAATTCCAAATAACAATTAAATGTTTATAACTAACATTGCAGTCAAAAGAGCCTAAAAATCCATAAATACTTTAGCAACTAATTTATGAAGAGTATGCCAAATGCAACTCATCATAACAGAAGCTTTCGAAATCATGTGATTCATTATCAATTTCAACTTCATCAGCTTCATTTTCTTTGGGTCTTCTTTTTGATCTTTGAAACCTAGTAATATATACTATATTAATATATAATCATAAAACATTTTTGTAAACCTCCTAAATTCAGATTATGGGTCTTACAACTTCTTCCAGGTGTGTTACTTTCAATCATGGATGCTTCTATCCTAGTACTTTCATTCAACACTTGATTTGATGCTGTGTAGTCACAACCATACATGTAATATTGAATATAATGTTCAAAACAATGTATAATTAAACGATAATTAAAAAAAATACCTGGATGATCTAAACCACCACTTTCTTTTGCATGCTGATTTGCTACTAAAAATTGACAAACATGCATAAAAACTTTACATTCATCTTAAATTAGATATATACTTAATTGCCAATAAACAAAGTACCTGTTGATTCCGTTAAAATATTGTTGTTTCCATGCTCACTTGTTGCTGGAAATTCATTGTTGTTGTTCTCCTGATTAGTGGTTGCTGCAAATTCGTTTAAACATAAATTAAAACCACAACACGAAGCATATTATAGTATATATTAATTAAAAAGTATAATATTCAACTCATAATAGGCTGCTATCAAATACATATGTATCATATTCATAACTATACATGAATTATATAATAATTTATGAAAATTATATATGTTTGAATGCTAATTAAAAACCAACCTGATGATTCCATTACAATGTTTTGGCTTTTCTGTTTCCTTGTTCCTATAAAATCATCAACATATATATATAAGTTAATTAGCAAAAATATTCAAATATAGCTATGCTAAAATTGTTAATGATTAATTAACCTGTTGTGCGACTTTCCGATGTCTTCTTAGGGTTAGATCTTGAAAGCCTTAGAGACTGTCTTTGTGGCTGCATCTTGCTATATGATCGTCTATATCAATGATTTTTTGAGAACAGATTATGGCTCGATATAATACGCTATATATAGTGTAAAATTAGGGCAACACAATCAAGAATTGAGGTGAAGTTGGGTTTAAATAACAATGAATATTTTCCATACTTACCAGACAGCTAAATTAGGATAATTACTTGTTCTAGAATCCTTATTGATCACGCTGCCTTATCATGCTAATATTAGGGTTTCGTTTAAAAAAATATCCAATGCAGATTTCCTATATAACTTTCGGCTTACAGAATGTTAACAAAAAAAATTGTGGTTCAGTGGTTAAGATACCACATAACATCTGGAAGGTTATGTGTTCGAATCCCAAGTGTTGTTTTTTATAAAACACACGTAAATTATTAACCAAAATTGCCAACATGAACAAAACCGATGACATGGAATAAAATGTGCTTATGTGGTATTATGAGGTAGCATTAAATTTAATGATGTGGCTTTAAAATGGTCAAACGCCTCGTGTTATATATAATGTAGAGATATATATAAAAGGATCTACGTGATGTGATCGCGCAGAAAACACTAAACAATTCTATCCAACATATATAAGACACCGATGAATACCCTAATATATCAGTTTAGTTCATAAGTAGTTACTTGTTTCTTATAATGAACCACCACCAAATAGCTTAGTGATAAAGTATGTGGTTTCCTTATAAAAAGTCTAGTTAAGGGCAGAGCCGTATATGAGGGTGTGTGAGACGTGCAATCGCACAGGGCCTCAAAATTTTAGGGGCCTCAAAATGTATGCCTCTTGTATATTTGGAACCTCAAAAATCTACTTCCGAAAAAAATGTTAGTGATATATGATTTTATGTTGTGTATTTGTAAAAGTGAAGCTAGATTGTTAAAATAATAAGTTTATTTGTTCCAATAGTTGATATGTATAACTTTGACCGTCATATTCACTTGAGATACAAGTTTTTGCGCAGGTCTCCGAAATCTCAGCTACGACACTGGTTAAGGGTTCAAAACTCGGCAACTCGCTAGGTGTGTATATGTGAGAGTGGGTAGGGAAGGTTCGGAAATGGTCTTGGAATTAACACGGCGAGACCACGTACAACTTAGTTAAAAACATATATGAAAACGTATATTTTTTATAAAAAATGTATATAAAAATCAAAAAACTTAAAATAAACCAAAAAAATTAAAATTATTAACGGTCGTTAGTTTAAAGGATGAACGTTGCAACGATCGTTGGCCAAAAATGGCTAACGTGTAATTACTAACGGAATCCACTTAACGCCGGTTAAAACCAGGGACCATAATGATCAAAAGGTTTCGTGACAAGGACGCTACCTGCATTTATGGAAAACCAGGGACGATTTCTGCAATTTTGACAAACCACAAGGACGGTTTTTGCAATTTACTCTATTTCTTATAATGGATGCCTTTTGTTGCCCAGTTTAGTTGTTTTAATGGATTTTATTAAACCTTTTAGGTTAAAAGCGGTTTCTATTTGATCATGGCTTACTTATAATCACACTGAAAAAGAATAAACAACGTTGAGCTAATTTAATATTTTGTGGTTAGTTAAAAGTGCAATACCCATATATAGATTAGTAAAATTTTACATGCTTTGTTGATTGAAAAAAGTATTCGTATTCTTATAAAAGAAAGTGGATGAAGATAGTTTGCACAACTGACGTTAGTTAATGAGGACACATGTCTAGCGAGGGTACAAAACAAAGTTAGAAAAACGAACATAATTAGCTAAATGCTAAACCCATTATAGACGTTGAATTCTCAGTCTTTTACTTCTTCTTCTTCTTCTTCTTTTTATAATAATTGACTTACGTTTTAAAGTTTGTTTAGTAGGAAATCAATGACATCGAATCCAGCTATGATAAATTAATAGTTTTTACGTATTGCTTTTTTATCATGTTAAAAGAATCATTTTTAGGTACATATTGTATTATCCCTTTAACACGCATTCTTGTTATATAAGGTAAACTTTATTTGAGTTACCGTTAATGACGTGATAGGTAAACCTCGGACTCTATAGACTAACTTGCAAAACTCACAACTTTTGTTTTTTTTGCAACGTCAAGTTATATTACAAAATTAATTATCCGAAGCCAATGGTGCCGAAAAATTAATAACGATCATTAATTCATAAGTATAAATCATTTGTTTAAGAGAATATTACCAAACTAAGCCAAAATAAAAACTGTCTTTTTTTTACATTTTTCTCATTTTGGTCATGCTCAACTCCTCAACTGCTCGACTTCAATCATTTTAATGACAAGTGTCATGCTCAACTGCTTGACTCCACCTATAGTGAACCTGCAGTTATTTAATATCAGCCCAACAAAAAATAATGAAGTAATGTCGTATCTAAATCTTTAGTTTTTTCTTAAAATTATACTGTAAAGAAAAAGTCACAATTTTACTTGTTGTGACGCTTAAAGAAGGGGTACATTTTTGTATGATGAACATAGTGAATTATTTTAGGAAAACCATCAAGAATGTCAATAGTTTTGTGCTAGCGACCTAGCATATAAAGACTCTTTTATGTACACGTCTCATTAGTATAATTTATTGTGCTAGCGACCTAGCATATAATGACTCTTTTATGTACACTTTTCAAAATAAGATAAAACTGTTTTTGCAAAATATTGATAACCGACAATGTACGTTGTGATTAGTTTATATGCCACAGCTCAAGAATATTCGACGTAGAAGGCAATTGTTTTACTCCATGATATGTTCAAGAGATAAAACTTTTTAACAAATGTGAAAGAGAAGTTTTACATGATCTAAATCATATGTTAAAAGATCAAATATGGTGATACAAAATTACATTTTCTTAAAAATCAAATGTCGTCTTTTTTAGAGTTGAGGGGGACAAAATAGTATGTACGTGGAAAGAAACGAAATGGAGTGCCAGATGTTCGCTTTACTTTCCACTACTCCATTTTCTTTTGTTTTACTTGTATCACTTCGCCATAGAGCATATAGCACGTAGTACGCACAGCTAATAAGGCAAGTTATAACATCACCATTCCTCGAGTCATAGGTCCTCGTGTTAAATCCATCAATCAAGTTATAGGCGGTAAAAACAACAAGCATGTGCTCTAGTGGTGATGGCTTAAGGGGTTAAGTGAGTCCTCTGTGAGAGCATTATCGGTTGGGTGACCAACCGGGAAGTTCTCACATGGGGGCGGGCCACATGCTCTGTTGTTATCAGGCAATGAAGAGGAGAGTCTTTGAGCCATTAGTTGCGGAGACTCGAATCCGAGCCGGCCCCGATTTTCATCTGGCTGTTACTCCAGCGAGTATTCTCGTGTGGAGGCAGTACGGTTTCCGGGCGGAAGCCGTTGAATCCCCACTACACCAGCGTGGGCCCGGTTAAGACAATATAGTCTGGGTATGTGGTGGATGAGGGCCTGCCTTTGTGGCGGGTACGACTCTCTAAACCAAAAATTGAAAGTCGCCTTCCAAAAAAAAAAGTTATAGGCGGTAAAAGGAGGAAGAGACGGGTTCACAAACAGCATACTGCCTAATTGAATGTCACAGCTCAAACTGAACCAATAACAACTAACAAGCCGTATAAAAAAAAAAAAAAAAAAAAAAAAAAATCCATCTATCAAGTTATAGGATATTTTAAATCTATGTTTTATCGGATTAAAGTGTAGGTCAGAGGTTGTCTTATAACTTGAGTGGTGAAAAGAAGTGCTTTTTTATTTGAATTATAAGTTTTGAGTTATAAAGGAAAAATGATGACATAACAACATTTTTTACTATAAAACGAGTCACGTGGCTCATGGTTACAAGTGCTAACTAACATCTACTTTGTATTTTAAAGAAAATACATCCACGAATGTAAAGTTAAACTAATTTTCTAGATATATATATTCAAGAAAACCGAGTTAGGTGATATTTTGGATTGATACAAGCCTAGTCTTCTTAGAAAACATTTAGTAGCTTGTAAAATATACATAGTGTTATTTTTGTTAAGATTTGGCAGATGAACTTTCGCCGATTAATCTACAAGGTTACACAGATGATTTCGAAAAGTGCAATGGATTGGCAAGTAACATATTAAGTGAATTGTAGGGGATAAACAGAATAAACGAACACAACCGGATATTATTTGAATCTCTGAAAGGCGTGTCAACACTTTCAGATCAAATCAATTCGGTGGTTCTCCCGAATTATTCAATCGGATACAATTCAGAGATTAAGAACGTTTTGAATGTTTGTGTTTGAGATTGATGAACCAGAAAAATCTTAGTGACCAAGAGACGTATGAATATAATTAGGGCACTAACCGCCTTTTAGGCAGTTTTTCCAAGGCTTTTAAAGTTGTTAAAATTAGTCACCTTAATTTTCAAAAATTTAATTTTCTGAGGAACTTTTACCATAACAACTTAGTGGAAATAAAAAATTTCCAAGCTGACCTGGCAGCTCGACCCCAGCCAGGGGCTCTCCCCCTTGGACCCTGCCAGGGGCTGCCGCCCCTTGGACCCTGTTCCCAGGGGCGCTGCCCCCGGACCCCGTCCCTTAGGGTTGCACTCCGCACCTCCAAGCCTAAATGATGTCTTATTATGACTAAATTGGTCAAACAAGTTAATCCAATTACACGAAAATATCCAACATGAACGACTTATAACTAAAAGTTTGTAAGTTATGTCTCGTTTAAGATGTAACTGAGGTATTTGATGTGCAAATCATTTCATAGCTTTTTTTTCAGAAAGTTAATAATATGACAGGTTGCCGTGAAGTGTATAAACATTCTTTTGTTTGGGTTCTTATAAACTGCCCCTATTTCTATACTGCCTTACTGGTTTTTTGAACGATAAAAAAAAAAAAAAAAAAAAAAAAAAAAAAAAAACTTTTTAAATAGCTTGTACAAGAGTAAAATAACTTTTTAATAAAATAATTAACTTTTTAATAAAATAATTCAGAAAGCAGCATATATTAAAATACATCTTTGAAATTTGAATACTTTTGACTTACCTTCTTCAATTTCTTTTCACGACAATTTTCGTGTTGACTCATTTGTAACGATACGAATCGTAATTTAACATCTTAGACAGTAAATTTTAATAAATATATATGGTCTTCGGAATATTTAAATGTAGCATTTGTTTTTTTTTTTTTTTGAAAGGTGAATTTCGCTTGAAACTAGGCACGACAATTAATAGGGGTAAACTCTGTCCCCTCAGACATGAACCTGGGTATACCCAAGCCAAGCCCTCATAGAGTGACTTCTTAATATCTCAAAGTTGGCATTAGTGGGATTTGAACTTGAGACCTAAAGGTCACCAAAGAAAGTCCCAACCACTAGACCAACTCATCATTGATAAATGTACTCGTACAATATAGTTTAATAAAAAGTAGCTAAAATTTTCAATGCCCAAGTATTTAAATGTAGCACGAAGACTTGTGTTGATTCTTTTAATATTTTATTTCACAGATTCGGTTTGTATGGTGGTATAAAGAAAAAGAGATACCTAATTAGTTCAATTTTGGTGTATAATTAAACATAATATATAGAGTACTACTTAATGGTCCATGTTGAAATGAATACAATTATTCATGTCCTATGTTGCCATAGCACGAAGACTTGTGTTGATTCTTTTAACATTTTGCCACCAATAAATATTTTTTTTTTCATTTTAGGGGTGGATGTTGTGTAGCCATCCCATTGAAAATGTCGTGTAGTATTATAGCCTTCCCGAATCTTTGGGTAGATCGAATCTCGTTTGCTTTAAAACTTTGAATGGTCGAATGAATCGTGGACTTCACTTTTCTCACTTTTGAAATTGTACACCAAGTAGCACCTCATTCTTGTCAACGCAACCTTTTTTCAATCGTAGGTGATCTTATTATATGTCTTAAGATTTAATCTAGTTTCATGACAATAAGTTGGTCTACTGAATACTCTCGATTAGCTTTTTTCTCGGGTGGTAAACTAACATGGTGAAGTGCGACATTTGCAACTTCTGTCGTGTCGATCAATAGCATGTGTAATATGTTCAATGTTGATTCTAATGGCAATCAAAAGAGACGAAATACAAATAACAAACTCGACAAACGAAGCGGAAGTTTTATTCAAAATAAGCAAATGAATTCGATCGATACAAAATTCCAAAGGTACCCAAATAGAAAAGTTAATACAAATGTACGAAGAAAACTAATGTCATTCATCGCTATTTATAGATGAATGACCGGATTGCCAAATTCTAAACGCACTTAAATTAGGAATCATACCATAAACTAAATATCAAATTTAGTGAACGACCCTTAAGTCACTCTTCTAATAGATTCATATTTTCTCCTAACTCAATAACACAATTCACAAAGCACTCAAATTGTCTAGTAGCTCATCCGCTTTGTATACATGTTTCGCGATGATAGGTAATACGCACATTGATTTGTCGCTCCTATCTCATATTGAAAACGAGCTACATTTGGTTAGACGGTCTACTATCTTACTACCCTATTAGTATCGTGGCCCTTACACGTCTTTGAAAGCTTGGTAACGAAATCTATGACTATTAGTCAATCTCGGTTTTCAATCATGATCACTAACAATTTATTTAACACATCTTCAAACGATGATTGAATTGAGTATTTTGGGATTATGTGCCTCCACGATTTTTAATAATCAAATTTCCCTTTGGAACCCCAAATCATATCTTTTAAAATACATTATTCTTTTTGTTCCCATTCTCCCTTTCACTTTGATTGATGCGACACACATACACCACGACTGTACTTTGCATCAACACTATTCGTGTATCTGTAAAATATATCGTAATTGTCATTATATGTTCTAAATTACTCATGAATGTAATGTTTACCAACTTTGTTCCTTCGTAAAAAAAAAAAAAAAAAAAAAAAAAAAAAAAAAAAAAAAAAAATCCTAGATGAACAAATTATCCTTGTATTAAAAAATTCAAATAGTCGCAATTCCGACTTCTGTAAAATATGTTTGATGAGTTAAAGAGTCTTTTGGGACTATATGCAAAGTCGATATCCAATAGAGTATGTATAAAAAAGACCACAAATTAGAGGCCTTATGAAAAAGACATTATAGGAACAAATAAAAACAAGAGTACATAAAAATTACAAGGTGGGGGAAGGAGGTATAGAAAACATAACCCAACAAAGAGGACGATAAACAATCTTCTAAAGTCCCTACGAGTATCTTCATGGACCCTGAATATCCTCTCGTCAGCCGCCTCATTTTCTGAATTGAAAAGTGTGAGTATATATGGAAAAGCTTTTCTCAGTCTGATGTCTGATCTGAAGAAATTTGTCCGAAAATGTCGGGACATGAATCCCACTTGGCTTGTTCTCTGGCCTCCCAATATCCCCCAGAATAAACAAAACTATCACTTCCTTTATCCTTCGCAAACCACTGTGGCTTCCATCCCCTTTCTTGCATTTTTCGGGCCTGAATCACATTAAGCAAACATTTGGTTAAAGACAATAAAATAAGCTAGAGGCACACTTTCTAAATCAAACAATTACGAAGAACCATGTTGAGTGCGCGTTGAAAGGCCCACTAATTGGATTAGAGTGCATGTTATCAGTTTGTGTTTAGTAAAAAGTTATGTTCTACCATTGAATTGTTTGAAGAGCTGAAACTCTTGGACTCGTATTAGTTGAAACTATTGGTTTGTTTGAGGGCAAGATAATCTGGCTTGGGTTAGTAATCCTTGATCTCTGGACATTTGTTGATTTACTAGATTCATCAACACAAAGTTGGTCATAGATGATGAAGAACATCAAGAACAAAACTTTTGATTAGGCATTTTGAAGTCGGGTTTTATATTTATTGAATATATGATGGGAGAAGAATTGGTTCTCCAAACGTCATGTTTACTAGACCAGATAAGATTTATTGATGGCAATTATGTACTAGTGGCCTTAGACCGAGACACACAAACAACAGAATGTGTACCTGCCGCTGCCGCTGTTCTAGTCTCAGCTTCTCTGCATTTGCCATTTCATACTCGCCATTTTCTAGACACCTTTGATCTGGTCTTAACCTTGAATCAGTTGGTGGAAGCTTCTCCTGAAACAAATATACAGCAACTAATGATTTAAGATTAATAAGGAAACATTACACACAGAAAGTGTCGTGAATGATGTTTAAAAGACCATAGGTTGCTTAATTTAAATCAGAGCATCCCTTCTTCTTTAGATAAGAAGGAAAATATAACTAGCAAAATTAGATGACTTAGCAAGCGAACTCACCTTCAGTCCAGGGGTAAGCTCATTCAAAGTAATAGCAAAGCGCGTCAGGTTATATCTTGTGGGAACCTTTGGAGGTTTGCTCCTTCTCCAGAGCAAATGAGCATCTGTAAATGGGTCTTTTCCCTTTCCAGAACAGTCTCCATTCACAAAATGCATGCTCTCGTCCCATTTGCCAATTAGTGTTGCCGCAGTCTTTCCACTTTTATCTTGAACAACACCTTGTACCTGAATCAAGAATGAGTGTTAAAGTTCAAATTAGCGATAAACTGATGTGGGTTGCGTTCTATGATAAAAAGGGGAAAAACCTGATGTGGGTTGCGTTCTATGATTGACTGCTCCTTAAATTTAAGCTTACAGGAATAGTTCTGGTTCCCCTGGATACGCATCGTGCCATAGTGGTCGCAATACAGTTTCCCCAAAATAAGGTTGTATATGGATGTTGTAACCTGAAAGAAGATTCGATATGATACAGATATTGAACATACATTAAAAAAAAAAAAAAAAAAAAAAAAAAAAAAAAAAAAAAAAAAAAATTAATGAACATTTATGCAGTACCTTACTCCACTGAAAAACTTCTCCATCATCAAATTTCAAAGTTAAAACTCCAACAGGGTCAAGCTGAATCGAACGACCCCAAAATTTGCTTTTCAGGTTGCTATCTCCCCAAAAGTTCCATCCTTTACCCTCACAGTGACACGCTACAATCATTGGATGATGACTGACCTGTTGCAAGAGAAAACCTGGTAAATTAGAGAAATCGACACAATATTACACAACAAAACAAACATAAGAGAAGAGAATGTGTTGGTGGTGGGCATGCACATATGTTCAAGGACACTCTTACTACCAATATCATCATTTTAAGAACCAACTATATAATGTATTAGAATTTAATAAGCACAGATGACTCTATAAAATACCCTGCTTGTCAATTGCTAGAATGCAAGTCAAAACTATGCACTGACAATAAGATATCAAAACATCATCAGAGTGAAAAGTCACAATAAGAAATTGAAGCATGAAAGAGGCATTCATTTAATAAGCTCAGGAAGTAAGCCTTGCACAATCCTCACCATACGTTTTTCTTCAGTATTAACCTTGCGAATTGGTCAATGGTCTGAGAGAAAACCATAAACCTGCAACTTAAAACTTAGTTTAGACTTCTAGGATCTCCTGCTATAACTTATATCTCCTATAATAACCAGCTAAGTACGAAGAAAGGACACAAACAAAGTTTCATGATCTATATGCCTCTGTAAACAATCACATATCACTCTCCTCTTCTTTTTGGCCCTATAACATAAAGTTCATAGGTCTCACCCCTTCAAGTTCTTCCCACCCCACATACCGTTTCAAATTCTGAATAATCTAGTCATGACAAATGTGATATCGACATCATTGATTATGAAAACAGTACCGGTGTTCAGCATATGTCATAGATGCTCTTTACCTCCCTAACTTATTATTCCCAGTTTTTGGAGTATCATCCTAATGTTCCTAACCAGTAACACTGTCCCTGACATTCACCTCCATAGACCAACAACGTCCAAAACAACAGCTAAGATTACAAATTGCATGAGATGTAAATTTGCACTCTAAAAAATTTAAGGAAAATAGATTTCTCAAGATACAAGTTATTTTCAGCAGCCTGAGTAGTTAAATTTTTTTGGTTATGCGTATGATGTCATGGGGTCATTCAAATGAAGTACAACAAAAACAAGAACAACACCAATACCTGATCCCGTCGGATCAGGGTAAGGGGGAGGTAGGATGTAGAACCAACAACCTGAGGGAAAGAGACATTATAGGAAAATAATGGTTCATGGTTATACTAGGAACCAAACCTTTTCAGAAAAAAATCGAAGTCCTTTATCTGGATAGTCTGCCTCGTAAGTCACCCCTAGCAACGGGTTAAATGGTTTGCAGTTTCTTCCTTCAGTAGAAGCATATCCAGATACTGCAAATGCAGCCACATTCAAAATCCGCATAAGGCTGTTACCCTAAAACAGATTCCATAGTTAGAGGTGAGACTCAAATGAAAGAAGTATATAGTACAGTCATTCAAATGGATATTAAAAAAGACAATATGTCAAACATAGAAGAACCAATAGCAGATAAATCAACATTAAACAAACAAGAGCTAATAACAAATATATAACCATAAACTAATCAACATAATGATTTCTTATTACACCACTTGCGATTAGAACCACACAACACCCACTACTGACACCTCCACCAGCATCCAATACAGCCACTAAACACCACATGAACTAATGTTGTCGCCAATTGATTGGCAACCATCCATACTAGTAATCAATTTCACTATCAGCAAACAATGGACATACTTCTCAATTTATTTTTATAGAAGCATGAACAACCATGGAAGTAATTATCTAGTGTCATAACAGAGAAACAGATAGTTGCCTGAACAGCTGGTCTCTACTGTTGACTTATGGGGAGAATCAAACCAAATCAATATACACCTTGCGATGGGGGATAAAGAGCAGGGATGATAAAGCTTACACAGCATGACTTCAGGGAGCCAAATTAATTTAAGACTCCCTCAATGCCCAAAACTTGTCACACTCAAGTAGATGAATATGTTCAAATATCTACAACTCTCAACCAAGATACCCTTGGGTGAATTCATATGATAAAAATTGAATCTAGAATGAAAAATTAGCCATTTATTTGGTTAAAGATAATGATCCTATCATGGTGACCACACATCAATTTATCACTACCATTTTGTGTCCGACAAAATCTTAATACGAATTTAGAAAACAGGTTGGTGAATGCTTAACCAAAGCACCTTTATACAAAATATAGCATAGGAAACTCTGATCTCATGATCCATAAGTTACCATGTGACAATTGAAATGATGCAAATTATTCAATCTATATATTTTTATACTATACCATTATCAAATCTTCATAGTTATATTACTTCACATGATATTTTGGTTAGCATATATCAGGCAACTTGACTATACAAAGGCTGAAAATTTGACTGATTGCATTTAGTGATGTGATGCAACAACAGAATAAGTGTAGCTAATAGAATATCAGGCAACTTGAGAATACAAAGGTGAAAACACATGATTGATTGCATGACGATAACCAGATAGTGATGTAATATATCCATACTCATTAGTAAAACTAACCTTTTTGCCCCATTCATATGCCCGGTCAAGAAGATAAGAGTACTCCAAATCTTCAAAACATTTTTGCAGAGAAGATATAGGTTCATTGAAGTATACAGGAAGGCAGACTTTGGTAAGATCCTTTCCAATGTTATCTTTGATCATTGACCACAGACTAACTCCCTTCTCTTTCTCAACAGGATCAGGCAATTTCTTCCTTCTCTTAATATGAGGGTAGTTAGCACCAACTGCTTTAATGGAAGGATCAATTTCTGGATCATTGTATAGAAAGTCTTCATCATCGGAAGAAAAAGACGATGACCGCATGTCGGACCCAGTACTTCTAAAAGAACCTGATGATAGAAAGTCACGAGTGTCAAAAAACGCATTATCTTCTTCATCTGACTCTTCCTCTGCAGCATCTCCCCTATCATTATCATCCTCAGATTCACTTCCACTTGCTTCAAACAAATAATAGAAAATATTAAATAGTGTCCATGTTAAACAGCATGTGTCATTTCCTATATCATCTTAAATAACAGACATCCAATGCAATTTTACAGATTCTCGGATCTCAGATAACGAAAGTGCAGGATACAAAGTAGAAATAACACAGAAACCATCATCTAACAGAGGTATTTAAAACCTTCAATATACATCATAAATTAATTTCTCATGTGCAATAATGAACAAATTTGCAAGCTTAGAAGCTAATAAAACTACGCCTGCAATTTACAAAAGGTTTTACAAACTTCAAAGAAGTTCCAAACTATCAAATACAAGCCGGCTTGTAAGGGGAAAGCCATGAAGATGAAACAAAGCTTATGTGTGACCATAGGGTCCACAATGATTAAATGCTTGGATTTTGTTCTATTATGCGCCTATCCACCAAGCCTTCTCAATACATGAATTTTTAATTTTCAACCTTTATAGACTCCCATGTTTTTGTTGGCCCATCCTTGATTCAACAGTTATCTTTAGTAGCATAATTAGGAACATAGCTTGTATGGAGCTGCAAGTGTCCTTTTCATTTGATGTTTGTTCAGTGAAAAACAATTGTGAATTGAAAGAGCTTCATTTGCTACGAGTATTTAAAAATTAATGTCACAGAAGGAACAGTAAATTAATTATTTAGCAGATCAAACGCTGGCCCTAACTTCTTCCATTATTCACCTGATAATATTCCGCCCGGTGGCCCTTGATGCAACCATTATGAAAAAAATTAGGATGAAACTATTGCAAAAAAAATGTCGCAAGTTTAAGGATTAAACAATAATTAAATCATTAACTAAATTGGATGCTATTACCATTAGGTAATTTAACATTTCTCATTTTATGGGATTAAGAAAAAAGTTTAAACTTATTATAGATGGTAATATGGTATATATAGATTAACTCATTAACCTAATTCACTTCAGACTTGTACAGTCCTGTCTACCTTAACAGCCGATGAAAACCAAACAATCCTATATCATATTCCTAGTAGGGAGAAGAAACAATCATACAAGTCAACAGAACAATAACAGAAACAGCTAGACTCATATAATACAAATTCATAAGCATACCACTGGATTTCTCTTGTCTTAGTCTTGAAGTTGCCCCAACCTCTTTCGACTGCCTTTGGCTCTCATCTACTACTGTGTTCTCGAGGTCAACCTTTTCTGTCTACAAGCAAAAGAAACATATTACAAAAACTTGAAGATACACAAAAGTAAAGATAATTAGGAGTCTTCTCGTCTAGTAATACCGTGCATCATGCAGATAGCAAACGATACTAAGAATAAGCACAACAGTCAGCAATGCTGAGACACAAAGCATAGAAATCATAATCTAAATACTGATACCCCATATTTTTATCACGCGCTAGCATAAATTTGGAATGTATCCGAGTTACTGATATTTGGGGCCAGTTGAGTGAACACTAACCCGATATCCGATGATATGTACATGCAAATCCTAACAGGTAATAATGTTGCTCGTTTTAATCTTAAAAAGTTCATCCTGGATTCTTGAGAGAACCATGTCGAAGGAACTCGGCAAACAACCAATGATGTTGTTCGTATTACATGCAAGACTTGTTCTGCCCTCCACTTTGATATCGAGATTCACTGATGTTCACTTGTATACAAAAGTTAGATGCAAAGGGTGTTAGTCGTATGTTTAGCTTAGCCCGATTGTATTATGTATGGGCTAAGGCCTGAGTGTCATTTGTTAGGGCTTACGCACTATATATGTATTATTCCGGTATTATGAATAGACATACGACTAACAAAGGGGACCCTGACCCTTAAGGCCTTTATAGGAAGCATCAAAGGTATAAACCTAACAACAGTTTCTATCATGTGATACTGCTGTATGAGGTATCTTGGTTGTCAAGTCAATATTTGTTTTATTTTTTTCCACAAGTCTTTGTTTGAGTCACCATAATTCCATGCTTAGGCTCTAAGAACCTAAAAAATAAAAATAAAAATTCTTACATGAATAACTTGACCAGATCTGCCAATTAGATGTTATCTAATGAGAAATGACAACCAGGTGCCATCAAAGCATAAGGTTATGTAAGCACTATAATTGTAATGGATTTTTTTACAGCAAATACAATCTAGGTGACTCAAATGCATTGAAAGTACAAAAGGCATATATGCAAATCCAAATGATATACAAATAACGACCTACCAAGCCAATATGATTAACAAATCCCGCTTCCGGAAACAAATCCTTATGGAATTAGTAAAGACAAAATGAATGAATTTCTCTATAAAAAGAGATAGCACATGTACCTCTAGCATACGCAGTGTGTCCATGAGAAGCAAGTGCTTCTGCTTAAGAAGCACCAACTGGTCTTGCATTGCTGAAAACTCATTCCTCATAATTTGTTCACTGTCCTGAATGGCCGCCTCACTTACACCTTCCTCCAATAAGCGTTGCCTCAACTTTTCCGTTGACACTGTAATACCATCTATAGGAGCCATCAATTCACTGTTAGACATTCGAGGGAACATGCCCTTCACAGCCTGTAAAGCTTCCATCCATGCAAGGCGATCCTCCCTAGTATCTGCCCTCAAATGAAGCCTTTTTGTCCCCGTAAAAATGGAAAACCTTTTGTCATCTGATCTACTTTCACGAATAGACGAAACCTAGAAATTATAACATAACACATTCTCATGACGTGCGATCAACATAAGACATAACTATATGAAACCATCAAATTCAAAATGAGTAAGGCGTAAAACATTCACATGTTTACAAACAATATTGGTTGTGTTTGGTGACGAGCTTTTTGTAGCATTAAGAATATAATGCTTGTTTGGCAAAGAGCGTTTAGCTTTTTGATTTTGTTAAACGCTCCTATTCCTTTTTTTTCTTTTGGTAGATTAATCACTAGGTTTGAACCCACCGCCACATACTCAAACCGGGTAAAGCCCTCTCTACTAATTTAATGATGATCGTCACAAGTCATATGCCAAACGGTAACAAAAGAATGCATTTAAGGGGTGTTTGTTTAAGCTTATATGTGGGCTTATGAGCTTATTTGATTTCGGCTTATGTTTTATAAGCCTCAATTTTCCGGCTTATTTTGAGACCCTATGGGATTATATGAGTTTATCATATAAGCCAGAACACAAATCTCATAAACCAAATAAGGCAGAAAATCGGGGCTTATGTAACATAAACCGAAAAACAAATAAGCTCATAAGCCACATATAAGCTTAAACAAAGACCCCGTTAGCTCTACATGATTTTACACTTTATAATCACAACTACACATATGTTATAAAATGACTGGACCTTAAGATGAACTTCGCCAAACGGCTTGCGATGCGCACTAGCACCACGACTCCGATCCCTGGCCAATCGCCTAAACGACTCATCCCCAATAACCCTAGCCCCTTTCTCAGTCTCCTTACTAACAACAATCTTATGAGGTCCATGAATCTTATAATAACTCAATACACCATCCTGCAAAACAAACCATCTGGGCCTCCATCCTTTACCATAATTCACCCATTTTTGTAATATCCCCGATATCCCGCTCCCTACGATATCGTTTATCTTCACATCTCTCTGATCATTAAAACTCACGTGCATATTATTATTATTAGGGTTAGGGTTATTATATGTGTAACTGTTGTGATTGTTATGATGCACGTGATTTGAGGGCATCGAGTTTGTATGATCGGGGACACAACAGAAAGGATGCATATATTTATATATTTATGTTAGGAGGAGATGAAATTAAATGTCATATGTGTGATCGCGGAGGGAGGGGTATTTTGGGAAAGAATATGCTTGGCTTTGGTGGTGGTGGTGGTGATGAAGACCAAGGATGTAACGAGACCTTTTTTGTACCGACTCACATGCTTGTTTGGCTTTTATTTATTTATTTATTTATGAGTTTATTCGTTTCTTTTATTTGAAGTCAAGTTTTTTAAACTTGATTAGATCTTGGAAAATTTTGAAATGGGATGGATCATCATCTCTACTAATTATAAGAGTGTTCGGTAGAAGCATCTTCATTGTCCCCACACACTCCTTCCATTTTTCGGTTTAGAGGGTTGGCAATTCTTTCTCCCATCACTGACTCTCAACCAATCCCCTTATGTCACATCATTTACTCTTTTTCTCATCACTCACTCATATTTTTGTAGGCACCACCATCTAGCACTACATCCCATCTAGTGTTGTGACGAAATATGCATCAGTTCCCACAAAGTGTTCCTTTTTTTTGCTCGTCTAGTGCTAGATGTAATCTAGCAAAACTCATCTAGTGCCCCATCTAGTGTTCACGGCGGCGGTGGTCTAGTGCTAGATCCATCCCGTCTAGTGCTATCTAGTACCCATTGCCAACACCCTAATATTTTCGGTTAGAGGGTATTTTGGTCATTCAACCTCTTTTTTTTAATTTCACCCCAAATTTCAAACGCAAATAACTTTCAAACGACAAACTTTTTTTAATTTCACAATGAAAAATAATTTCACCATAATTTTTAAAATTTAATCCTCTTTAATTTGGTATAAATCTTGTTAAATATTTTGAACTTTTTTTTTACATATCAAATGGTTCTTGATTTTTTTTATTTTTTTAGTATTTTCGGCCCTATTTTTTACCATAAAAAATGTCGAATCATGAAAAATTTAAAACATGAAAGTTAAAGATTTTTATTCACTCTTTACACAGGTTTTTGAATCACTCAAATCCGATGTCATATGAGTAAGATATCACACGTTAAAGATGATGTTTTACTCATATTTGTTGCACACACGGTATTGGATAAAATGTCTAGCTTAGATTTTTAGTGTTAAAATTGAGCTAAATGCACTAATTTTTGTCCCACAACGCATCATTAATTATTTTATTAATGTAAGACTCAAAAAGTGATGTTTTTTAATAGTTAATATTTTTTTTTAATGTACGTATTGTGTTTTATTGCGTTTTTTATCATGAATTTGACCAATATTAAATTCGAATTAGAAAAATTGTAAAACATAAAAATTATAGATTTTAGGTCAATCTTTACTAATGTTTTTTATTCACTCAAATCCGATGTCATATGAGTGAGATATAACATGTTAAAGATAACGTTTTGTTCATCAGTTACTCTGTTCATTAATTTTTATTCATGAACATTAGTTCATCTGTACATCAGTTAAGGATTTAGGATTTTGGGTGTTGGGTTTAGGGTTTAGTTCATCAGTTAAGAAATTGAGGGGAACAGTAACACTTATAAAAAGAAAAATTGATGAACAATTTTTTTTATGAACATTTTTAAAAGAAATTATAAAGTCAACAGTAACATATAACTCAAATTTCATTTGATCAATATAAAAAACAAAAAAAAACATGTCAGCAACTAAGCCTTTATTTATCTAACAGTTATAAAAAAATAAAAAAGCATGAAAGAGTAACTAAGTAACAACATATCAGTAACTAAGTAACAGCACAAGCATTCTTATTAGCCATCTTAGCTTTCTTAGCAGCCAACTTCGCCATCTGCTTGCTCTCCTTTATAGCAGCCTTATCGCTGGCCTTCTTAGCAGCAATCTCAGCTCTAATAGCATTGCACTTCGCTTGATTATGATCTTTCATGCTACATTTGCAGAATCTATAGTTCTTCCTGCGCTTCCCACTTGGATTAATTGAACGCACAACACTACTCTTAATTCTTTTTCGCGAACCTTTAGTACTAACCTGTTTTGGACAAAAAAAAATGACAATAACAATTAGATGATCAAAAAAACATAACACATGACAATAACTGATGAACCAAAAACATAACACAGGACAATAACTGATGAACCAAAAACAACTAATGTTCGTCAACTAAAAAAGTATAAACTAACTGATGAACCTATAACCTATGATAACACAAATAAACTAACTGGTGAACCTATGATAACATAATAGCTAAAATAAACAAACCGATGAACCTATGGTAACATAATAGCTAAAAGTCAATAACTGATGAACCAAAAAAAACATAACCTAACTAATGAACCTATGTAACATAATAGATAAAAGTCAATAACTGATGAATAAAAGAAAACTAATGATCATCAACTGAAAAAACATAAGCTAACTGATGAACCTATGATAACATAACATATGATAACACAAATAAACTAACTGATGAACCTACGATAAAATAACCTATGAATAAAAAAAATATAACAAAAAAAGCATTTACTGATGAATATCTAGAAAAAAAATTAGTACTAACCAAACATTTACTTATGATGAACCTATAACCTACAACACAAATAAACTAAAAAAACATAAACTAACTGATGAACCTATAACATGTGATAACACAAATAAACTAACTGATGAACCTATGATAACATAATAGCTAAAATAAACAAACTGATGAACCTATGATAACATAATAACTAAAAGTCAATAACTGATGAACCAAAAAATAAATAAAAACAAAAACAAAAAAAACATAAGCTAACTGATGAACCTATGATAAAAAGGTAAAAGATAGATGTTCAAATCAAAATATAATCAAATCGAAACACATTTGAAACCCAACTTATAAATCTTTATTTCTTGGGTCATTTAAGAAAATGGGTTTAAATAAAAGAAGATTGAAGTTCACCAACTCATCTCGAAGATGTTTAGCTTCATCAAAAGTGACGATTCAGCTGAAGCTTGTGACGAATAATTTAATAATATTATACTAATAATAATCAAGAATGCAATCCTCTTCCTCCTTGTATGTTGTTTTGCACCTTCCATGGAATTTATTTATCTCGCAAAATTAGAAGTTGAAAGCAATTTGTTTAGTTAATTATTATAGATTCAATTTACATAAATGTCCATTTCAAGATATATTACAATATATTTTCGCTCAATTCTGGTCGCATGGAGGAGGATGAGGGTTATAAAGTAAAGCTCAATTCTCTAATATATTTGCGTAGTTTTTGAGCAGGTTACTAACAATATGAAATACAAGTATAATAAACAATTAATATCATCATCGTCAAAAACAATTATTGATTGATTGATTGGTGATGAAATGATATGAGATTAGATTACCTGTGTAACTGATTGGATGATGGCAGTGATGGCGGTTTAATCGGATCGAAGATTATTTGCGGTGGTTGTGATTTTGACGGTGCTGGTGACCGTGCAATGGTGGTTTTATCGTCTTTTATTTTTGTTTGTGATTGGGGATCTGATGAGAAATAAAGAGGGAAGAAGAGATGGGAAATAAAGAAGTGGAATGACCAGTATACCCCTGTGTGTATATATCCCTCTTTAATTTGATCAGATTTTGTATTATGATCCAATAGCTGAGATTACTTTTTAGGCTTTTTAAACTTTTGTCACTTTGCAAATGATCCCCCACCTAACACACTGATAACTAAAACACATTTCCCAACAAAAAAACCCAATAGCACTTTGTAAGTCCCACAAAACACTCCACAAAATATACCTATTCACTCACAAAATAAAAACTTGGCAAATTACCGTAAGTTCCTTTTAAACATGGCAACTTTTCTTTTCTTGATTAATTTTAAACTTGACAACTTATCAAAAAACACACACAATATTAATTTTTAAAAAACACACGATTTGTATTTCAAAGAACACACACTTTGCATCAAGGGTCGAACCAGAATAACGATTTCACAAGTATAATTATTTTCTGCTATACACCGTCGTTTTGCGCGGGTGTTCGTTTAGTTATTCATAGTTTTTACAACACAAAAGGATGTGTCATTCATTTATAGGAAGATGATAATTTAAAAGGAAGAAAAAAATTGATCAATATGATTTTTATTAGTGACAAGTGATTTTGTGAACATTTTATGGATGTAGCATTTTCCATTTGTAAATTATATATTTGAAATGGGATGGATGATCATTATTGTAACACCTTAAGCAAATCTTACATCCCTTGTGGCCTGGAGAGATGTTGGGTTCATAAAATAACATTCGCCTTACAATGACACAACGCGTTTTGTGGTCTACTGTGGGTGGAGTTCTTAGGAACTGTGCGGTCAAGCGTGCTCATGTGAAAGCAGTACTGGTTTGGGTGACCTGTTGTAAAGTCTTCACATGAGGGCCACAAAAGCAAAGTCGTAAGCCTACAGGCAAAGCGGAAAATATTGTGGTTTGAGTAGGCAGAATGCTACAATTATTCATAACAAGTTGGTTTGATTGATAATTTTAACTATTCCTACATTTGTCAATGTTAAGTTGTTTTATTTTATTTTTTTTTATTTTTTTTTATTATTATTGTTTTTTTTTTAACGTAATAAAAATATAACTTATTTTATAAAGGCCTTCTGTTTCTGGATGTCAAAAATGCGTCAACAGGATAAGCAACCGAAAGTTGGGTCGAAGTTGTTATATATGACGTTTGGATCTGAAATCTTCAATGGAGAATCTCGTGTTCGTATCACTAACAGTAGATGATATCTTTGATTTTGGATTTGGATGATTATTGGTGTAATGAATGGGTTGTGAATGTATGGAATTTGTGGTTTAGACTATATGTCTAGGTTTGCAATTGGATGATTATCGTTGTAATGAATAGGTTGTGAATGTATTGATTTTGATGTAGTGTTTGGTTTTTGGATATGAAAATAAATGAATAAATTTTATTTTGATATAAAAGTGATGAGTAAGTTTGTGCATATTTTACAAAATCATTTGCATCTTTATTCTACACATTTTTTTACTTCTACTTAGTGACCAAATGTTAATGGGTGGGGAAGTTATTGATGGGGAAGAAATAGTATGTAAGGGTGTATAGAGTTGGCCAAAAAAAGGAGTTAATTAAGTGTTTGGTAATATAAGACAAGGCATAACGGAGCAAGAATACATGTGTGGTTGGTCTGCATGACATTACCTTCACACGGCTGCAATCATTATGACACATAACCTTAATGTGTGATGCTTCAACTTTGGAGACGGGTTACTTACTTTCTTGACCAAACAAGATTTTGGTTAGACCATGAATAATCGACTTAAGTTACATACGTGGTTGGCCTACATGGCATCACCTTCACGCATCAAGCATCATTATGCCCCCTTTCACGCATCGAGCCAACAATTTGGAGATGGTTTGGTCACTTTCTTGATCAAACCAAAATTTTGTCTATTTTATGTGTGTGTGTGTGTGTGTTGTCGGGTATATATGTGTTTAAATGGAGTATATGTGTGTGGTGAGTTTGGTGGTCACCATTACAAGGGTTCGGTGGTTGGTTTGGTGATGAAAGTGAATGTTGATATAGAGTTGATGTGGCAGCGATTGGTTTAGTTACCATTAAAATGAATCTAGTATAGCTATTGGAAAGAAAACTAAGAGATGAGGGGCGAATTTACACGTATATTTTCTCTTTAGGAATACTAGGTAAGTACCCGCATAACGACGGAAATTTAAAGTGACAATTAATTATAATTGCAAATTTGTGATTAAGTGTTTCATATATGAATTTAATGGATGAATATTGTTTATTGGATCAAACTTTTAACTTATAAATAGTAATGAAAGGAAATGCAATCAACCACCTATATAAAACAAGCTTTCATTATGGAAACTCCCAACTCAAAATTCTAAGATAATGACACCTGTTATTTATTTAGATCCAATGGACCACAATCATTTTGGCGTCCCAGCATTTAATCCAAACAAAAAACACACACTCAAACAAACTCTCAGTAGATCAAAAAACATAGTTATCACAAGAACAATGAAACCCCCAACTCTCTTACCCAATCGAAAAACATACTTTCAGAAAATCAAAATCAATCCCAACCGAATAATCGTTCATCTAATTCACCCCAAAACGGATTTTCCCCAAATAACTTATACCAAAAACAATTGATAACCAAAACAATTAACCCTAAATAATCATCCATTCACCCTCCCTTTAAATTCAATCAACAAAAACTTCTCCCACTGAAATTGGTGTTGATTCATAACTAACCCTAATTTTTGGGGCAACATTAAATTAGTTAAAATCGTAGATCGACATATGAAGATTAATCGTTGTTCAATAACAATGATCGAATATCAAACAGGTTATTCATTTTTTATTTTTAATATTTTATTTTGTTTTTTAATCTATGATTAAGGTAGCAATTTTTGTAGTTTATATGTAACGGTATGGACTTTCAATTTGATGTTTATTAATTTACATTTTTGGTGTTAGGTAATTATTATGTTTGTTGTTATTAATTTACATTTTTGTTATTGTTTATATCATCATTATGATTTCGTAGCAGTTAGGGGTGTATTTGGCTTTGGGTTTTGAATTTTGATAGAATGTGATGCGATATGGAGTAATGATGAGTATGTTTCTTTCCCAGACCTCTATTTCTTGATGCTACTTCCGTAATGCTACACTATTTCTGTCGTTATAAATTAAAAAGAAAAACAGGGTACTTGGTTTATTTATACGATTACGTTAACACAACTGCAGCTAAGGACATGCTTTAAGAAGGGCTGCTAACATATCTTATCAGAGGTATCGTTTGAGTCATACTTCATAAATCAGGTTTAGCTTGCAACGTTTCGTGTCAAGATCAGTATCAAATTTACTTGCACATGTTTCTTATTCAATTGAAAATGGACAGCCATCCTCAAATTCTTATTTATTATTTTTGTTGTTATTAGGTTGGGGCAGGAAGATTGATGGTCTATTGTATCCTGGAACTTCTGGATATCCAAAGAGAACCAAAGCTATTTCATGATGAGCCACTGTCGAGTCCGCAGCTACTGTGGAACAGGTTGCTCTTTAGGTACCTTGAGGTGTTAGCATTTAATATTTCACCTGAAAGCGGTTAATTTGGGTTAAGTTTATTCCAAACACCTACAAAGTTTAAAATTCAACTAATATAGATATGGGTGACCTTAGAATTATATGTAATGAATACAATACGAGAATTTCAGGTATTGTATGCTTACAATTTCTAGCTTTATAGCATTTTTGTAAGTCTATAAACGGTGCAAGAACAATGGAAAACCTGAAAGCGGTTATTTGTTGTGACATTTATATACTTTTATGATTTTATAATTTACATATAAAAAAGACGAGGCAACATCCAATATCTTGACTATAAGATCCATAATAATCTGACCAACATGATATGATTTTAATGAATTAATGTTCTGTTATATGGATCCGTGTTCAAAGAAACATATGACCAAAATGCAGGTAATGCATACCGGTTAAAGTAGTACCGGGTACAGTAGTAGAACATAAATTTGGTTGGTGAAGTATTTGTGTGTATTCGATTTATCAAGCCACTAAGAAGCGCCGAAATGAAAATATTATTGATTAGCGAATTGGTACTGTTAGAATGGGATGGATCGGATAGTTCTAACACAAAATGGATTGCAAAAATAAATTACAAGATTGATTTGTGCATTGTTCAGTTGAAGATTAACTGTTAAGAGTTAATTAGCAAATGCTAATGTTTCAAATTTTTCGCTTAAATTCAAGCTTAATTACTTCTTTGCTCATTCTTCATAAAACAATGCTGATGTTGATACCGAGCTGGTAATGTTTACTGAACCACTTTCTGATATGTTAGATGACTTACACGTGGCATTAGGAGGATAAATAGGAAGACATAGCATTTCTATGACTGGACTATGTAACGATTTAAAGTTTCAATCTATATAGGACATGGGAGGTCATATTTCTATGGTGCACTTTTTAGTTTGATGATTGTTGCAGTGAATGTTGAGATCTCTAACAGGTGAATAAACTGATGGCGGAAGTGCGACGTAGAAGGGTCTCCTTAATGATCCTTATATATTGTTTTTTGATAGTTCGTACTTAGATATTGCCTTATCGTTAAGCCGCGAGCAAGTAAAGAATATCACAAAGAATGAAACCTCACAAGGGGTTGGCGGGGATTAGTTAAAAGTTTGGACTGCGAGGTAGACAATTTGAGTTTCAGAAGCAATTGGAGGACGAAACATACCTTTTTGGTTTGAACAAGTTTATTGCAGAGGTAAGAGGGAGGGAAGAAGCCGCTATATAAAAATGGAAGTTTGTGGGTCGTTTACACAAAAGCGGTACTCGAACTTTGTGAAAGCTTATCAGAAGTTCGAGGACTCGAGAGTTTTAACATGATTCATGTTTCAGGTTGGTGAGTTGTTTACATTCTATGATTATATCAGTATTGATGCATTTGCGTTGTTAGTATAGAAACATTGAGGTTATATGTATTTAAAAGCGTTAATTCATTTCATAGTCATTACAGTGCATAGTTAGAATGTAGTTGAAAGGATTTCATATACAGCAATGTACTCAAGTGTTTATGGTGGGATTATTCTTGATCCAGCAATGATGGTTAGCCGGATAGATGATCATATAGTGCATCGAGGGCACGATGACTATATGATAATGATTTATTTCTGATGCTATAATGCAAAATGAAGAAAAAAACTCAGATTTTTTTAGTATAATTGATGAGTTTGATTTTTGATTTGCAGGATCTTTAGTCTTGATCATGAAGTAAAAAGTGTTTTTATTTGATTCAATTGAAGATATGAAGGCTGGAATTGTCACGATAAAGAAAATGAATAACATGAAAAGAAAAATTAAAATTCATGGAATGGTTAAACTGTGCTCTTTTTACGGCATAACACTTCTAAATCAATTGGTTACTGGCTATATAATTGAACACCTCAGGAAAAGATCTCAAGACAGGTGGCTTAAATTGTGTAAGGCGACTCAAATAAATCGCACAACATTTAATGGATCGTGTACAACGGAGGATCTCCAATGGTGATAAAAAAAATACGGTGCTTCTAACACCTCTTTCCAGATCGCGTCTTTGCAATCATAGCGTTTGTGTATTAAATCTTTCTTAACTGAAATTGATATTTAAATTTGATTTGAATATGGTTACTGGAACTGCAGCCTTATGATTATTGGATCACTATCAATACTTGATATCATTGAACATTCTTAAAGTGAAAGTGGTTCTTTGGACTTATTATTTGTATTACTTTTTGGATGTGCAGACGTTGTGGTTTCCTCTAAATCGTTTGTATATACTCTTTAGTAATGTGTTCCTTCTGTCGTCATTTACACATAGGAAGTCAAGAAACATCAATAAGTGTCTCTCAAGTTTCAGTGACAGGGACTTTCGATACGGACCTTGCAATGGGCTCACGATCTGACTCCCACAGTCTTCAATATCTTAAATGAAAATTATAGTAGTAGAATTACATTTCGGTTAGAGAGATACAAAATAAGAAAATCGATACACTATACAAGGAATTTGACTCAAATAACATCATTGCCTCAATGCCTGCTGTTCATGGGTATTCAATGCCTTCTGATGATGGGTATTTACTCCTTTATAAAAAAAACCTTGAAATCTGAAAGGTTGTCATTTGTGATGCGTATGGTAATATATGTCGAAAACTACTACAAACGTTGTCTACATAGGCGTACTTCAAAAATTATGATCAATGTTCAAGAGGTATATACGATATACATATGACATGTTTTAACCAACTCTATACTTTTTATATGCTATAATTAATGACTTTCTTTTACTTACACTTTTGATTTTTTTTTCTTTTTCTTTCTAAGGTGTTCATGGAATGGACTTTGGCTACTCAACTCATCAATGTTATCTACATACATTTATATGTCAACACTATCAAAGGTGGAAAAGACGATAGATCAACGTTTATTATTTCATAGTTATAAACCAGATTGTTTATCGTATAATTGGGAGATTTGTTATTCTTCCTGTCAATAATAATGGAACTTATTATTGATCAATATTCTCTTAATGAAAATACGATACATATTTATATTTGTTGCGGATATAAATGAAACATTAGACTGGAACGTCCGGTCTTTTCCCACGGACAACTATATGTAGCTGTATCACGAGTCAAAAGCAAGAAAGGTCTAAAAGTATTATGCTGTGATAAAGATGGCAACTATTGTAATTACACAACAAACGTGTATAAAGAAGTACTTCACATGCTTTAATTTTATTTAACTTTCTGACTGTAGATGTTTTACTCCTTATAAATAAGACACTCAATGTTATTTACTTTCACTCAGTTTTTTTTTGAACAAATCTCCATTTGTTTGAAAATTTTTATGCCTGTCAAGATTATGCATTTGCGCATTATATATATATTATATATATATATATATATATATATATATATATATATATATATATATATATATATATATATATATATATATATATATATATATATTCTTTTTATAGAATACATGTAACACATTTTATATTTTAAATAATAAAACTTAATGCTAGCGCCCCATCGGGGCGGGCCTAAGGCTAGTATGCATATAAAGTATACTATTGAAAGAAACAAGGAGTAAGTGTAGATTAGTATTTTCACAGTTCTCATTTAAGATTTTTTTTTTAATTGTTTTCTCCTAATACATAGTAGAGATAAAGATGATGTGCTAAATCTTGTTTTATATTTGTTAACTAATTTTAACAAGAATAAGCAACACTCTTGGGCAGTGTACCTGTTTGTGTATAGTATAGATGATGCGGTGCAATTTGGTAACGATTTTAGGGGTCATTATTTTTTGCATTTTATGTCATTTTATATCTATTATTGCGTAATATCCTTCATATTTGGTTTTTAGTCCTTGGACTATGCATTTTCTAGAAACGTACAAGTTTTGGGCTCATTTGGATGAAGTTTGAAAGAAAAAGACAAAAGTTTAAAGTCGTGACCGGCATCTTGACGCAGTCACCAGAAGTGCCCAGAAAGGGGATTTTTGATATGTTTCGTGGTCGGTCAGTGTGTGAGACGTGGGTCGTGACGCCATCACAAGCAAAGGGTAACGCCGTCACGAGTTAAAAAGTGACGCCAGAGCAAGTCGGTGAAAAGAAACCCTAAATCAATGACGGCAAGGTGACGACGTTACGACCAAAGGCTGAGGTCGTCACACCCTGTTTCTATATATATTTTTGTTATGTATTCATAATTCGTGTGGAACTTTGAGAAGACAAACCCCAACGGTTTTCAGGATTTTTTTTAATCATAATAACTCAAGTGTATCATCAGGATAAGTTTATTCATTAATCATTCAATTATGTTTAGGGTTTTAGTCGTACAATAGCAACGCACTTTCAGGTTTGTACCGTTTTGGTACATGTACTTTTTTTGTTCCACTTAATGTAACGTACTTTTAGGTTTATGCTACTTTGGTACGTGCTACTTTGTATTACCGGAACTAGAGTTATAATCCTACGTGGACATGCCACGTAGGATTTCCACTTAAAATAATTATTTGAGTTAATTACATAAATGGTCCTTGTGGTTTGCGAGGTATCACAAATTTAGTCCCTAATTTTTTTTAACTGTTTTCTTATATTTTCGTACATTTTTATACGCTTTCATCCGTTTTTACACGTTTTCGTCCGTATTTACACGTTTTTATCTGTTTTTATCTGTTTTTATACGTTTTCATCCGTTTTTGTCCGTTTTTATCCGCTTTTATACGCTTTCATCTGTTTTCATCCGTTTTTGCACGTTTTCGTCTATTTTTATACGTTTTCATCCATTTTCGTATGATTTCGTCCGTTTTTAAACGTTTACATCCGTTTTTACGGGCTTTAATATGTTTTTCTTACTTTTTTCATACGTTTTTAATCGTTTTCTTACGTTTTCATCCGTTTCTTAACTTTTCGTACGTTTTCGTCTGTTTTTATACGCTTACATCCGTTTTTACACGTTTTAATACATTTTTCTTACTTTTTCGTACGTTTTAAACATTTTCTTCCGTTTTTGTACTTTTTCATACAGACGAAAATATATAAAAATGGACGAAAACGTATAAAAACGGACAAAAATGTATAAAAATGGATGTAAACGTATAAAAACGGACGAAAACGTATAAAAATGTAAGAAAACAGACATAAACATATAAAAATGGACGAAAACGTATAAAAAAGGACGAAAACGTATAAAAAATGAACGTAAACGTTTAAAACAGACGAAAACGTAAGAAAATTGACGAAAACTTATAAAAACGGACGCAAACGTAAGAAAACAAGCGAAAACGTATAAAAACGTAAGAAAACGGACAAAAACATATAAAAACATAAGAAAACGGACGAAAACGTATAAAAACGTAAGAAAATGGACGAAAACGTAAGAAAATGGACGAAAACGTAAAAAAAAAGGACAAAAACGTATAAAAACGAGGGAAAACGTATAAAAACGGACGAAAACATATAAACACGTAAGAAAACGGACGAAAACATTTTTAGGGACTAAATTCGTGATACCCGGCAAACCACAGGGACCATTTTTGTGCTAAAAATATTCCACTTAAATTTTTATCCGGTAAAATAACTTTTTATCTGGTAGCCCGTACTTGCACGTACCAAGGTAGCACAAAACCCGAAAGTACGTTACATTAAGTGGAACAAAAAAAAGTACACGTACCAAAATGGTACAAAGCTGAAAGTACGTTGCTATTTTACGGCTAAAACCCTTATGTTTATAATTTGTTGCTTGATTCTGTCTATTACTTGTTCTTCGTGTGCTATGCTATGCTAGGCTAAATCTCTTTATCTTACTTAGGATTGCATGAAATATATTGGTATTTAGTTGTTTTTTTTTTTTACTATTTTATTGTTGGTGTTTCTAATTATCTATTGTTTGCGAATTTATTAGATCTTCAATAGTAATAACATGCGATAATTGTTTATAGTCGGACTAAGAACCACATAAACTTTATAATTTGCTTAGGTTATTAGCCTAACTGAGTCGCTTAGGGTTCTTTGTAGTTTATGTGCCAACGCAGAGGGACTTTAGGGCGGTATTGGATTACGAGACATTAACGGGCTGGATAATTACCTGCATAATAATTGGTTATAGGAGCTGGGCTAAGGCACTAGGCTAATTATTATACGGTGTAAGAACTGGACCAGGGCACTACACTAATTCAGACATATCCTCCATAATCACCAATCAAGGCGTGACAGATTCAATAAAGACAACTAGGTAATAATAAAAAGTATGGCACCCTTAGTAAATATGTTTTTCCCATCATATAAGTTTTTAAATGTTTGCTATCCTGAACTATTTTTGTCTTTTCTGAATGATAAAAAAAATAGATTCAAAAGAAAATGCTATTTTGGAGGTTTTATCATTATACATATAAGAGAGGAGCCGTATGAGATGAAAATCTCATGTACGGTTCTGTAACGGAGATTCTTTGAATTGAATGACGACCGTAACGGATGTCAGCTCAATCCGAAGGAAATTATGCGAAAGCTTTACAGAATTATTATGAAGCTATGCGACTAGAAATTGATCCCTATGACCGAAGTTATATACTCTATAACATAGGACTTATCCACACAAGTAACGGAGAACACATACTTTTCCTTATTATTTAATTTTTATGTCTGTAGGTTAATATTAATTTAAAATCTAAATCTCTAAAACCCCGATATTTACTTGCTTGATTAAATATATATAAATACCAAAAAGAATCTTCTCTCGTCTCTTAGATCATTCCTTCATACCTTTACTACACAACGACCCTAATTCACAATTCCCTTAGAGAACAATCAATCCCTTGGTCTTACCTTTACTACTCTAGAACATTTAGGTACATTGCTTAGGGGGTTGTAAAACTTGCTTTGCAATCAACACACATCAATAGACTTGGTAAGACCAGGTCGTTCGCATGAGCGAGAATTCATTTGTAAAGTAAAAGACGAAAATTAAAATGACATAAACAGCAGAGAGGGAACGTTTTAGATCTGAGAGAACATGGTTTAAAAAGTAATTAAATTAAATAAAACAAGCAAGTAAACGACATAATTATTGAGCAAAGATGAAATCAGAGGAGTAAAACAATGTCCACCTAGTTATTCTTATGGGACAAGTTATCTGGACCCCCCTATAAGGGGGGTATGCAATGATTGGATGCAGCGGGCGGTTGTACTGTCTGTTTCGCGGGTTGTACATTCCCATAATAAGGGGTATGTATAACATAACCCTATTCCTATATATAAGCTAACAACATGGTTTATAAGTGCAATGTCTAATCAGTTTCTTGATTGATGACTTTTCTTGATTGATGACTATTATGTAGTGTAAGCCTAGTATTGGTCGCTATAACCTATACATATGCCCTATAACCTTCTAACTCGATGGTAGTGGATGTTATCTAGTTATAGTTCATTCATTAATTCCTCCAACTAACCTGTGTGACTAGCTTGTGATGCTAATTCACTAACAACACTTAATTCATTTGTAAATACTCATTTACCTTCGTTAACTTGAACCCTTTAGTCTACTGATTTGAACCTAGCTAGGATAACTATAATACCTCTAGCCACGAATTGATATTGGCCACACGTTCATGAATCAAGTAATTAATGTTCACTTCTATAGCCTAATAATCAACTACTATCAATATGCTAGCCTAGTAATCACAAAGACGCAAGGATCATACAACAAACTCATAAATTATCCAATCAAAGAACTAATCTATACTATCTACAGATTCAATAGCTTAATTAAATGTGGAAGAGTGATTGTGCATAGAATCATGTACGGTACAAGGTAGTTTAAGCACATCTATACTATATGAATATTCATACGTAATAACCAAAAGAATATTGAATGCAACCACATCAAATATGGTGTTATGGAATGGAAAAAGACTCCAATTTTGTAACCTCAAAGAATACAAATCAACCTACAATTATAACTATGTTAAATGCAGGCTGCATAAATGAGGCGCCAAGCCCATTGCCTGTCCAGAAATTGTAATCATCAAGCCCATTGCCTATTAAGAAATTGTAATCTTCATGGCTGCAGAAGTTGGAATCATGAACTCTGAATTGTTCCTGAAGGATCTCCAGTTGGAAGTGACCGGAACGATTGTGGTTATGCTGTGTAGGATGTGGGATGTAAATGTTGTTACTGGGCGCTACTTGAGCACTGATTTCTTGGTGTCTGATGCTAAGGTATATTCATCTTTCTTTTTACAATAATCTGTGTAATACCAATACAAGGAAAAGTAATTAAGAATATATATAGATTTTTAACACGTTTGTTTGGCAGGGTGGTGTAATCCATTGTACTGCCAAGGGGACGGTGGCTCACAATTTTTTGAGGTTAAAAGAGGGGGGTGTGTACTCCATTAAAAAATTTATCGTCATGCAAAACAGGGAAGACTTTCGTATTAGGAAGGACGATACCTTGATGCTTCAGTTTGATGGAGCGACAACTCTAAGGAAAGCTGTTGTGAAGCGAGAAGGATTTGTTAGGTATCCTTTCCAACTGGTGGATTTAGATCACATTGTACCTACAGACAACAAGTATCTCATTGGTAATATTCTGTTTAGTTATGTACGTTAATTAATTTTTTTGTCCGAAAATAGTGTTGCTAACCTGTCATAAGATATGTTGCTTATTAGATGTTGTAGGCTATGTAACAAATGTTGGGAGGATGAACTACACGAAAACAGGCTCAAAAAACCTTGATTTTTACCTGGTCAATCATAGGTTGTTATATTTATGTTTTTCAAATGATGTTGTAAAATTGATTCCTTTTTTTACAATAGCTATCAAGGAACTTACCATTTATTGTAATCTTTTGTGTTGTGCATCAAGGGGCCAATCAATACGGGTGACTCTATGGGGAGGCCTTGGTGATATATTGATTGAGAAGAAAGCAAAATATGCAGGTCTGCTTCCTGTTGTGGTGACCTGCACATCTGCAAAACACTATAACAGTGAGTTGGGATGAACTAACTAGGTTATTCCTGTTAGGCAACTTTCACATTCTAATTTAAGTTATAATGTTACCTTCCAGATAAGTTATATTTATCCAGTAGTTCATCCACCATGATACTTGATGATGTTGAGATCCCTGCAATTAAAGAGTTGAGATCAGGGAACAGGTCTGAATACGTATGAATTTAATGTTTATTATTGAAAAGTTCCAAGATTCCATATGTTTAACCAAATTGTTTACCTGTTTGTTAGCATTATTGAAGCTTCAAGAGTAGCATCGCGTGCAGATAACTCTGAACCAAGGGAAGGGACGATCGAGAATCTCCTCATATGGTCCCGCAATCGAAAAAATGATGTATGTATTCTTTTGTGGCCGCCGTGCCTCTAGACTCATTCCTCTGCCTAATATTGATATACCTTATTTCTACACAGTCAGCAACTTTCATTTGTAAGGCCCGGATTGAAAATGTGCGTACTAGGAAGGGATGGAATTATCCGTCATGTGGAGGTGAAAAATGCAAAAAAGGTATTACTAGAAAGGAGGGGCGGTTCTGGTGTGATGGGTGTGACAAGCCAGTTGAATACCCGGTATTAAGGTAATGTTGTGTTTATTACTAATAGTAAGTACATTTGTATCCAATAAATAAGATGACTCACCTTGATACATGCTGTTTGCAACAATCCCTCTCAGGTATCGCCTAGAGCTTGGTATATCGGATGATACTGAACAGACTGTGGTAGTTCTTTTTGATGACCCTGCAACTGAATTGGTGAAGTTCCCAGCTGCAGCAATAGTGGATGAGGATAATGAGGTATATTTATAAATTTCATGTCCATTACCAATCTCCATTACTCACACGTTATCCTACAGAGTTTGGAAGAGAACGAAAACTTACCATCTGCTATAGCGAACCTCATCGGCACAACACACGTTTTTGAAATCAAATCTCATAGCTACTATGAGTATGGAAGCTTTGAGAGTTTTACCTGCTGGACGGTAGACCCGCGTCAACCAACAGTGGAAAGCGGAAGCTCAAGCACTGTTGATGATGGAGCTGTCGCTGGAGAGTCGTCATCCAATCCACATCCCAAAGATCCATCAGTTGCTACACCAGCCAAGTCTACGGAGGATAAGAAAAAAAAGAAGTAAGCAAGTAAAAAAATATTTACTTACCAAAAAAAACAAACACCGGCTAAGTGAACATGACAACCATGTTTCAATTGTTTATAGGCTAGAGATTGAAGATTCGGATACTGAAACTGAGATGATTCCTGCTGAAGATGTCCAAGGAGAAACTAACGCCCTACCTGCCAATAAGAAGCCAAAACGGTGAGCACATGTTGCGCACACCCTTTCTTCACCAATTATCTTACATTTGTCCATGTATTAACATGGTTTCCTTTTTATATTTAATTGTCAGGTTTGTGGTGACAGATTCAGAATGAGTTTCAACAGGGTGCATACCAAGATGTCTTTTTAAAATAGACGCTTAGAACATGAATAATATGTTTCATTATAACTGCATTGGGGATTTTTTGTTATTATTGTTTCAAAGATACAACCCCACAAACTAATTCCTATCACTATATCTTATTTTTGTTTATGGTTGATGATTTATTGCTCCTACCCAATATGGAATGGGTGTTTCTTTTGTGTTAACATTGATTACAGGTACATTGAAGTGGGTCTACTATGTCTCAAACAGTTGCTGCACCTGATCAAATGCATGCGATAAGGGATTTTACTTTTTTTTTTTTTTTTTTTTTTTTTTTTTTTTTTTTTTTAAGTTTAAAGGGCAAATGTTCTATATTAGAGATTGTCTGCATATGGTTTAAATAATATGTTACGTATAATGTATAAGATTGTCCTGTTTTTCATATTCAATAACCCAATGTATGAGTTATGTATACTATTTTTTATAATTTCTAAGTAATGAAATTCAATCTTCTATAATTTTGTAAATGCCGTTTTTTAATCAATAGTTTCATGCTCTTACGCAACCCTTACAAATACAAACCAACCTATTTAAAACCTTACCATGTTGTGTACCCAACACTTCCGCTCTGATGTGTTTAATATTTGGTGTTCATGAGACGTTGATGTGAGGATGCATCTGTTACAATAAAATAAATACAAACATCATTTTATATCAATCATCCAGGCAATACCTTCTTGGATAGATATTATACTTACATAGACAGATTGAACAACAAAGAATATAACTGCTACACAAGTGTCCTACATGAAGAGTCATTCAACTGAATAAATTCAGTTACAAAATTTGTTTTTAATATATAATAAATAGTGTTTATGGAAAAATATAAGTTACAAAACCTGTTAACCTACATGGAATATCAGGAGATTCCCAATACATTTAAAAGTCATGTTATACTATCTTTCACAACTCATCCGGTTGTTATTCATATTTCAGAGTCATGGCATTCACTAGAGAAATGATAGCACAATACTACTACATGCCAATAGCAAAAGCTGCAAAAGAGTTCAATATTGGTTTAAGTATGTTCAAAAGGCACTGTCGAGAAGTGGGTATTCAGCGTTGGCCCTATCGTAAGCTGAGGAGTATACAACTATTAATTAGCACTCTCCAGGTCAGAATTAAATTAAATTTAACGCTTTGTTTTTATGTTGGCTACAAACTTATATTGCATTATAGGTTGAGAATGGAGGTGCAAAAGTTAATGGGAACACTCAAGAAATCATTACAAGGCTAGAAGAAGAAAAGAGACGGGTAGAAGAAAACCCTGATACAGAACTGGTTGAAAGCACGAAAAGGTTGAGACAGTTTTATTTCAAGTCCAAACATAAAAGAATGAAAACCCTGCGTTTGTTATGGTCACTAGCAAACCAGGCAACAACAAATGTGCCAACACAGTTGAATGGAAGTAGCTCAGATCATGAAAATATTGGAGATGATTATGGTAGTGACTTTAGTCAGGAAGATTAGCCGAAAATTGCATTTGAAAGATCCCAATTTAGCTAAATGTTAAAAAATAAATTATGAATTTTTAAGTTTGATGGTTATTGTGCTGAATGTAATGGATAAAATTGTGTGAGTATTGAGGTTGAAAGATATTGTTTTTACATCCTATTATACCTTCATTTAAGTTATAAATTGGAAATTAATGTTTCTACCATACCAAATGTCTTATACTCAATTCTTATAAGTGCATTTTAAAAAGACATTTAGACCAAGTTGATGTTTTATAAACATGTACAACAATACAGAATAATTGACTTACATCCAATGCTATATCGTTGTTGTTTCCCCAAAAGTTTTTATGTTGCCATCCATTTGAAACCAATCATTGATGTATATATACCTGAACCAGAATTCATATATTGAATTGTTAAATAAAAAGCAAAAATGTGGAATTATTGAGAAACTCAGTATCATTATTAAAAAAAATATTAAAAATATTAAAAATCTGGCCACCCTTATTCTCCTCTACAAATGGAAGACTTTTCATTGGTTATGACAGTTATTGCATCAGTTCAGCAACAGAATCCCAAAAGATGGTTTGTTGGACATTTTCATTCTATATGTAACCAAATTTGCAATGTTTTGTGTTACAAAAGTGAAGAAGATACTTGAAATAAAAAATGAATAAAAGTATAATTCAAACTTACAAGTTTTCATAAGTTGCAATTTATTTATCTGATTAAACCCATATTTGTGTCTGTCTTACAGGATCACGGGCCAAAAATGCTGAAGTTCCTTCCCTGTCAGGCATGTTGCACAAATCTTTCGTCATTCATTCAAAAACAATAGTCAGCCAAGATGGCAGAGTACAAAGCTATTGTGGTTTAAAACTGGCGGAAATAGTTGGATCATTTACAGGTAAACACCAGCATCAAACATTTAATTGAACTATGTAATTAGGAAAATTATTGAAAAAATACATGCCTAATTTGTGAATGTTCCATTTACAACATAATTTGTTAGATCAAGTGACGCACCCAATAGGCACTTCAACAGATTCGCCACCGAGCCAAATGATTTCTACTTCCAAAAGTACCTTCATGTACTGATATGTGCCTAATTACACATATCTTTTATACAATTTGAACCCACAAAAATGACCAAAAACACACAAATGACTCACAAAATGATACAAATTCATCAAAATGTGTTTTCATGTGATTCAGGTACAAAAGATTGAAAAACAAGTGAAAAATGATCAATTTCACAACAATTGTCATTTTCAGTCCCTGAAATCTCAACAAATGGCAAAACTAGTCCCTGAAAACTCAAAATGATAGAAAAGTCAACTTAAGTCCATGGGAACTCAAACTTATTCACAAATAGTCCCTGGATAAAAGTTTACACAACTTGGCAACTTTTACCCCTCAAGTATCAAAATTGGCAAAATCAGTCCCTGGGTGTTTTAAAATGGAGTTTTATCAAATATCACCCTTGTACTATTCATGAATGACAATTTGGAACCTTTTGATAACTTTTGGGAAAATTACAATTTCACCCCTCAAACTTTGGAAAATTACATAAAAGGTCCTCGGGTGTTTTAAATTGTAATAAATACAAAATAGGTCCTTTGGTTTATCTAACTTGGCAATAATGGTCCTTGTGATAATTTTGGAAACTTTACAGGTTTAGCCCCTCAAGAATTCAGAAATGACAACATTGGTCCTTGTGTTTATCTAGTTAACCAAAATCCGGATCCAAATAATACCCTAAATCCAAATCCTTAAATCCAATACCCAGCCCAACATAAAAACAAAACCCGGCCCACACCTTTATTTAAACCCAGGGTCAAACATATGTTTGACCCGTCTTCTTCTTTCTCTAAACCGCCAAAACCACAAACCACCCTCTGCAATACCACCACCCACCTCACCTTATCCCTTCCACCTCAACCCCCCAGCTGTTTAATAATCCTCCACCACATCAAACAAGTTCCAATGAGCATTAAATGCCCCGTAAAACCCTCACAAGCAACCAGGAAGACTTTTCCCGCCAAAATACCAATTAATGGCTAGGATATGTTTCAGTGATCCAAAGGCTGAGATTAGAGGTGGGATTTGACTGAAATCAAGTGGTGGACTCAGAATGGTATAAAAGAGAATAGATGAAAGAGAGGAAGACACCTTGGGCTAGCCTTGGTCACGTAGTATAATTTAGTTTACTGTTTTCTTAAATTCCAAATCTTTTAATGTTTTAATGATTGTACTCAGCATCACATTAGTGTAATATAACTCTATTTTCAGTTTAATACAAGTTCTCTTTTAAATTCATGTTTCAAGCTTTTATGCTTTTAAATTTTCAAGTCTTTTAATTCTTGATTAATCTTTGTTGTTTAATGGATTCAAATAAGTCATTTAGGCTCCTGACAAAGCCTTAAGGCTTTTAGAGACCTTAATTCAGCTTAGTTCTTCTTAATTCCAATATTAGAATAAGAATCATGAAAAACCAATGAAAAATCAAATATAGTGAATAAATATAGAAGATGATGAAGAAGGGGTGATTTTGGAATGCTATGGGTATTAGGAGCTTATTGGAAGCCTAATAGGTGAAACCTTGCCCTTGGTTCCATGTTTCTCAGTCTCATATCACTTGTAAGCTCATTCTCCCATTTTTTACATTTCACTGTTTTAATCTTTAATATGCTTTGATTCTTGTATTTTCTTGTTTCTATGTTGTTCCTTAATGATTATATAGTTTATTCTTAGGTGTATATGTTTTGGATTGATTTGTGGTTTGATTTGGCATTTTGACTGCCAATGGATTAGATTTTGAGAATCATAGGCTTAGACTTGTTTGACACCTTGTTTATGCTAAAAAGGGTCTATCTTGACACAATATGATCCCTGGATTTGATGAATTTGGTTTACACAGTCATGTGCTTTGAAAAATCTCAGTTGGGTCCATTAAAGGGTTGTTTGGTTTTATGGGTAAATCTGTGTTATAGGTTGTTATGGGTGTTGTTCTTGTTTGATATGGACCTAGAATGACCTAAGTAATTCAGTGGAACCTTAATCAATGGGTTTGGCACAAGGGAAAGTCAACTTGACACTTGACTGCTTCATTGTGAGAATTTTGAGATTGATAAGACCTAGAACCTTGCATATGTGTTTAAAAGTTGTTAATATTTGTTAATCTTATGTTCTTGTTGCTTAATATTACATAATCAATCATTAGATTAGGTTTAAAATTCATTTTAGTCAAACTTTTGTGTTCTTGTAAAAAGTCAAATTTAGTAGTTTCCAGTTTTTGAAGAACTTTATAATTTTTGTGTGCTCTTGATTTTAGGATTTAGCTTATATGCTTTTAGGGTTTTAATCTTTTACTGCTTGTCTTCATTATAGTATTTTTAGTTATCTTTATTTCCATGTTTAACTGCTTATATGATAGCTTCTTTTTAAGCTTTTTCTGCAAAAGTGCCCTGTGCAGGGCAAATTTCTAGTTTTTCATTTACTTGCATAATCTTCATTAGTTAGATTTAGCTTGTATGATTTATTGTTTTGTGTAGTCTATCTGTCCATATTGTTATGTGTATGCTTATTTTCAATTTGTAGCTTAATCTAGATAGCTTAATCAAACCCCTTATTGTGTCCCACCCTAACTCATTCCACTGAAGCAATCAGTGGAGTTGGAGTTGTCTGCATAAGCTCATAAAAGCCCTCATTGAACCTGAGCTTGTGGTCATAATCAATCATACTCAGTGTTTAAATGCTTGTGTAGCTTCTTTGAGCTTATTTGATAAGTCTATAGAGCTTTTGGTTTGCCCATTCCTATCAGTTCAACCCCTTGAACTTACACCATTACCCATAAGCTCTCAAAAGCTCAAATAGTGGTCATAAGCTTGTGTGATTGAGTTCCCTGAGGAGCTTATCCACTCATCCATAAGATCCAATGCTTAATTTTCCCTTTGCAGCCCATTAACTAGGGCTGCAATAGCTTTTTGACTTATCCCATACCTGAGTTCATAATAAGACTCAGTAAAACTAGCTTTTTCATAAGCTCACAACAAGCTCATTACTAGGATTTAGCTGGTGATTTTTGATTCTTTTAGAAGCTTATCAACCAGTGAATAATTTCCAGTGCTTAAATCCCATGCCCTAGCTTATTTGCTAGGGCTGCTAAGAGCTTTTTGATTGTCCCATATCATCAGTGTATACTGATGGATTAAGGGAAATAAGCCAATTTCAAAAGCCTCTAACAAGCTCATATGTGAACCAAAATACTTGAGCTTGGGCTTTTTGGAATGCTTACCAAGCCATCTTGCTACTTCAACCATTATTTTGCCATTTTGAGCTTATCCCGTCAGCTTAAATTGCCTCTAAAAGTAGCAGCAGTCTGATGCACTAGCAGTACCTTGGGACTGGAATTGCTTATTAGCTTATACCTAGCTTATTAGTGATTGCCAGTCCACCATATTGCACATACTTGTTCATATACATTGTACACATATTATTTTTGCTTTAGTTTCATGTGTGGAGCTTATCCTAGGCTGTCACAAGCCTCAATTCCATCCAAGTCAAGCTTATGCTTGACTGTCTAAACCATAAGCTTGCATATGGTGTATTTGAGCAATCCAGTGCACCAAATCTGTTTATACTTGTCCCTTGGGCATGATTACATGTTTCTCTTCTTTTTGTTTCATATGTATAGCTTTTTCAAGCTTATTCTAAGCTTTGACTTGACTGTTAAGCCCAATAGCTTAACTGTCTTGTCTCATAAGCTCATGGAGTGCTTATTTCTTAGTTTGTATAGTTTTGCCTTCATTAAAGTTGTATAATATAAATATTTAGATAATCCAGAAAAAGAAAAACAAAAAAAAGCCCCACATAAAGCTAAGTGATAGCTTCTATTTAGAAGCTTATTTGCTTATTAGCTTATTTTCATAAAGCACATATAGTTTTTATATTTTTCTTAGGATTCTGTATTTATTTTATAATTATGTAAAAAGTTTCAGATTTTTCCTTATTCATTTAATACTTTTAATAAATCATTAATAGTTTTTAGTAATTAATAATAGTAAATAATTAATAATAAATAGAATAATTGTGTAATAAATACATTTTCAGTTTTAAAATTCATTTTATAATATTTTAGATTTTTCAGATTCTTTATTTCATTTATTTAGGTTAATTTTAGATTTTCTTATTATTTAATTCATTATTAAATACATTTAATTCATTTTTAATTCATAATAATTAAGTAAATAGTGTAAAAATTTATTTTAATTTTCTAATAATTTTCTTATCCTTTTAGGATTCCAAAAATATGATTTTCACATTTGTGGGAGTTGTATTGGACTGAATTCACTTTTTATTTTGTTACGTTTACGTAATTGTTACGAACACGTACGCGTTTTAGGTTTTTAGGTTTTCTTAAACTTTTATATAAGTTTGTAAATATAGTTATTTATTTTATTTTTATTTAATTTGCATTTAAGCCGTTAAGGCATGCAAATTCCCTCTTTGGGAATGTTTGTTTTATTTCGTTTTGTACGTTTACGTTTATTTGAATCTAAACGTACATTTGTAAATCCTTTTACATTTTAGGTTTCTGATTGTACGTTTTTAACGATACAGCTGTGACAGAGCTATAACTATTCACATTCCTAGTGTTAGTCAATCAGATTCCTGTTTTTGTATATTCCATATCATTTCAACACGCACATTCGTTATATTACATTTTACACACCTCGTTGGGACATAACGACCCGGGGATGCACTTTTCTGTACTCATGTACTTAACTCCCACGGATTTAAATTGCATTGGGTCCTAGATTGGTTTGACTTTTATGGTTGACCATTCACAAGTGGTTGACTAATATAAAGATGACTGTTTAGGACCAATCAAATTTTGGCGCCGTTGCCGGGGAGGTGTGGTGCGTATAATGAATTTGTGTTTTTTCTATCCCTTGTATATATTATATATAATATCATATTTCAATTCCAAAAACAATATAAAACACAAAAATATTTTCTTTTCCTTTGTATATATATATAAAAGATAAAAATCCAAAAATATTCTCCTTACCTTACTATTCATAATTCTGTGAGTGGACCCCACTCCAATTTCTCGTCCAATCATTTCCCCATGAACAATTTAATTCGGGGCAGAGTCAAGCTAGCGACTCGGTAATCAATAAACAGTAGTCATAACATGGGTTTTCACCCGTGTTTCACTTTTCTTACCCCTTTCTACCACCTAAGTGTGGGGGTGTGCCCCACATTTTGTATATAGATCTGAAAACCAAATGAAAATTGTATATACCAAAAAACAGAATAACTGTTGTGTTTACCCCACTTGGCTTAGAAATGTTATCTTTTTACGTTCAAGGATTCGGCATAATAGCCGGGACTTTGAATATTGAGGACAATATTCAGTTCAAGTGTGGGGGGGGGGGGGGGGGAATTCTGGCAAATTTCATCAAAAATGTTCCATTTTAGTCCCTTTTTCCCCCAAAATGGCCAAATTTTAAAAAAAAAATTAGTGGAAGTACTAAGTACTAAACACAACAAATGGTTATCAGTCCACCATGTCTAACACACATAAGGATTGGCTAATCCAGGAGCAAACGGCTCTTGGTAAAGATAAATCAAATCCGTTTATGGCTTGCAATTTGCCCAAAATTGTATGGTATTCGACTCACCATATCTTTAAAAGTTAAGAGTTGGCTAGCCCGCAAGGTTATGGCTTGTGGTAAAGGCAAGTGGAAAAACCATAATTGGTAATCAGCTCACCAAAGATAATATTAATAATTTATCTAAGAGTTGGCTAGTCCAGAAGCAAACGGCTTCTGGTAAAGACAAATCAAATCCGTTTACAGCTTATGGTTTGCTCAAAATCATTTGGTTATCATTTGTACCAAAGTTCTTACTTGAACTGAAACAATTGGCTACTCCAGAAGTGATGGCTTTTGGTAAAGAGTCTTTGAAATCCATTAAGTTTTTAATAAAAGATTGCTAGGGACTAGCAATAGTTCAGTGTGGGGGATTTGATATGTGCCTAATTACACATATCTTTTATACAATTTGAACCCACAAAAACGACCAAAAACACACAAATGGCTCACAAAATGATACAAATTCATCAAAATATGTTTTCATGTGATTCAGGTACAAAAGATTGAAAAACAAGTGAAAAATGATCAATTTCACAACAATTGTCGTTTTCAGTCCCTGAAATCTCAACAAATGGCAAAACTAGTCCCTGAAAACTCAAAATGATAGAAAAGTCAACTTAAGTCCATGGGAACTCAAACTTATTCACAAATAGTCCCTGGATAAAAGTTTACACAACTTGGCAACTTTTACCCCTCAAGTATCAAAATTGGCAAAATCAGTCCCTGGGTGTTTTAAAATGGAGTTTTATCAAATATCACCCTTGTACTATTTATGAATGACAATTTGGAACCTTTTGATAACTTTTGGGAAAATTACAATTTCACCCCTCAAACTTTGGAAAATTACATAAAAGGTCCTCGGGTGTTTTAAATTGTAATAAATACAAAATAGGTCCTTTGGTTTATCTAACTTGGCAATAATGGTCCTTGTGATAATTTTGGAAACTTTACAGGTTTAGCCCCTCAAGAATTCAGAAATGACAACATTGGTCCTTGTGTTTATCTAGTTAACCAAAATCCGGATCCAAATAATACCCTAAATCCAAATCCTTAAATCCAATACCCAGCCCAACATAAAAACAAAACCCGGCCCACACCTTTATTTAAACCCAGGGTCAAACATATGTTTGACCCGTCTTCTTCTTTCTCTAAACCGCCAAAACCACAAACCACCCTCTGCAATACCACCACCCACCTCACCTTATCCCTTCCACCTCAACCCCCCAGCTGTTTAATAATCCTCCACCACATCAAACAAGTTCCAATGAGCATTAAATGCCCCGTAAAACCTTCACAAGCAACCAGGAAGACTTTTCCCGCCAAAATACCAATTAATGGCTAGGATATGTTTCAGTGATCCAAAGGCTGAGATTAGAGGTGGGATTTGACTGAAATCAAGTGGTGGACTCAGAATGGTATAAAAGAGAATAGATGAAAGAGAGGAAGACACCTTGGGCTAGCCTTGGTCAAGTAGTATAATTTAGTTTACTGTTTTCTTAAATTCCAAATCTTTTAATGTTTTAATGATTGTACTCAGCATCACATTAGTGTAATATAACTCTATTTTCAGTTTAATACAAGTTCTCTTTTAAATTCATGTTTCAAGCTTTTATGCTTTTAAATTTTCAAGTCTTTTAATTCTTGATTAATCTTTGTTGTTTAATGGATTCAAATAAGTCATTTAGGCTCCTGACAAAGCCTTAAGGCTTTTAGAGACCTTAATTCAGCTTAGTTATTTTTAATTCCAATATTAGAATAAGAATCATGAAAAACCAATGAAAAATCAAAAATAGTGAATAAATATAGAAGATGATGAAGAAGGGGTGATTTTGGAATGCTATGGGTATTAGGAGCTTATTGGAAGCCTAATAGGTGAAACCTTGCCCTTGGTTCCATGTTTCTCAGTCTCATATCACTTGTAAGCTCATTCTCCCATTTTTTACATTTCACTGTTTTAATCTTTAATATGCTTTGATTCTTGTATTTTCTTGTTTCTATGTTGTTCCTTAATGATTATATAGTTTATTCTTAGGTGTATATGTTTTGGATTGATTTGTGGTTTGATTTGGCATTTTGACTGCCAATGGATTAGATTTTGAGAATCATAGGCTTAGACTTGTTTGACACCTTGTTTATGCTAAAAAGGGTCTATCTTGACACAATATGATCCCTGGATTTGATGAATTTGGTTTACACAGTCATGTGCTTTGAAAAATCTCAGTTGGGTCCATTAAAGGGTTGTTTGGTTTTATGGGTAAATCTGTGTTATAGGTTGTTATGGGTGTTGTTCTTGTTTGATATGGACCTAGAATGACCTAAGTAATTCAGTGGAACCTTAATCAATGGGTTTGGCACAAGGGAAAGTCAACTTGACACTTGACTGCTTCATTGTGAGAATTTTGAGATTGATAAGACCTAGAACCTTGCATATGTGTTTAAAAGTTGTTAATATTTGTTAATCTTATGTTCTTGTTGCTTAATATTACATAATCAATCATTAGATTAGGTTTAAAATTCATTTTAGTCAAACTTTTGTGTTCTTGTAAAAAGTCAAATTTAGTAGTTTCCAGTTTTTGAAGAACTTTATAATTTTTGTGTGCTCTTGATTTTAGGATTTAGCTTATATGCTTTTAGGGTTTTAATCTTTTACTGCTTGTCTTCATTATAGTATTTTTAGTTATCTTTATTTCCATGTTTAACTGCTTATATGATAGCTTCTTTTTAAGCTTTTTCTGCAAAAGTGCCCTGTGCAGGGCAAATTTCTAGTTTTTCATTTACTTGCATAATCTTCATTAGTTAGATTTAGCTTGTATGATTTATTGTTTTGTGTAGTCTATCTGTCCATATTGTTATGTGTATGCTTATTTTCAATTTGTAGCTTAATCTAGATAGCTTAATCAAACCCCTTATTGTGTCCCACCCTAACTCATTCCACTGAAGCAATCAGTGGAGTTGGAGTTGTCTGCATAAGCTCATAAAAGCCCTCATTGAACCTGAGCTTGTGGTCATAATCAATCATACTCAGTGTTTAAATGCTTGTGTAGCTTCTTTGAGCTTATTTGATAAGTCTATAGAGCTTTTGGTTTGCCCATTCCTATCAGTTCAACCCCTTGAACTTACACCATTACCCATAAGCTCTCAAAAGCTCAAATAGTGGTCATAAGCTTGTGTGATTGAGTTCCCTGAGGAGCTTATCCACTCATCCATAAGATCCAATGCTTAATTTTCCCTTTGCAGCCCATTAACTAGGGCTGCAATAGCTTTTTGACTTATCCCATACCTGAGTTCATAATAAGACTCAGTAAAACTAGCTTTTTCATAAGCTCACAACAAGCTCATTACTAGGATTTAGCTGGTGATTTTTGATTCTTTTAGAAGCTTATCAACCAGTGAATAATTTCCAGTGCTTAAATCCCATGCCCTAGCTTATTTGCTAGGGCTGCTAAGAGCTTTTTGATTGTCCCATATCATCAGTGTATACTGATGGATTAAGGGAAATAAGCCAATTTCAAAAGCCTCTAACAAGCTCATATGTGAACCAAAATACTTGAGCTTGGGCTTTTTGGAATGCTTACCAAGCCATCTTGCTACTTCAACCATTATTTTGCCATTTTGAGCTTATCCCGTCAGCTTAAATTGCCTCTAAAAGTAGCAGCAGTCTGATGCACTAGCAGTACCTTGGGACTGGAATTGCTTATTAGCTTATACCTAGCTTATTAGTGATTGCCAGTCCACCATATTGCACATACTTGTTCATATACATTGTACACATATTATTTTTGCTTTAGTTTCATGTGTGGAGCTTATCCTAGGCTGTCACAAGCCTCAATTCCATCCAAGTCAAGCTTATGCTTGACTGTCTAAACCATAAGCTTGCATATGGTGTATTTGAGCAATCCAGTGCACCAAATCTGTTTATACTTGTCCCTTGGGCATGATTACATGTTTCTCTTCTTTTTGTTTCATATGTATAGCTTTTTCAAGCTTATTCTAAGCTTTGACTTGACTGTTAAGCCCAATAGCTTAACTGTCTTGTCTCATAAGCTCATGGAGTGCTTATTTCTTAGTTTGTATAGTTTTGCCTTCATTAAAGTTGTATAATATCCATATTTAGATAATCCAGAAAAAGAAAAACAAAAAAAAGCCCCACATAAAGCTAAGTGATAGCTTCTATTTAGAAGCTTATTTGCTTATTAGCTTATTTTCATAAAGCACATATAGTTTTTATATTTTTCTTAGGATTCTGTATTTATTTTATAATTATGTAAAAAGTTTCAGATTTTTCCTTATTCATTTAATACTTTTAATAAATCATTAATAGTTTTTAGTAATTAATAATAGTAAATAATTAATAATAAATAGAATAATTGTGTAATAAATACATTTTCAGTTTTAAAATTCATTTTATAATATTTTAGATTTTTCAGATTCTTTATTTCATTTATTTTGGTTAATTTTAGATTTTCTTATTATTTAATTCATTATTAAATACATTTAATTCATTTTTAATTCATTTTTAATTCATAATAATTAAGTAAATAGTGTAAAAATTTATTTTAATTTTCTAATAATTTTCTTATCCTTTTAGGATTCCAAAAATATGATTTTCACATTTGTGGGAGTTGTATTGGACTGAATTCACTTTTTATTTTGTTACGTTTACGTAATTGTTACGAACACGTACGCGTTTTAGGTTTTTAGGTTTTCTTAAACTTTTATATAAGTTTGTAAATATAGTTATTTATTTTATTTTTATTTAATTTGCATTTAAGCCGTTAAGGCATGCAAATTCCCTCGTTGGGAATGTTTGTTTTATTTCGTTTTGTACGTTTACGTTTATTTGAATCTAAACGTACGTTTGTAAATCCTTTTACATTTTAGGTTTCTGATTGTACGTTTTTAACGATACAGCTGTGACAGAGCTATAACTATTCACATTCCAGTGTTAGTCAGTCAGATTCCTGTTTTTGTATATTCCATATCATTTCAACACGCACATTCGTTATATTACATTTTACACACCTCGTTGGGACATAACGACCCGGGGATGCACTTTTCTGTACTCATGTACTTAACTCCCACGGATTTAAATTGCATTGGGTCCTAGATTGGTTTGACTTTTATGGTTGACCATTCACAAGTGGTTGACTAATATAAAGATGACTATTTAGGACCAATCATGTACAAAAAAAGAAAATCATCAGGTGAGTAATTAAGCAAATGATAGCAAAAGTCAATATCTCTTAAAAAATGTTGTTCATTTGGTAGACTTTTAATTTCATACAAGTGTTTATTACCATTACTTTGCTTCTTACAGGACCAGCCTATCTGCGTGCAGCAAAACAAAACCATCAAGGAGCTGCATTTGCATCTACATGTAATTGTACATGTTATAAATCTTGACCCTTATTATTTGATTTATAAAATATTGTTCTTTACACTAATAATTACCTCTTTTGTCAAGGTATTCCTGTGGTTTATCATAATATTGGCCCTCCATCGTTTGAATGTCAAAATTGCAAGGCAATTATGTGGTATGAAGAGAGAAGCAACAAAGGATCCAACACTAGCAACCCAATATTCTCCCTTTGCTGCCAAGAAGGTAAGGTGCTTCTCCCCAGATTTAATGAAGCACCTTCGCCTCTTAACAAGCTTATGGATTATAACAATCCTGAATCTTTAAGATTCAAAGAGCATATTAGAGTTTATAATGGCATGTTTTGCTATACTTCTTTTGGAGCCAAAATAGATTATTCAATCAATACTGGGAGGGCACCATACACATTTAGAATAAATGGCCAAAGCTATCATCGAATAGGTTCTCTACTGCCTACAAGGGGTACTCAACCGAAATATGCACAACTATACTTTTATGATACCGGAAATGAAGTAAAGAACCGGATGGAAGCTTTTATACACAAGGAGAGTGGCGCAGTGGTGGATGAAAAGATAGTAGCAAGCCTAATTCAAATGTTCGATCAATCAAGTTCAATTACCAAGGCATTTCGAATGGCCAGGGATTGGTGTAAGTCCCATAATTCATCAAAATTTGAATTACGCCTGCTAAGTGGTCGGAGTGCATCCCGGCAATACAACGCACCGACTGTGCCTGAAATAGCAGCACTAATTACTAACGACTTTGGTGATGGCATCCCTACGAGAGATATTGTTGTAAGTAACAAGGATGAAGGTCTGAAACGTATTTCTGAGTTGCATTCAGAATACATGGCCCTCCAATATCCATTATTATTCCCATATGGAGAGGAAGGATTTCATGAAAAAATACCGTATCACAAGAACACAGGTACCCGCAAAACCAAAAGGGGTTGTCTCACAATGAAAGAGTACTACGCATACATAATACAGCAGCGTAATAACCAAGGTACAACCTTGCTTAGAGGTGGGCGATTGTTTCAACAATACCTGGTGGATGCATACGCGGCTGTTGAAGAGCAAAGACTTAAATGGACTAGGCAAAATCAAGATACGTTACGTGTGGATCTATATCATAACCTGTGTGACGCTGTAACAAGGGGTGATACAAATGCAGCAGGCCTCGGGAAACGAATTGTTCTACCAAGGAGTTTTACGGGCAGCCCAAGGTATATGATGCAAAACTACCAAGATGCTATGGCTATATGTCGAACCTATGGAAATCCAGACCTGTTCATCACTTTCACTGCCAATCCAAAATGGCCCGAGGTTACTGAAATGTTAAAGCACATCTTGGGCCAAAAAAGTAATGACCGTCCAGAAATTACGACCCGTGTATTCAAGATTAAACTAACTGAAATGTTAGGCGATCTTACAAAGCACCATATTTTTGGTCCTTCACGGGCAGGTAATACAACTTGATGCGAAATGTAAATTTCTACTCTTCTACACCAAATTTATGCACCAACTTATGCTTTTCTTGCATTCCCTTTCAGTTGTGTATGTCATAGAATTTCAAAAACGTGGCCTGCCACACGCTTATATCCTATTATGGCTAGAAGAAAAGTTGAAATGCAAAACCGCACGCGAGATAGATGACATGATTACAGCAGAGATACCGTGTAAATCAAGAGATCCAGAAGGGTATAAAATAGTAACTGAATTTATGTTACATGGACCTTGCGGTCAAGACGCTAAACACGCCCCATGTACAGTTGAGGGTAAGTGCTCGAAACATTTTCCTAAACCTTTTGTTGAAGAAACAATATTTGATAATGATGGCTATGCGATTTATCGTCGAAGGGATAATAAAGCTTACCATATAAAAAGGAAAGTTTAAATACGATAAGAGATATGTCGTTCCTCACAATCGTTATCTCCTCATGAAGTACCACGCCCACATTAATGTGGAATGGTGCAACAGATCAAAGGCAATTAAGTACTTATTTAAGTACTTAAATAAAGGGCCCGACAGAGCTACAATGGTTATACAAGAGAATGTTACAATCAATGGCGATTTGGGAAATGTCCAACTTTTGGAGGTGGACGAAATAAAAAATTATTTGAATTGTCGCTTCTTAGCTCCATGTGAGGCAGTGTGGCGTTTGTTTTCATATGATATCCATTACTCATATCCATCAGTCATGAGACTGAATTACCACTTGCCAAATCAGAACGCAATCACACTTCGTGACTCAGAAAGCTTACACGCCCTAATTCAAACGGAAGGTATCGACATAACTATGTTCACTGACTGGTTTGAATTAAACAAGCGTGATACATCAGCGAGGGCATATACATATGCTGAGATACCTCAACATTATGTGTGGCATGAGAAAGACAAAATGTGGAAACAAAGAAAACGTAAAAGATGCATTGGCAGGATGGTTTACTCTCACCCGGCATCCGGAGAACGATATTATCTTAGAATGCTATTGAACATTGTGAGAGGGCCTGAATCTTTTCAAAATCTCATGACAGTTAACACCAGACTATGTTCCACATTCAAAGAAGCCTGTTTTCAATACGGCCTTTTAAATGATGACACATAATGGAAGCATGCTATATCAGAAGCAAGTGTATGGGCGTTTGGACCACAGCTACGTGACATGTTTGTGACAATTTTGTTGTTTTGCGATGTCAGCAGGCCTTTAAAATTATGGGAAGAAAACTGGGAGTTCTTATCAGAGGATATCCTCCATAAAAAAAGGAAATTTTTTAAATATCCTGAGTTGGAATTCACGGATGAACAGCTCCAGAACTATTGTTTGCTAGAAATCCAAGAGTTGTTAAGTAGGCATGGAAGATCTTTAGTAGAGTTCCAAGATCTACCGCTGCCTAACCCAAAGTTACTAACCAACTTGGACAATCGTCTCATCAGAGAAGCATTAGATTATGATATGAAGAAGAGTAGTGTTGAACATCAACAACTTCATTCATTGTTAAATCCCGAACAACGATTAATCTATGAAGAGGTAATTGAATCTGTGCATAATAAAAAAGGAATTTTTACTTTGTATATGGACCAGGAGGAACCGGGAAGACATTTTTATACATAACCATCATTTCAAGGTTAAGATCAGAACGTATGATAGTGCTTGCTGTCGCATCTTCAGGTAAAAATGAATACTCAAATAAAACAAACAACTATTCTGTAAACTTTATAAAATACATCTTGAACTAATAGTCTCAATTTATATATGAATCGCTTCATTATTACTACCAGGAGGGAGAACCGCACATAGTCGTTTTGTTATACCGCTTGAATTATTGGAGAACAGTACATGTGGCATAAAGCAAAACACACATATGGCAGAACTGATGCAGCAAGTTAAACTTACAATCTGGGATGAAGCGCCAATGACTCAAAAATATGCTTTTGAGGCATTGGACAAGACGCTAAAAGATATTTTAGGATATCATGAACCAGACAATAGGAATCGAATCTTTGGAGGTGTGACGGTCTTACTGGGAGGTGACTTTCGACAAGTTCTGCCAGTTATACCAAAAGGAAGCAGACCTGACATTGTTCAATCTTGCATAAACCAGTCTGCATTATGGAATCATTGCAAGGTCTTCACCCTTACACGCAGCATGCGTGTGAATGAGTATACTGAAAATGGGCAGATTGATACTCGAAAAAAGGATTTCAATAGATGGGTTTTGGCTGTGGGGGATGGCACGTTGCCAGCAAAATATAAAGAAGGGGAGGATGAGCCAACTTGGATTGACATTCCCAAAAACTTTCTAATTAAATCATGGGATTCTCCTATCGAGAAAATTGTTGCAGAGACATACCCTGATTTTACAACAAGACAAACCGACGATGCCTACCTCAAAGAAAGGGCAATTTTAACTCCTAAGAATGAGGATGCTGATGCCATCAATGAGTATATGTTTAACCAGTTAGAAGGGGAAACTGTTACATACAACAGTGCAGATGAGATTTGCAAGGGATCTACAGACAATCTTGAACAACACGACCTGTATCCGATTGAATTTCTAAATTCCTTAAATTTCCCAGGTATGCCCCCACATGCTCTTCACTTAAAAAAGGAACTGCCCGTTATGTTATTGCGAAATGTCAATCCAACCAAAGGACTATGTAATGGAACAAGGTTACTCATTACAGATCTAGGCCAGTTTGTTATTCATGCTAAGGTGCTAACAGGTTCAAATGTAGGGGACAATGCCATTATACACAGGATTATACTCACATCAACACAGTCTAAGTGGCCATTCGTCTTGAAACGTAGGCAATTCCCTCTAAAACCATGTTATGCAATGACCATTAACAAAAGTCAGTGTTAGTCACTTAATTATGTTGGCCTCTATTTGCCTACTCCCGTGTTCAGTCATGGACAACTTTATGTGGCATTATCTAGACTCACCAGTCCTGATGGCCTTAAAATACTAATGATCGAAGATAAAGATCCGGAACTTGCGCACTGCACGCGTAACATTGTTTTCAATGAAACTTTCAGCAACCTATCTTAGCACAGCTATCTAATGTTCCCAGATGATATCTAATAAATATATGCATTCAATATTTATCTTAGTCATGTTTGCCAGCGTACTAAAAAACAAGGTTGTTATAAAATGGAAGATCTCAAAATGTTTTGTTTATGATTATTTAAATCCCTATCAAATATCTTAAACACACCAACGAAACATGAAGACAAAGACAAAACAGATAACCAAACATCATTGAAGTTCTATGTATTAAGCACATCATAGGTCAAGAAGAGCAAAGACCATAATATAGAACCACATCAGAACAAAAATACTCCACTAGATATCCGCAAGACAGCAATAAAATATTATAATCAGAAACTTTCATATAAACAAAACGCTACTACAAATTGACTAAAAATATGCTTTTTAAAAGCATATAACCTACAAATAAGAACTAGCACAATGAACTTGACAACTCTTGCGGCTCAGATAGGTGACTGTCAGAACGTGTGAAGCCGACAAATTTTTACAAAGTATCAATGATGGATGTGCCGCGACCAAGAAAATTTATCAATAGCTGCCTTGGTTGCCGCACATCCATCGTTGATTATTCTGTCTAGGTGAATGTCAGAACGTGTGAAGCCGACAAATTTTGACAAAGTATCAATGATGGATGTGCCGCGACCAAGAAAATTTATCAATAGCTGCCTTGGTTGCCGCACATCCATCGTTGATATTCCGTCTAACATCTTATATAACAATAACAGCCATATCATCAAGTATGCAAACACAAAAACTTTACTAACAGCTAAACCAAAATTCAATCATCCCGCACTTCTTAATTCATCCTAAACAATGAATATCCAAATTCAATCAAACTTACTTAAGCAAATTTGAAAACAGATAAACAAATCAATAACCAAGCAAATTTGAAAACAGATAAACAAATCAATAACCAAATTCCTCATATTCCAAAAAAAATCATACTCATAAACATCTAACATATGATTTCACAATGAACCCTTAGACAACCATACGATTATCAGCCCTAGATGATCATTTCATGAAAATTGAAACAAGAAATTCAATACACAAGCCTTAAATCAAATGAACCTATGATTTAATTTGATTAACATGTTGTATAATGGATCGGCCTAATTTGAGATAAAACCCTAAATATTTTTCGCCAGATCTAAAAATAGTGTGTGTTTGACTCATGTGTGTGTGAGAGAAAACCCACTTTCTCATAAAGTATAAAAAAAGAAAAAAAAATAAAGTAAATAAGTAAACTAAAACATAAACATAAAACTAAATACCAATGTTGCAAAAATCGGCCGTGGCGGCCGATTAATCGCCGATATATCGGTAATCGGCCGCCGACCTTGTCGAATTATGAAAATCGGACAAAAAATCGGTTTGGGGAAAAAAAAGGGCCAAAAATCGGCCGTATCGGCCAGAAATCGGCCGTATCGGCCATTAATTGGCCGTATCGACCAGGTTTAAAAAAATGAAAATTTAGGCATTCTACTTAATTTGGGGATCGTTTATTTTACTTATAACACACAATGAGCCTCATAATCAGAATTGGAGCCTTTTATTGAGGTTTAAAAATATAGTAGGCTTGGAATCAGTTACGATCTTTAGTTTGGTCTCCAGAAATACCCAAAACATGCAAAAAATGCCAATCCGATTAATCACCGATTAATCCCGCCTTGGCCGATTAATCGCTGCAGGGTGGTCGACCGCCACGCTACCGATTCACGATTTTTGCAACATTGCTAAATACTATTAATATTAAACATCAGAGTACTTTATAATCAAAGTCATTAACATCAACTTTCAGAGTCATAGCAGTTAACCATCTTATCATTAATACATACATCCAAAAGATCATTCAAAATACTGCCCAAAAGACATCCACCATAATGCTCTAATCATCATCATCTGATAGCGCTTCATGAAACTCCATAAGCCTGACATGCCCTTCTTTCTCATGAATACCATCACGAACTTCAGCTAGGAGATTGGTAATTGCTAGCAGCCTGTCACGATCCCTTTGTTGTGTCGCAATCAAACACTCCAGCGCATCCACAGCTTTTTCATTGAAGGGGCCAACCAAACGAGTCTCCCTTATGCTGATCTCAGTCTTATCAATCTGGCTACGGAGTTGATTGGCTTCCTCCCCCATCCGCATTAAGAACCCCTCCTCTTCAGTTACCCGATTGTTAAACAAAAACTTGAAGCAAGTGGCCAGATTGTCGGAACCAGAAACCTGCTTAAGTTCTTCAATGTTGCGCGAGACGGCCATTGATCAGAGAGTTATGTGTGAGATAATAGGTATTAGGGTTATAACATAAACAGTGATAATCATCAATTATAAATAAGTAAAAAAATACAACGCTCAAGTAATGAGAAGTCATCATAACGAAAATTAATTCAAGCAGCCATTTCGGCTTCCCATGCAGAAATATCATTTCAGTGTTAAAGATTGTATTTAGAAATATAACTAAAAAACCCTCACACTTGACTTTTTACATAAAAAACCCCTCACATGCACAATGCTTATCATTAACATCTCAACCTTCATAAAAATCCTAATAACTTAAACTTAAATTTATATCTAAAAATTCCCTATTACAATCATTAAAATATATATATATATATATATATATATATATATATATATATCTAAAACAATATTACTTATATTTATTTTAAATATCATAAAGACAAAAAGAAACAAAACATTATAAATTATCAATAGCAATAAAAATATATAAAACCAAACAACTAATTAAACTCATTCATCTTAATAGCATTAGCTTCTTACTCACATGCACAAATTTTCGCTTGATTAAACAAATTATTTATCTTTTTCAAGCAATACCCGATGCCTATCTTGAGCATTTGTCAAAGCATCTAACGATTTCAAAGCAACACCACGAGGACCTAAAGCTTCCATGTTCGCCATCATTGTATGGTTCTTTGCCATTACCCGCCTCAAATGTTGACAATAAGAAAAAAGTAATTTGGAAAATGCATAATCTTCACCTGCCTGTTGCACATACCATAAACGCATACAAATTAGTTTATAGTGTAAACCTAATGAATACCAACCATTAAGCTACGAACACTTAGACACAATTGGTGCAACGCACGGGCTTGACAATGCCTCGTTAAACGGAATAAATCTTGTCATTAACTTAAAAAGATTGATAACTATGCAAACACTAATGTGTTTAGCCTACAATCATAGTCATGATAACAAAAGATAACAAATTCTATAAATTAAAAGTGTACAATCATAGTCATGATAACAAATGATTCAATTTTGTATGATGAATAAAGACTTGATCTTGGATGATTGTAGCTTCAAAGATGTGGAATAGCCTCTCGAAACTTTCCAAGATCAACTAATAATGAAAGTGTAAATCTAAATTCATTTGCAGGTTTGTATTTATAGATATATCTAGGCCCGTAGGTGTTACGACGTAACAATGTAAATTTGTTACGCCGTAACAATCTCTTTAAGTAAATTAAACGTGTGCGTGATAACTCTTCTCTACGGCGTAACCATTTTAGGTTATTACGTCGTAACGACTGCTACTTGACTTTTGTTAACTCTGGCATCTTGTGGTCCGGACATAACATACTTCTAACACCAAATCTTCATTTAAGCTCAATCTTTGCTTATTTAAATGTATTTCCATTCCATTGTTCCATTTAATACTAAAATGCAAATAGAAAGCAAATTAGTACCAAACAACATAAAAATGCAATAAATATGAGATAATGATACTAAAAATATGACTTTATTTGATGTTATCAAAAGATATTTATGTTAAGGGTTTTGCTAACCTCTGCCCAGTGGGCATGAGTTAATTTGTTTATAAAAGGAATATTTTAATTCATTTAAGTGAAAATCATGTTCAAATATAGTAATTTACAAGTTCATTTAATGTGTATTTAATGCATTTTTTAGTTAATTAAGAAAGTTTGTGTTGATTAACTTCACCTTAACCTCTGCCGTATAGCAAAATCCTTATGTTAATATATACTTTCGGATCAAATTGATTAGAGTCTCAACAAACAAACTGCATAAGCGAGTTCGTAGCTTACTTTTATTTTTTCACAATCACAGTCGCAACTCGATCCATTTTACCTCATTCATTCACAGCCAACACGATACATTTTACCTCATTCATGCACATGTCACATATAATGTTAAATGGATAGCATAACTTCACTTGCGAGATCAAAGCCATGTCTGATGGAAATCATAATCGTTACATGGTCAAAAGCAACCCTAAACCCTAAATCCTTTTATGATGGAAATCATAATCGTTACATGGTCAAAATCATAGGATTCTAAAGTAAAAGATCCTACTGCAATCTTCTTTTTTGCTTTAAATCTTTTAGGTAGCTATTGTTCAAATGTCATGCGTTAACATTCACTTTGCATCAAAGTATATAGTTAGGATAAATGAGACGAAAAATTAAAAAGAAATGATGAAAATAAACAATAAACACACATTTTAGATGTACATATAAAAATAAATGCATCTTTTTTAAAATTTTCCATTTTATTTGAAATATGTGACTACAAATCATTCTCATTTTAATTTTTTTTCATCTTAAAGATCTTTTCCCTCAAAGTATATTTATATTAAACTTTGCAATTACTATATAGCATCTTAGAGAGCTCCGTATGAGTGCCATTGGGTTGTTTTGGTACCAATGGCACGCCATTGGCATGACATAATGCACCGCTATTATATGCCATTCGTCCCTTCGTCATTGCACCAACTTGTGCCATTTTTTGTTTTTTGTTTTGTTTTGTTTTATGAGTGGGGTATTTTGTAGAACCTACAGTACCAATAACATGTTATTGGTTTTTTGTAGTGGAGAGTGTTTTAATTATTTTTGTGTTATTAGTAGGGTAATAAAGTAGCGCTGATGTGACAGATAAATAACATGTTATTTGTTCTCATTGCACCAACCACTCTTATCATAAAAACGACAATTGACAGCTTCAACATAGGTTACTCATTAACGTTGTACAATAACAATAATAAATTAATAATGATGATGACCACGACTTTTTCAAATGCGATATCATGTTTGTTTGATTTGCATTCTGATTTGGTAGATTTTGGCACATGAACATCGCTTTCAAAAATAACGCATAATAATATTCAAATCGAAGTAAACAAGACAAAGGTTATAACAGGTTTAAGAATTAGGTAGTTAACAAGTTTGTCTCGTTACTTGATTTATTTTAAGGTTCATATTCTATTATAACGCGTGAGTTATATAATTGGAACATTGTCTTCACGATATTATAAATATATATCATGTGCACAAGGATCGTAAATCACTATATTTTGGAACATTATACTACGTTAATATTGTATGTTTCATAGACTTTATTCTTTTGATAATCCGAAATTCCAAACTCGTCTTGTAACTATTTTAAAAAGTCCATGTCGTTACCATTGTTAAATGGTACACGTTTGTTGAAAGGCTCAAATGAGTTAAATTATGAGACTTTTAAATGTGGTAGTTAACAAAAAATTAGTTAATTAATGATTCGCATTATATTTTCCTTGCAGCCATCATCTATTGTGGAAGTATTTGTATCTAAGTTCGAGTTAAGGAAAGAATAATTTGAAAACTTGAGAAGAATATTCGATTTGATATATGGTTGTTTAATTTTGTCACATTTTTCTTTTTCATGAACTCCCATCTACATATTTTTTTTAAAGGAAAATGATTGACCTAACTCTTGTGCCTAAAAACATGCCTAACAAGAGGATTGAGACAAGTGACAAAATAAAGAGTGGAGACGATGAAAAATAAATTGCGAAGAAATGGGTCTTTTTGATGTCACCAATCAAAAAATGACACATATGTTTAGGCATGTTTTTAGGCATGTCAATAAGAGCTCTTTTTTAAAAGTCAATACTTAACTTTCACATTTCTTTGGTTATCGTCTGCTTCCATTTTTGTTTTAAGTTAATGTAGTCACGGAGTCGGGGTGGCGTAAAGCTAAAAGTTGTTTATACTTTTTGCATTCGATCATGTGAATAAATGTTTTAAGTTATTTCAGTAGTTTGTACAATAACTGCTTACTAGGGATGTTCTTACCAACAAAACTAAACCGTTTGTCATGATTAATAATGTGTTAGCCAGTGAGGGATTTCACAAGATGTACAGAAGAAGCTGGTATCTGAAATAATGTTCAATTAGAACTTGAACTACGAATTGCAGAAAGACTACCCCATCCGACACAACTGATCCCTGCAATTCTGCAAAAGTCAAATTTATTCACACAATTTAGTTTTTTTATTCAAAATATGCTATAAGATTGTATCGGTGACATGGGAGTTCTAAAAATACATTCTTTGTAAGGCTATGTGTAATGGGGCGTTAGGCACCCCATTTTTGCCCCTTTCGCGCCCTTCTCGTGCCCCAGACGATTACACACGGGCGCTAAAGGCCCTAAAAAACCAAAAGGCGTGACTTGGCTAGCGCCTTGCCCGTTTGTAGTTTCAAAAAAATTTTACCGTTTGTATTAAATGTCAAACGGATACTTTTGCAAACCCAAAAAAAAAAAAACGCTCCCTTTTTTTTTTTTTTTTTTTTTTTTTTTTTTATCACTATATAAACCACAATTTTTTTTACCATTTTTCACACAAAACACTCTACATCTTTTAACAAAAAAAAAAATCAATTATGTTTCCTAACCTCCAAACCGTCCACACAACTACATTCCCGATTTCGTACCACCTCGTCGCAATAACGATTTAGGCGAAGACCAACTCTCAAATGCACAACTTTGGAACTTGCTTTCACAAACGATGCCGCCGATGCCACCAACGCAAACGATGCATCCGATGCAAACCATGTCCACCTTTCAAAACTACGGTTATGGTCAAAATTACGGGTTTGTCAATTTCAACCAACACATCGCGTCTCAAGGCTCGGGGACAACTATCAATGTCGAAGAAGACGAGATGGTTTCGGGTTCTAAAAATAAAGTTATGTAATCTTTTGGGTTTTTTTTGTCATGTTTCGTTTTTTTTTTTTATTTATTTTTTTTTAAATTATGTAATGTTTCTATTTTATTTTAATGAAATTGTGTTTTTGTTTTAAATAAAATTGTTTTAAATAAAAATGTATTGTTTGGTTGAAAAAAAAAAATAAAAAATAAAAAAAAATAAAAAATGACACGTGTCGCGAAATGCCCCACCAACCATTACACACCTAAAGCCCTCAAGCCCCTTTGCTGACGGGGCTGCCACATGTTAGAAAATGCCCCATGGTGGGGCTTTATGATTGCACATAGCCTAATGGGTAAGATTAGGTAGACCCAGAACACTTTTTGTAGAAATTTTAGGAATAACTAACGTGTCAAATATGAGTCCGAATATTATATCATTTCTGTTAGAATTTAAATACCATAATAATTATATAAATAATTCTACATCATCAAAGCACATAGCAGAAGCAAAGAATCATATATTTAACATATAAGAGATTAACCGAAATTTAAAGACACGTACCTTTGATCCTAGCAAGAACAATGATCAATACTTCAAATCTTCTTCTTTAATTAATCAAGTGGATTACCGAGAAACCCCTTACCTTTTTGTTTCTCAATCCAAGAGGTATTAACTATAGTGAGTTAATAACCAAGGTTTTGTACATACGCACTATAACCGATTAATGTTTGATGCTAGTAAAAGAACACAATATTAAACCAAAACAATTTGTTTAATAAAAACTTGATCGATCCCCCCTCCTAAGGGATAGTTCGATCGACATAAAGAAGAAGATAGAGAAAAAAACAAAACTTAGGGTTATAGCAAGAGTGCACAAGGTAAAAACCAATAAACCCTAAGCCTTGTATTTATATGGAAACAATGTTGGAGGACAAGTTTGATACGAATAGGGTTTGGCAACCCTTAGGCCGATCGGCCCAACCCTTCCCAAGGGTGTTCCGGAATCTTCTTGTCCTTTAATTTCACCTACAGTCCTTCCTTTATTCACTAACGGTCGTTAGTCAATTCCGTTAATTACTTAACGCCCGTTAGTCGTTATTTCGTGTTCAAATAATTAAATACATAACGTTTATATATATTAATTATTCTTCATTAAACATTCATACGTAAAGTGTGCAATCCCATGGTCCCGAGTCCGATTCTAGTCATACACGTTTAATATTTTTCCACAAAATCTAACAGCTCCCACTTGGAAATCTATTAATAGTGTAATGACATTGGTTAGCGTCTAGCAACACGCCAATGCCCCTAGTACAACTCAGGTGGTGGTCTCCTGGAAAAATCATTCGATGATTCATCATCATACTCATCCTTTTGTTTCTAATAATACATTAATAAAGATATGGATCTCAGTCATTCTTTATTAATCATTCTGTTTCTCGTTGTTTCTGATTGAACATTATTACCAAATCTTCTGAACCTATTCAGAGGAAATCTTGGGTGTGGCCACACATACATCTTGCCAGCCCTACGAGGGGCCCAACAGTATTAAACTCCAAACAAATTTGAAGAAACAAATTCTCTCTTGACTACGAGCATAAACCATGAACTTTGCAACATTCCTGAAAACAATCCTTATAGCTACCAGTTACGTATAGCGGTAAATTGCTTCACAGAAATACACTACATCCATGACAGTTATCTGGCATCTCAAGTCTGAGGATAACTATATAAACATGATTTACTTAATGATAAGATCCATAAAGTAAATTCATGAAGTTAGGATAAGTCCTATATTCAATTCATTGAATATCATGTGAAATTGGTATGACAACGCATCAATATACTTTCAAGTATATTCTACCAATACTCAGATTTGTCTTAGTTTAATGATATTCCCATATCATTAATCGACAACGGACAATTTAGAATAATCAAATTATTCAAGGATTTAAACATGCAAATACAAGATATATTATTAAGAAAATGACAATCAAACATAACAAGTATTTTATTTCATTAAATAATAACTGTTCAAAACATCACATTATCCAAACACTAATCACAGATGGGCATGAAACTACTAGCTAAACGAAGTCCTATGCCTTCAGCATGTTGATTAAGTTTTCCACCAGGTAAAGCCTTCGTTAACGGATCAGCTAGTTGTTAACTGTGTAAACTTTGAGTAATTCGATTTCACCTATCTCCACTTGTTCTCTAACATAGTGATATTTAATCGGGAAATGTCTGGTGCCCTTCATGATTCCAGGTTCATTGGAAAATGTAATTGCGGCTGAATTGTTACAATACATCTTTATAGGTCTTTCAATTGAGGGCATAACTCCAAGCCCTGAAACGAACTTCCTAATCCAGACGGCTTCCATTGCAGCTTCTGAAGCAGCAATATACTCACTTTCTGTTGCAGACATCGCTATAGTACTCTGCTTCTTGCTCTTCCAATCCACAGCTCCTCCATTAATGACAAAGACATAACCCATCTGAGACTTCGTATCATCTTTATCACACTTCCAGGAAGCATCGCAGTAACCTGTAACACACAGTTCTGCATATGGATTTCCCCCGTATACCAAAAACATATCTCTCGTAGCTCTCAAATACTTGAGAATATGTTTAACAGCAGTCCAGTGGAGTTCACCTCGATTCTGCTGATATCGACTGGTAATACTCTGAGCAAACGCCACATCAGGCCTTGTACATCTCACCGCATACATAATAGATCACACAGCCGAAGCATAAGGGACTCTCTTCATGCGTGCCACCTCTTCAGGTGTTGAAGCACAAGCTTTGCTACTTAAGCCATGTTGTTCTTGCATCGGCAAATATCCCTTATTGGAATTTTGCATATTGAATCTCTTCAATATTTTATCAATGTAAGCACTTTGGCTTAATACAATCAACCGCCTTGATCTATCTCTATAGATCTTGATTCCCATAATGTATGCTGCTTCTCCTAAATCCTTCATGAAAAACGTTTCTCAAGATAGGCTTTCACCTCTTTCAATCTTGGAATATTTTTACCCATGATTAATATGTCATCAACATATAGGACTAGAAAAATAACATCACTCCCACTAGCTTTGTGATATACACATGGCTCATTAAGATTCTGAGTAAATCCAAACCTTTTGATTTCTTCATCAAATCTCTTATTCCATTGCCGTGACGCTTGCTTTAATCCATAAATGGATCTTTGAAGTTTGCATACACGGTTTGGAAATTCTGGATTCACAAACCCCTCAGGCTGCACCATGTAGATGTCTTCATCTAGGCGACCATTTAAGAAGGCAGTTTTGACATCCATTTGCCAAATCTCATAATCATAGTATGCAGCTATGGCTATGAGAATTCTAATAGCCCTAATGTCAGCTACAGGAGAAATGGTCTCCTCATAGTCAACACCATATGTTTGGGTAAAGCCTTTAGCTACCAAACGGGCCTTATAGGTGTGTACATTGCCATCCATGTCAGTTTTCTTCTTGAAGAGCCACTTACTTCCAACTACCTTGGCATTGGGAGGAAGGTCTACTTCAATCCAGACTTGATTATCTTTCATGGATTGCATTTCCCCATTCATAGCAATCTGCCATTTATCCTTTTCAGGATCATTCATGGCAGCTCTATAATTAGCAGGTTCTCCAAGATCCCCTAATATAGTTTCATCAACTTCTACGTTAAGACATAAACGTTCACGTGCTTTCATAGTCCTTACAGATCTGTGAATGGGAACAACTTCAGGTGGAGGACCCAGACTTTCAGGTTCCACAGGAAGTTCGCTAGTGTTTTCAGAAGGTAATGTATCTTCATGATCATCTTCCAGATCATATACCCTTCCACTGAATTCTTGAGATTTGAGATATTTTTCTAGAAAATCTCTATACCTAGCAACAATTACTTTGTTTTCAGGTGGGTAGTAAAAGTAGTAACCATCGTTTCCTTTGGGTATCTTGCAAAGATACACTTTACAGATCTCTGTTGGAGTTTATCTGCTGAGTCACGTTTAACAAACGCCTCGCAACCCCAAACCTTTAAATAAGACAAGTTAGGCGTTTTCCCAAACCATAACTCATAAGGTGTCTTATCAACCTTCTTGGTCGGAACCATATTTAATATGCGAATCACAGATTCCAAGGCATAATCCCAAAAGGATAAAGGAAGAGTTGTAAGATTAAACATTGATCGTATCATGTCCAACAATGTACGATTTCTCCTTTCAGATACACCATTTTGTTATGGAGTATAAGGAGATGTGAGATGCTGAAAAATTCCATTCTCAGCTAGATAATCTTTAAACTCTTGACTCAGGTATTCACCACCTCTGTCGGATCGAAGAGCTTTAATCTTCTTTCCAAGTTGTAATTCTACTTCTGCTTTGAAAACCTTAAATGTTTCAAACACCTCATGTTTATGTTTAAGTAAATAAACATATCCATAACGGCTGAAATCATCAGTAAAGTTTAAGAAGTAGCTAGCACCTCTCTTTGACACATGTCTAAGTGGTCCACATACATCAGTATGTATCAAACCAAGTAGATCATCAGCCTTTTCCATACGATTATTAAAAGGTTTCTTTGTCATCTTCCCAGATATACAAGATTCGCATTTATCAAATGATTCATCATTGATCTCTTGCAAAAGCCCATCACGTTGCAGCTTTTGCATGCGAGTCTTGCCTATGTGAGCAAGTCGACAATGCCAAAGATAATATGAATCCAAGACATTCTTGACTCTCTTATTATTGATGCTATACATCGAATTATAATCATTGCATTCATTCATATCAATTTCAAATACACCATTCACAGCAATAGCATTAAAATAAAAAACATTATTTAACGAAACAGAAATTTTATTGCTTGTAATAGTATGCTGAAATCCAATATCCAATAAACACGAAAAAGAGACCACACCCTTAACAATTGAAGGTGCATAGTGGCAATTATTCAAATACAGTACTAAACCCGAAGGCAAAACTAATTTAAATATTCCTATGGCTTCAACAACTGCTTGTGCTCCATTGCCAACGTGCAGATATTGTTCTCCATAGGCCAGTCTCCTTTCAACTCTAAACCCCTGTAGTGTATTGCAAATATGGATACCACATCAAGTATCGTATACACAGGAATTTATTTTATGAGTTAATGAAAATAATTCAAGCATGAAAAAGTTACCTGAAGTGCTGGATTTCCCAGCCTCAACCTTCATCTTTTTCACACGCAACTCCTCGAGATAGAGAGGACAGTTCCTCTTCCAGTGTCCTATCTCATGGCAGTGGTGACAAGTCTGATCCTTCTTGTTCGGATTGGCCTTGTTCTTCTGAGGGTACTTCTTAGGCATAGGTTGATAGGCTATAACTTGTTTACCCTTGCCAACCTTTCCTTTCCCCTTCTTATTCGCCTGCGGTTTTGGATTTTGAATCCTACCTCCTTGTATAGCTAATACCTGAGGAGAAGGTGCCTTGTTTGGTAAACCCTTTTTATAGTCCACAAGCATTGCAAGCAATTCTGTGACTGTCTTCCCCGAGCAATGCATGTTGTAATTTTGAACAAAACTCTTAAAATCCTTGTTCAAGGACCTATTGATTAGGTTCACACATACATTCTCAGCATAGACATAGTTCAGTTGATGTAGTTGGTCCAAGTACATTTTCATTTCCAACACATGATCGCGAACAGGTTTACCTTCCCCCTGCTTGCAGCTGTGCAATTGATCGATCAAATCATACAGTTCAACAACTGCTGGCTTTTCATAGGTCTTTTGGAGTTCTTCCAGCATATCTTTAGGAAAATAGTTTTCAAACTGCTTTTGCAACTTAGGAACCATACATCCGAGCATTAAGCACGCAACTTCATTGTGCTTATCGAACTCCGATTGCCAATCTGCTTTGACTTCATCGGATTCAGTCTCAGCTGGCTGTTCAGGGCAAGGCTTAGTCAAATATTCCAGCTTCTTGGACACTCTCAGGACAATCCTAAGTGACCTATGCCAGTCATTAAAATTTGGGCCAGTCAAATTTTCCCTTTCAAAATGACTTTTGAAAGCAGAACTTAGTACAACGTTTTCGGGTTGAGCCATTTCTACAGAAAAAGTTCAAATATTAGTATTCTGATAATACAATTTTTCAAGAAAAGAAAATTACCCAGGAAATATTCATATAACCATTTAATATTTTTGAAAACTAGGATCCAAATTTCCATAGTTTCATTACATCAGTTGATCTGCTAGTAGTGAAATTACAAAAGATGGTAATCTGTCGTACAATAATCGGCAAACAATTTCCGACTCCTAGATCATTATGGGAATTAAATTTGCCAAAAACAATTTTGCAATGTAAGCATGTTTCTTCCCATCTCATGCCTTATGTTTCAAGGTCTCACTTACAACTTAATTAAGTCGTCTAATTTAGAAACTGCAAATTCTCCATGTCACGGTCTCACGCCATTCTTCTAAAGAGATATCCATCAACCTTACCAACTTTCCATGAAATAGTACCTCCGATTCAGCATACATTCTTTCGTTATCCAGATAGCTTTTATCTAATCCCCAATACTGTTCGGAATAAGGCATATAAGAAGTTTGTATAGGTTGGACTTCATAGTTTTTTTTGCTCGATTTGTTGACTGCATTTGCTGAGTTCATGTATTCAATTTAGAATTTCCCATCTTTTTCTTCGATAGTAGTCCAAGTTAATCCTGTAGATTCAATGATGGGCCATAAGAGTAACAATTCATCATCAGTGTAGCTCATTAGTAAATCATAAGAGAATATCCCATCTTCAATATTGCATAAGCGTTGGAATTCCTTATAAGTAGCTTCAAGAGGGGTCTCCCAAGAGAATAAATCGGCATCAATCATGAGCACATTGAAGTTGACATCTTCAAAAAATTCCACTTCGAATGAATCCGAAAGCAAGAGTTCCTTTTCCAATTCTGAGCTTTTAGTAATGCTTAATGTTGGGAACTTGCTCAAGCTAACTTCATAGTTATCACACTCCTCATCACTTTCCAGAATTAACGGTTTTTTGGTGCAGGACTTTTCATTGTACTTATCATCCATAAGTTCCTTAGCAAGATATCCGTTCACTGACATGTCTTCCATAGCAAAACCTGTCATCATAGGTAAAATCGTCAGTAGGATTTGTTCGCTAGAAGAGAAATTAATGAATTTAGAAACGGATATAAAAATAACTGATATCTGCAGATGATGCGCCATATCCAAAAAGTTGGATACGCCGTATCTTATTACGTTAAAATTTAATCAGACTTTTATTCAGAAAACAGATACGCCGCTTATAATTAGAATGCGCCGTATCAATTTTAAATTATCAAAAATCGTTTATATTTATTAAAATTAAATGCATCGTATTAACAAAAGCTAATACGCCGTATTTTCGTTACGTTTCAAAATACAAGATTTTTGATTTAGAAGATGCGCCGTATCGATAAAAATCGATGCGTCGTATCTGTTTAAAAATTCGAAAACTGTTTTTAATTTAAATAATAAATACGCTGTATCTGTTAAAACAGATGCGTCGTATGGCGTTATCGTTTAGAAATTTTTTTATTAAAAACAGATTACGCCGTATCTTGGGGAAAGATGCGTCGTACTCGAATTTATTAAACGCGTTGTATTTTATAAAAATTAAACGCAATACGCCGTATCTATGAAAATAGATGTGCCGTATCGTTTGTATCAGCTCAGTACAACGATAGCAGAATGCAGAAAAATAGAAAAAGAAAAACAAAAAATAAAAACAAACAAAAAGAAACAAAAATTAAAGAAAATAAAAACACACAAAAATAGAAAATATGCAAATAATACAATGAATGCAATTTATCTAATATATAATAGGGTTAGTGGTTAGAATCAAAAAATTAAAACCTAATTAAAATACTAATCAAATTAACAGATGATAACAATTCACTCCCCGGCAACGGCGCCAAAAACTTGATGCGGTGTTTATTGCTCTAATTCTTTTATATCCACGGCAGCGGCGCCAAATACTTGGTGCGCGCGTGATGTGTCGTTGTGGTTTAGCAGTATTAATGCCTACTCAAGTTTTAAATTTATATTTAGCCGACTTATCAATAAAACACACACTTTAACGAGCAGTGTACCCGGTCAGTATGAATATAATGGTAAGTAGAGTGTCGATCACTAAGAGTGGAACGTATTATCTAGTTATTCTAATCAGTATTTTAATATCTTAAATTAGCTGTACAACCTAATCTAACGCAAGGGGGTTCAGCCTGAGAGACTGGCACGGTTTGGTTATGATTAAATAGAAAACTAAACTAATGAGCACGACTCAGCGATTAGCACACACGTACACAGATAGATACTTGAGACAATAAGAAGACCTGTCCTGATAATTAAGTAGCTTGTCACTTGTTTTATTGTTAGTTTTATATGAAGTGTATATAATTAACCCTTTCTCGTTGGCTCTAATCTTATCGGCGAGTAAACCCTTAATGATTACTTATGTCTATCCTATTTATTAAAGAGACGCTGAAACAAATAGGCGAGGAAGGGGCATGGCGACCCAAGCAATGCTCAGCTAGACACAGAGGTTATCAATGCACTAATAAAAGTCACCAAAGACATCAACATATAAACTTTAATTAATGGGAAAGCAATTTTAAGGGGTGGACATGATTTTCCGTAGTCACATGACATCAGCCCATCAATCCTGATGAATTAAAGTGTACTAATACAATAAAACAAAACTACTTAATGAATTGAATACATGCAGGACCTTCTTACAGCTCTTGTATCTTCGTTCAAGGTGTGTCTTGTGCTGCTAATGCGTCTGAATTCGGCTTTAGGGTTTATGTCTCTCTCTTCTGAGTTAAGCTATATGTCTCAAAAATTCGTCTGGCCTTGGGGTATTTATAGTTTCTGTCTGAGAGTTAGATGCGGCGCATAGGATAAGTAGATGCGGCGCATTGACTTAACTTCGCGTGAGGTCCAAGATTAATATATTCAGGAATATTCGTACACCGCCTTAAGATGCGGCGTAACTCCATTTCTCTATGCGGCGCATATCCTTTGCTGTCTTGGATTGTAACTTGTGAAATCTTGATAGTGATACGCCGTATGTAAGCAGTATGTTGCGGCGTATCTGGAGCAGAATGATCTTGATCTTGTACATTTCAGTAGACTCTTAACATCTTGCTTGTTTTGCTCCATAATTAGTCCAAAATCTCCAAGTTTCACATAATACTTGTTTTTACCTGAGAATTACAAAAGTAAACATTAACGTATCAATTCTCATATATAATATAATAAAACAAGTCAAATAAATAGGACAAATGATGATAATAAAATGTACTTATTTGAGTTCATCAACCACCTAACCTTTTCATCCTCTCTTAAACACAAACCCTAATTGCAATATAATCTAAGAAAAATGATTCCTTGTAACTGGTCCTTGAGACCACAAGGTTATTCACATGATCCTTACAAAGCATATCGTAAGTTTAATTTTTTTGGGTTTTTTTTTTCATGAGTTGTGTTGATAAAAATAATGCATATTTAATGATGAAATTTGCCTTGATAATGCTTTGTTTTTATTGCAACAGGTAAACACCCAACCGTTTGTTCCATAAAGATCAACCATGGTGGTGCATTTACTAGTCTACCAAATCGTAGATACAAAGGAGGGAAAGTCAATTGGTTTGATGATGTTGATACAGATTCATTTTCAGTGATAGAAGTATCAACTATGCTTAAGGAGTTGGGTTATGTTAGTCAGGGTATGCAGTTTTATTACAAATTACCTAATGCTAATTTAGATAATGGTCTTATACCTTTGAAAACTGATATGGATGTGTTGGATATGGCAAAGTATGTTAATACATGTAAGGTAATTGATGTGTTTGTTGATCATCCAGTTGATGAAGTTGTATTTGCCAATAAGAATGTGTCTGATTTAGGGAATGAGAGGTATGGAATAAGTTAGTCAAGTTCTAAGGTTAAAGCTAGTGGAATAGGTCAGTCAAGTTCTAAGGTTAAAGCTAGTGGACCAAATGTGAGTGACACTCCTTTAGTTAGTGAAAAAAATGATTCTAGTGTTGATAGTGAGGATAGTGAGGATTCTGATTTTGATGTTGATCAAGAGGATATGATTGATGATGTTGAGGTAGACATGGCTGATTTTAGAAAGCATGTAGATGAGAATGTAGAATGGGGTGGTTCCACAGACAAAGAAGTTCCACATGATGAACCATTTGATTTTGAAGAAGTAGACTTAGAAGATTATGATAGTGTACCTGAGTCTGATGAGGAAGAGTTTGAAAGAAGAAAAGCATTAAAGAAGTTAGCCAAAAAGCACAAGCCAGTAGATGGTAAAATCTATTATGATAACTTTTATCCTGGACAGACTTTCCCTAACAAAGAAATGATTAAAGAAATGGTAACTAGGATTTCAGTTGAGCAAAGAAGGGAATTACATTTGACTAGGAATGATAAAACAAGGATTAGGGCTGAATGCAGAGGTATTGTTCCAGTGTTTAGTCATGTGGATGGAACAGAGAATGATGGAAGAGAACATGATGGGCCTTGTGTCAAGCCCAATGATGATAAGCCCAATGTTGCTAGTGGGTCTGATAACAAGAAAAAAAAGGAAGGAATATTAAAAAGAGAAAGAGGGTGGTGGTTAAAGATAATCAAAGTTGTCCTTGGCTTTTACATTGCTCTAAATCCAAGAATCAACAGACTTGGTGGGTCAAAGTCTTTGAGGATAACCACACTTGTCTACAATCAAGAAATGTAAGAAAGTGTACTGCAACTTTTTTTATCCAAACAGGTTCAGGAAACCATAAAACCAAACCCTAAGATTCATTTAGCTGCTTTGAAAGATCAATTACAAAAGAAATACGAATTGGGGGTTTCTAAGATGAAGGTCTTTAGGGCAAAATAGATTGCAGAGGAAAGGGTGATTGGGGATTATATCAACCAGTATGCTCAGTTGAAACAATATGCCTTGGAATTGCAGGAAAGGAATCCTGATACTACTATAAAGTTTGAAGTTGAAAGAAACTATGATGTAGACAAAAACACTAGGCAGTTCAAAAGAATTTATATCTGCTTGGGGGCTTTGAAGAGTGGATTTAAGGCTGGGAAAAGAGACCTTTTGGGACTGGATGGGTGTTTCATGTCAGGGCCATATCCAGGTCAGATCTTGACAGCTGTTGGGGTAGATCCAAATAATGGAACCTACCCTTTAGCTTATGCAGTGGTTGAGTCTGAAACAAAAGACTCTTGGTTATGGTTTTTGGATTGCCTTGGAGATGATTTAGAGTTATACAGAAACTCTAACTTCACCTTCATAACAGACAGGCAAAAGGTACACTTTTAAACTTTTATCAGTTCTAATTTTTTCATTTACTTGTGATGTTAATACATGTATTGTTCTTATACTTACTCATTATTTATAGGGGTTAATACCTGCACTGCAAGAAACATTCCCGGCTGCTGAACATAGATATTGCTTGAAGCATATCTATGATAACATGAAGTTGAGCTGGAGGGGAAAATAGTACAAGGACCTGTTATGGAGATGTGCAACTGCCACAACAGTTCAACTGTTTACCAGAAATATGGAAGAACTTAAAAAAACCAACAAGGAAGTATATGACTGGTTGAACAAGATTCCACCTCAACATTGGGCTAGATCTCACTTTTCTGGTATGTTGTTATCACTTCAATGAATCCATAACTGTTTTATCTGTTAGTTTATGTATTAAATGTAAGTTGGTTTGATTGTTTCAGGTAGAGCCCACTGTGATGTTCTATTGAATAACATGTGTGAGGTCTTGAATAGACAACTTTTAGATGGCAGAGACAAACCTATAATTACAAGCTTGGAGTTCATCAGAGAGTATCTCATGAAAAGAATAGTGATTGTTCAGCAGGCAATTAGAAAGAGTACTGGCCCTTTAACACCTAATGCCACCATAATTTTCAGTGTCATCTTAAAGAGTGCTGCTCAGTACATAGTGACTTGGAATGGGGGTGATTTGTAACACCCCCTAATTTGGTTTGCGGCAGCGGAAAAATAATTAGGGTGTTACGGTGAGGATCGAGTCAAAATTTCAGAAAAACGGCCCGGAAGGGGCGTTTTGAAAGTTATATGTCATTCAGAATAATATTCTTAATATGAAAGCGAAATATTTGATTTGAATATCCCATAAAATGATGTGATAATTTGAAAGGAATGACATATTTGATTTTACACCATTTAAGTTATCAGAGTAAAAGATGCCCGCCCCGTGTCTTGTCCTGCTCCATTAATTACCTGAGATAAACATGCTTAAAACGTCAACACAATGGTTGGTGAGTTCGTGGAGTTTATAGAAAATAACTTTCTTCGAAAGGTGTATAGTGATTGTTGAATTAAATAGTAATCTTTCATGAAATAATTAATAAGTTGTGTTGTATGAAATTCGCAAGTAAATCATGTATGACCACCAAAATCATGAGTTTCAAGTTATGAGTGCAGATGAGCTACGTTGTTATATGTTCAATATAGACTGTTGTGTCAGCTTTTAACTATAATGATATACCAAGCATTTTGAGTTAATTTGTGCAGAATTCTCACTTAAGTCACATATGGTAACAGTTAAAGTTCAAGTACGGAATTCACAATCATATCACATAGTGGGAATGATAATCTAGAATCTGAAGTCTATCAGTATAAAGTGGTGGTCTTCTAAATACAGCTGTATCCTAGGATATATATGAAACATTCATATATTCATAAAGTTATATTGCCCTAAGCCTCATGACACGCAAAACGTTAACAATTGGGTGTCCCACCAGGGTTACCTGATGGGTGATTTATGGCCCTCAGTGAATAGGTGACTTGCCAATTCCTATTTTTCTCAAATATAGTGCACCACGACTAATACGACTAACCATGAGGCATTCCGTCAAAGTATTAGTGGGGTAGGTCGTCAGCCTCTAACAGGTTTCGAAGCTGTTCACTATATTCGCGCTCACCGCAGTGATTAATGGCTCATGATCGAGGGACTTTATGGCAATAAAGTGTGCTTAGGCAATATAGGTCTCAAGGTTCATAAAATACACGTATTCTGATTTTGGCAATTATTTTCAGTGGAATATAGAAATATTATAATAAGTAACAGTTCATTCATTTGTCACATGAATGCATACAGTAAGCCTCAGTATCATGTTACATCAAGTAGTTCAGAGATGTTATGTTTCAAGTTCCGTGTTTAAGCTAAACAGACAATTTGCACATATATTGAGCATGTTTTCCTTTCAAGTATAATTCGAATAAGTAAAGCGTAGTTGATAGTTTTTGAGCAATTCATGAGAGTTTTCAAGTAATATAAAACGGTTAAAGCATGTATCTCCCCCAAAAGAATTATTAAAAACAAGTGTGAAAAGTAGGGGCCACGACTCACCTGGAGCGTATCCGGCAAGACGAAATTATAAGACCAAGTAAACGATCACGAAAACTTCTTCAATACGAGACCTGAGTATAAGCGAAGTCTAAGATTCTAACTTACGACTAATAACGAATGTGGAAGGGATAAATCGTATAACGATTTGATCGGTGATGTGAGTGTGTGATATGCTTAAAATGCCTCAGTTAAAATATAATATATCTATAATATTATCTCGGTTCTTATCTCAGATGACCCAAAATATTACTTTCTCGAAATATGCTGAAATAATATGCAAGTGAAGTTGCTAATATTCCTAATAGCGAAACCTTAAATAATGCATAACTAAAAATGTAAAATGCATATGAAATGAAGGGTGTAAAATGAAAATAAATAAAAATGTCAAGTAAAGTTAAATAGGTCCTTTTCCTTTTCAGTTTTTGTACTTTTTAGTCTAACTGCGATCGCGTTACGTCGTTAGTCCTCGGTTAAGTTCAAAGTCCCTAATAGTCCAAATCTTGTCCATATGTCCATATAAGGCTCGGAGTTCAATGGTATGTCAATTTAAGTCCTTTATAAACTGTTTTCACAGCTTCAGTCCATGGGTTTCACGGTTTGGCAGTTTTGGTCCTTCCGGTTAGATCGCGTTACATTTTTAGTCCTTTTTGCATAAAAATGACGGGAAAAATATTCTGAAAATTTCTATAACTTTATTAGGTTCATTTTAACTTATTTCAATTGATTATTCTAGAAAATACCTTATTTTTAGCTTATTGGACTTATTAACGAAATATACATAGGCCCGTTAAGAAATCGAGAGGCGAGGGTATGAAAATAGTTTTGGGCTTGGGCTTTTTTTTATGATTCTGAAAATATATCTCATGGGCCTATTGTGCTGTCCAATCGCAAAAGCTTATTGGGCTCAAGTTTTAGCCCAACCGGAAATTAAATAGTTTCTGAAAAAGATTATGAAACTTAGAACTAGCGACATCGATATAATTTGAGAAATTGCGACTGCCTAAATGAGATTATGAGGACAAACTTAAAATACGAAACATGTAGCTAGCTAGGTTGACATTTGACTTGTGAAAAAAAAAACATGGACATCTTATGTGTACGAATACGAAATAACTTGGCGGTTTTGTGAGCTGGTCGAACAGGTTTAATACAAACAAAACACCTAATTTTTATTTCTAAGTGTTCTACCCGGTTTGACTTTCATTGCGTTTTAGTTCGAATTGACTTAGACCAAGTTAGTATACGTTATGTTGTGGTGGTATTGAGTATCTCTAGTCTACCATCAAAGAGTTTACCATTTATCTTGTAATATATTCATCTTATACACGTATGAAATAACAAGAATAAAATAAAATAAGAAACCGATCGTATATGAAAAGAAAATGTGCATGAGTGACTTTTAATTGTTAAAGATGTTATGGAGCTGAGTTTAGAAGACATACCACACCGAGAGTGGTGATGAGGGATCAAGCGAAACGGAACGAATGACAAGCAAAGCAAGATCCAACGTTTTCCATACTTCTAGTATACGACCCATAATAGATTCCATAACCTCGAAACTATAATCAACACCTTTTGAGATGGTATATTGATCAAGAACAAGGAAAGAAAGTTGTAGCTCCTGTGTTCGATCACCAAGAAGCTAAGGTGGTTCGTTACGTATGAGAGATGGCTTCAAAAGCTTGTGAAAGGTCCTAACTCCTTTAACGATTTGAACAGGAGGGTTTGAAGGCAAGCGATTTACAGGTGAGGGAGAGTGAAAGTTATGAAGTTGATACGTGAGTGTGTTTGTATATATATATAGAATCGTATATTAGTTTGCTATGGTAGTTATTTAATACACGTCTCATAGTAAGTTACAATACACGTTCTCATTTTGTTTATTGAATTTTATGGTATAAAGATACTACACGTTTAAGTATATGTTACAAGTTAAGGTTGCATGCATGGTTATACATCTACATTGTACACGTTATACATATATGTATGTAAAAGAGATGGTGCACGTAAGTGCTTATCTAGAAAGATTGCATGCATGGCCAAAATCTCTTACACGTATATATAGTGATTTATATTACACGTTATATGGCATGGAAAATGGTTTTGGTGGCACAATTTAAGACACATAATATTAGTTTAGAATATGGTTTGATCCCGGTAATTACTAATGTTAAGTCCTTAAGTCATGAAACTTAAAATCGGGTAACGTAAAAATATAACATTTATAAAAATATCAAAGTTTATTAATATACCTCAATTAATAATATTAGACATGAAATAAGTTTAACGGAGAGCGTATACGTTAATAAAATTTAATAGGTTTGGGTATTCATATTACGTAAAGAGTTTAATGTAAAATATAAAATAATAAAGTGAAAATAGTTCATATAAAATATGTAGGCTTATCCAAATCTTATGTTGGTCGTGAGTATAGTATATTAAAGAAAAATTTAAATTTCTTCATAAAAAAAGGGCTTTGTTAAATGATAAGTCAAGGGTATTATTACTTAACAAAGATTATCATGACGGATTTTTGTAGGATCTTACAGTATCTACCCCTCAATTTTGAACTTCGTCCCGAAGTTCAGTCCGTGATAGGTATTGAAAAAGATGATGTTCTGAGATGAGAGTTTACGGAAGAGATTGTTGAGATATTTCTTATTTGAGCATCAAAGGAGCGAGATTCTCACTAGATTTATTCGTACCAAATGAATTAAATTCAAAGGTTTGGTCAATAATTCGATTTATGGGCTACAAGTAGTGAAAGTAACGGCCGAGAGTAGGAAGTATTTAGCACTTAATGTTTAGTGTTCTAACGGTCGAGACTAGGGGATTTTTAGTGGTAGTGATTTAAAATTTAATGATCGTGAATAGTAAAATAACGGGTATTTTCTCCACTTATATTCCCTCTTTAAATTCTATCCACTCTCTTTCCCCTTTTCCACTTTTCCGCTCCGCTCCTTTCCATCCATCTTCATCCCTTATTCAACTTCATCTTTTTCAAAAATTTGACCATGCCGCCGATCATCATCCTCCTTGCCATTGTATACATTGTTTTCGTCGTCGCTTATTTGGCTTTCTTCTCTGATGAAAACTCCGACTACTACATCGCATCTCTGGTGTTTATCGTTCCTCTCACGATTTTAGCGATCAATGTGGATAAGATTTTGGGGTGAGGATCCCGGGCTAGTGTGGTTAGAATGTAGCTTTGTTATGTGTCGATGTAACCTTTAATGAATAAAATCTCGTTTATGTTTAGTTAGAAGTCTCGATATAGCTTTTAATATTTTGTTATGTTTATGACGCAGAATAATCAAGGTGCTTCATCCTATGGTGGCTCTTGCGATCGTTGGGTTGGTGGGGGTTGTTGTTTCTATGGTGGGTCAACCGATTGAAGATTGTATGCCTTACATTGTGTTTATTGTATTGTTAGCACTTCCGATGTTAATCATTTCGCTATGTATTAACTTCCGTGGTTTCAAATAAAGTTTATGTTATTTGTGTTTTCCATAGATTGTTGTGAATTCTTATAGTTTCTAGTTTCGTATTTTTCTCGACTTCGTATAATAGAGCAGTGAGTAATGGGTAATGAGTGTAGATCTGACTGAGGTTGGCTAAAAGTGAGGTGTATGAATAGGTTATTCTGTTTCGAGATTATGTTTTTGGAATGAAAATTGGTTATTCTATCGCATTTTGAAAGTACACAGGATTCATACTTTTTTTTTTGAAAACCACAAATTTATGGTGTAAACTACTTGTCAAACAAAGAGTTTGTAGATTTTTTTTTTTTTTTTTTTTTTTTTTAATAATGAGAGTTTCGGACGAGAACTTGATGATTGTAAAAAAAATAGTTGTTGAACCTTAGTTTAAGAAAAACTTGTTAAATAAAGTCTTTAGTGATAATACAAAATTGATTTGCTTTATATATAAAACCGTTTCTTACGTTAATAGCTTGTTTGTATTTATTTTTCAAAGTATCCAAGTTGTTGGTTAAGTATGGAAGCTAGGCGGGGAAATTAATATGTTATAAGATGAGACGTGTTGTAGTAAAAAAATCATTTTGTTTCATAGGATTGTTAATCGTTGTTGGGGCAAAAGAGAAATACAAAAGTCGGTTTGTTTTGGTTGTAGTCGAGTCCACAAAGATGAAATATGACCAAATAACTAGACAGAGTTTCGTTTGAATTTGTTGAGATTGTTGGGAACTTAAATGAAACAAAGTATTTGGGTAATATATGATTTTTGTTGAGGCCATTTTAGAATGTGATAGTCGGGCTGAGCTTTGGTTGTCACATGATTGAGTATTGGAAAAGATTTATTACACATGATTTCTTGGTAAGTGCCTAATTGAGACGTATGAAAATATTGGTAGGTTGTTAAGTGAACGATTCAAAGTAAACGGGTGTGAGTCGATTAGATTAGAAATAAATCTTAAGTTCTTAAGCTTAATTAGAGTTGGTTTCGAGTGTTAATGATAAACAAGGGAGCGTCGGGTTGTTGTTAGCAATGGTTCGAGGATAAATGTTTCAAGGATGATTTTAGTTTGGCGTTTGTTGAACACAGGTTCCATGGCATATTTGGTTACTAGATAGTTTCGAGATTATCGAAATTTCGTATAATGCCTAAGAGTTTCGAGAGAACGTTAGGAGGTTCATAATTTCCTAGAGGATGAGTAGTCAAATCGTATGAAAAGTGTTATTTGTATGTGGCGTGTTCAGGATTTTTAAATCATGGTGTGGCGCGTTTAACGCGATTTGTTCCTGCCTCTTGCGTTGAATTGTGAAAACCAAAGTAAGTATTTTATTTACCACGTATCTCAGAGCTAGTTGCTAGTTTTAATAGACACAACTTTTGAAAGTTTTACCGTTTGAATACAAACGGTTGTATTTCTTAATTGAAAGATATTTTTCAAACCCTTATAAATACCATTGGCATGGTTGGGTTACCTATACACACACAATCAATGGCTTGTAAGCTACCACATACCGCTGAACAAATTCAACTGTACATCAAAGCAGAAACGGAGGGTAGTGACGTGGATCATCAAAATGCTATTGTGAAGGTCATTCTGCAGTTTGAAGCTACGAAACAATTGAAACGACGACTTAGAGAAAGCTATGCTAAGTGCACAGACATCTCAGATGGTAGGAAGCATGTGATCGACAAGTTTTTGTATGATGAATCTTGTAAGGAGGCTGCTGTCATCGAATCGCTGTGGTCTTGTGTTCATCAAATAGATGACCAGATTTCTAACAAGGTTCGTTGGAGCTTGGAAGAGAATGTTGAAGCTGCTAGGGTTGAACATCAACAACAACAACAACAACAAAAGCAACAAAATCCACCACCACTACAACATCAACAACAACCACAACTACAACAAGGTGCATCAAGTTCCTCTACACCAAGGGTGGTTGTGCAACAACAACATTTGCCTCATCTGGATCATTTCCAGCCAAGTTTCGAGGAGAATGTGGCAGTTGATGATGGTGGTTGGACTCCTGCCATGGATTGGGAGCTGAGCAGGTTGGAAGCTCAATGGGAGGAAGAGAAGTTGGCGAGCTTTGATCCTTATGATGACGGCTATGATTCCAACAATTCTCAGACTTGGAATCATCCGGATTACCTTTGAAGTTTAGGTTTAGGTTTATGTGCTGTTTTAATCCAGTATCGTTTGTAATATTTAAGTATTTCCGTCAAGTTTATTTGAATAATATGGTGTTTGGATGTTTTGTTACGAATACAACTTGGAAACGAACTCATTACTCTTGTTAGGTTTAGATATTTTACAAAAATCTGTGCGGGTAGCTTACCCGTTAAACAAAAAGTTTTGGTCGACAACAGATTTTCTCATAGAGATATTCGGATGAGGATTTGGTGTATGTAGAGAAAATTGCTGAATTCCAGCTTTTAGGGTATAGGAGATCTTGTTTGTCTTGGTGTGAGAAATAGTTAATGCAAGTGGCTAGAATAGTAAAAGACAGTATTATGATAGGAGTGTTGCTTTGAATTCATATACTAACACTATGTATCACTATTTAAGGGTTCTAATGAGAGTTATGCTGTGTGTTTGATGAATTTTTATGGTTATCAGTTTCATACTAGTACGCTTTACAGATATAAATAAGCCCATTTATTTATAATTCGTTATTTACATAGAGAGGCGTCCCAAACAATGTAAATAAGGAAATATAAACTTATGGTTCGGCGCCTTACAATTTCTTTATTTAGATAAAAGGCATCCCAATCATTCAAATAAAGACATTGCAACCCATCCTGCTTAAGAATTTCTGATTTAATATTTATACTAGTTAACAAAATAATTCCTGCGCGGATTTTCCGGAAATACATAAAGATTTATTTCTCACGTATCTATAAAGATACGAGTAAGATGGTTAAAGATGGTTGGTACAGTACTTGAAATAGTTGGTGAATATATATATAACGTTGAGTGTGAAATAATACGGTGTAATGTGCGAAGAATAAACATTAAGCATGTAAAGATTAGTACAAAACAATCTTAATAGGTAATGTATTGAGCATGGCAGTCTGCAGACACGGAAGGCATAAGATGATAAGGTGTAAAATCATTTATTTTGAAAATGTGGTTATAGTTCGATGTTGTAAAACGTTTGATTCTCTATAACCATAGGCTCTGATACCAAACTGTAACACCCCCTAATTTGGTTTGCGGCAGCGGAAAAATAATTAGGGTGTTACGGTGAGGATCGAGTCAAAATTTCAGAAAAACGGCCCGGAAGGGGCGTTTTGAAAGTTATATGTCATTCAGAATAATATTCTTAATATGAAAGCGAAATATTTGATTTGAATATCCCATAAAATGATGTGATAATTTGAAAGGAATGACATATTTGATTTTACACCATTTAAGTTATCAGAGTAAAAGATGCCCGCCCCGTGTCTTGTCCTGCTCCATTAATTACCTGAGATAAACATGCTTAAAACGTCAACACAATGGTTGGTGAGTTCGTGGAGTTTATAGAAAATAACTTTCTTCGAAAGGTGTATAGTGATTGTTGAATTAAATAGTAATCTTTCATGAAATAATTAATAAGTTGTGTTGTATGAAATTCGCAAGTAAATCATGTATGACCACCAAAATCATGAGTTTCAAGTTATGAGTGCAGATGAGCTACGTTGTTATATGTTCAATATAGACTGTTGTGTCAGCTTTTAACTATAATGATATACCAAGCATTTTGAGTTAATTTGTGCAGAATTCTCACTTAAGTCACATATGGTAACAGTTAAAGTTCAAGTACGGAATTCACAATCATATCACATAGTGGGAATGATAATCTAGAATCTGAAGTCTATCAGTATAAAGTGGTGGTCTTCTAAATACAGCTGTATCCTAGGATATATATGAAACATTCATATATTCATAAAGTTATATTGCCCTAAGCCTCATGACACGCAAAACGTTAACAATTGGGTGTCCCACCAGGGTTACCTGATGGGTGATTTATGGCCCTCAGTGAATAGGTGACTTGCCAATTCCTATTTTTCTCAAATATAGTGCACCACGACTAATACGACTAACCATGAGGCATTCCGTCAAAGTATTAGTGGGGTAGGTCGTCAGCCTCTAACAGGTTTCGAAGCTGTTCACTATATTCGCGCTCACCGCAGTGATTAATGGCTCATGATCGAGGGACTTTATGGCAATAAAGTGTGCTTAGGCAATATAGGTCTCAAGGTTCATAAAATACACGTATTCTGATTTTGGCAATTATTTTCAGTGGAATATAGAAATATTATAATAAGTAACAGTTCATTCATTTGTCACATGAATGCATACAGTAAGCCTCAGTATCATGTTACATCAAGTAGTTCAGAGATGTTATGTTTCAAGTTCCGTGTTTAAGCTAAACAGACAATTTGCACATATATTGAGCATGTTTTCCTTTCAAGTATAATTCGAATAAGTAAAGCGTAGTTGATAGTTTTTGAGCAATTCATGAGAGTTTTCAAGTAATATAAAACGGTTAAAGCATGTATCTCCCCCAAAAGAATTATTAAAAACAAGTGTGAAAAGTAGGGGCCACGACTCACCTGGAGCGTATCCGGCAAGACGAAATTATAAGACCAAGTAAACGATCACGAAAACTTCTTCAATACGAGACCTGAGTATAAGCGAAGTCTAAGATTCTAACTTACGACTAATAACGAATGTGGAAGGGATAAATCGTATAACGATTTGATCGGTGATGTGAGTGTGTGATATGCTTAAAATGCCTCAGTTAAAATATAATATATCTATAATATTATCTCGGTTCTTATCTCAGATGACCCAAAATATTACTTTCTCGAAATATGCTGAAATAATATGCAAGTGAAGTTGCTAATATTCCTAATAGCGAAACCTTAAATAATGCATAACTAAAAATGTAAAATGCATATGAAATGAAGGGTGTAAAATGAAAATAAATAAAAATGTCAAGTAAAGTTAAATAGGTCCTTTTCCTTTTCAGTTTTTGTACTTTTTAGTCTAACTGCGATCGCGTTACGTCGTTAGTCCTCGGTTAAGTTCAAAGTCCCTAATAGTCCAAATCTTGTCCATATGTCCATATAAGGCTCGGAGTTCAATGGTATGTCAATTTAAGTCCTTTATAAACTGTTTTCACAGCTTCAGTCCATGGGTTTCACGGTTTGGCAGTTTTGGTCCTTCCGGTTAGATCGCGTTACATTTTTAGTCCTTTTTGCATAAAAATGACGGGAAAAATATTCTGAAAATTTCTATAACTTTATTAGGTTCATTTTAACTTATTTCAATTGATTATTCTAGAAAATACCTTATTTTTAGCTTATTGGACTTATTAACGAAATATACATAGGCCCGTTAAGAAATCGAGAGGCGAGGGTATGAAAATAGTTTTGGGCTTGGGCTTTTTTTTATGATTCTGAAAATATATCTCATGGGCCTATTGTGCTGTCCAATCGCAAAAGCTTATTGGGCTCAAGTTTTAGCCCAACCGGAAATTAAATAGTTTCTGAAAAAGATTATGAAACTTAGAACTAGCGACATCGATATAATTTGAGAAATTGCGACTGCCTAAATGAGATTATGAGGACAAACTTAAAATACGAAACATGTAGCTAGCTAGGTTGACATTTGACTTGTGAAAAAAAAACATGGACATCTTATGTGTACGAATACGAAATAACTTGGCGGTTTTGTGAGCTGGTCGAACAGGTTTAATACAAACAAAACACCTAATTTTATTTCTAAGTGTTCTACCCGGTTTGACTTTCATTGCGTTTTAGTTCGAATTGACTTAGACCAAGTTAGTATACGTTATGTTGTGGTGGTATTGAGTATCTCTAGTCTACCATCAAAGAGTTTACCATTTATCTTGTAATATATTCATCTTATACACGTATGAAATAACAAGAATAAAATAAAATAAGAAACCGATCGTATATGAAAAGAAAATGTGCATGAGTGACTTTTAATTGTTAAAGATGTTATGGAGCTGAGTTTAGAAGACATACCACACCGAGAGTGGTGATGAGGGATCAAGCGAAACGGAACGAATGACAAGCAAAGCAAAGCAAGATCCAACGTTTTCCATACTTCTAGTATACGACCCATAATAGATTCCATAACCTCGAAACTATAATCAACACCTTTTGAGATGGTATATTGATCAAGAACAAGGAAAGAAAGTTGTAGCTCCTGTGTTCGATCACCAAGAAGCTAAGGTGGTTCGTTACGTATGAGAGATGGCTTCAAAAGCTTGTGAAAGGTCCTAACTCCTTTAACGATTTGAACAGGAGGGTTTGAAGGCAAGCGATTTACAGGTGAGGGAGAGTGAAAGTTATGAAGTTGATACGTGAGTGTGTTTGTATATATATATAGAATCGTATATTAGTTTGCTATGGTAGTTATTTAATACACGTCTCATAGTAAGTTACAATACACGTTCTCATTTTGTTTATTGAATTTTATGGTATAAAGATACTACACGTTTAAGTATATGTTACAAGTTAAGGTTGCATGCATGGTTATACATCTACATTGTACACGTTATACATATATGTATGTAAAAGAGATGGTGCACGTAAGTGCTTATCTAGAAAGATTGCATGCATGGCCAAAATCTCTTACACGTATATATAGTGATTTATATTGCATGGAAAATGGCATGGAAAATGGTTTTGGTGGCACAATTTAAGACACATAATATTAGTTTAGAATATGGTTTGATCCCGGTAATTACTAATGTTAAGTCCTTAAGTCACGAAACTTAAAATCGGGTAACGTAAAAATATAACGTTTATAAAAATATCAAAGTTTATTAATATACCTCAATTAATAATATTAGACATGAAATAAGTTTAACGGAGAGCGTATACGTTAATAAAATTTAATAGGTTTGGGTATTCATATTACGTAAAGAGTTTAATGTAAAATATAAAATAATAAAGTGAAAATAGTTCATATAAAATATGTAGGCTTATCCAAATCTTATGTTGGTCGTGAGTATAGTATATTAAAGAAAAATTTAAATTTCTTCATAAAAAAAGGGCTTTGTTAAATGATAAGTCAAGGGTATTATTACTTAACAAAGATTATCATGACGGATTTTTGTAGGATCTTACATGATTTATATCAAGCTTTTGGTCCATGGAGGGACCAGTGTGTGGTAAACATGAACTTGAGAAGCTGCTCATGCAGGAAGTGGGAGCTCACTGGTATGCCTTGCAAACATGCAGTGGCTGCCATTTGGAATATGGCAAGCAATGGGATGGAACCTGGCATACCAAAGTCTTGGGTTCATGAGAGTTATTGGTTGAAAACTTGGGAGGAAATGTACAGGTTCAAAATCAATCCAGTTGATGGACCAGAGATGTGGAAGAATGCAGATATCCCAATCACACTCACTCTACCCAACTATGTCCCTCCAATTGGCAGACCTAGAAAGTAAAGGCAAAAGAGTGCAGGGGAGTTGTATGATGGATTGGTTAAAAATGGGAGATTGAGTAGAGCTTGTAAGACTGTGACATGTGGTAAGTGTGGTCAACAAGGGCACAATAAATCCTCTTGCAAGGGACAAAGGGGGTCTGCAAATGTAAGGCCAACTGCTACACAAGGGTCTGCAAATGTAAGGCCAAAAGATAAGCAAGGGACTACACCACCTTCTGCACCACCTTCACAGTCATCACAACCACCACCACAGTCATCACAAGCACCACCACAGTCATCACAAGCAGTTGCACCCTCATCCACACCATCTGCAACACCAGCTGCACCTTCACAGTCATCTGCACAACCATTTGCACCAGGTTCACCAACAAGGTTTACAAAGACTTCTGCCAAGAGGTTGTCACCATTGAAATGGTCAAGGTAAACAAAAGTGGTATAAATGAAGTTATGCAACTTTTGTGTCAGACTTATCTATGTTTAAGATTTTGTTAATGTAATTTGGTCAGACTTATGTATTTTGGTAATGTTGACTTTGGTCAGACTTTGTTAAATCTTTGCTACTTATGTAATTTGGTAATGTAGGATTTGGTCAGACTTATGTATTTTGGTAATGTTGACTTTGGTCAGAACTTATGTGGAACAATCAGTTGCACCATAATGCATTATATTTGGTAATGTTTGATTTGGTTATTTTGGTTGTTTTTTGGGACTTTTTTGGGTTGTTTGACTTATTATTGTTTGACTATTATTGCAGTCATATTATTTTGTGCTAAATTGGTTCTTTCACATATGCAAAATACATCATTCATTGGCAAAAACAACCATTCATTGTCATTAACTCCAATTCCCAACTACAACCTTACAACCAAGTACATTCAAAATATTGCCAACACAAACCCTAACAATAACTTCAAAATACATTCAACTACCCAAAATCATTTCAAAAGATGATGAAGAACAAAAAACAACCAACTTAACCCTAACAATATCTTTCATTTTCTTGCTTCACCACGATTTTCAGCAACTGTTGCTTGTAACCCATTGATAGACCTTAACAGCCCAGGAATGATTTGCACAGACCTTTCACACATAGGTGGATCATACCAATCAATGATCCCTCAATTTGAAACCTAATCAAAGAAAATAACAAAATTAGGGCAAAGTTAAAAAAGTAAAACCAAATCCAAAATTGAGGGCTTACTCTTTTAGAACAACAATAGAAACGCCTTCCAGGATTCAAAGGAGTCCATGATGTGCGAATCACGGCTGGTGAACGGCATCTATTACATAAAACCATCACTGTGTTTTTTGGTATGTGTTGGTGTGTTTTTTTGGTATGTGTTCGTATTTTTTCTTTTGACCAAATCAGTCAACAAAAAATAGTATTAGATATAGGAGTAAGTGAAGAGGTGGGAATAAAAAGACACTTATGCCCTCAAGTGATAACCACATGCAGCTGTTAACGGCCAAACTTAACGGTGTTACACAAATTGGACCAAACCCGTAACGGGTCAGTCAATATTGTAGAGGATCCGAGATTTTTTTAAAAATTGGACTGAAAGTGAAATACCCGGTAAACCACAAGGACCAAAAATGTAATTAACTCTACAAACAATAAGTTCCTATGTCAAAAGAAATCATTTGTTGTAAATCTTTGTCAAATAATACTAGAATGTTAACGCGCAAAATATGCAATTGCTTAAATAACCAATATAGCTACAAAAAATATAAGGGCTCGTATGGTTGTTTCGAACCTTCCAATATAGCTATAATAAATACATATAATTAATTAAAACTAACCAAAAACAATCACAGATTCATAAGATTACCACAACCTAGTATCAATTTGGTTATCCAAAAGATATATTTTACTACCAATTTTTTTCAAGTTGATCAATGTCGATATTCAGGTACATGTATAGCATACAAAATGTTACAAATCACTCATATACAAAACTTAACCACACAAAAAAGAGTCAAAATTTTGCTACTTTAAATTTACAAAATGAACTAGTGTTAAAATGAGGGTCTTTGTAATATAGATGTGGACTCGAAACCATCTACAAAGATCCATCATTTTTCCAAAACAAATCATCTAAGCATATACTTGTAACATTAAAAAAGTAGCTAAGATCCAATTTTTAACATACCCACAACCTTAAATATGATGGGTACTTAAATATCATGGGTTAAAGGTCAAAATCTCAATTTTTAAAAAACACCCTAAACTTTTGATGGTGGTGGCGGCTGGCGGCTGGGATGGTGGATTTTTCGATGACTTACGAAATATAGTACTTTGTGAAATGAGTTTGTTTTATTTTGATCTCCCACTGTATATATAACAGTTCTAGAAGGACTAGACTATCCGTGTATTTTTTTAATTTTTAATTTTTTTTTCCTTCTGAAATTTAAAAGGAATGTGAAAGGCCCATTTGATATTTTGATAACTTGAAGTTTCATATAAGACCAGAACTTCAAAATTTAAGTAGAAATCTGCAAATTTTTCATAGGATAACCCTTTGCATCCTAAAGATAGGACAAAATGTGTAAACATGGCATGGTCTAGAGCGAGGCTGGTTATTCTATACATGATGTAAAATCCTGGTAAGGCCCTGTACAAAGCCAGAGTTATTGGCAAATTTAGAGCATAGGAGCATATAATGCAAGCGCAGAAACTGATATTTCTTAACTTTGGAGTAGTCTTACACGAATAACATGCGCGTAACGAACCAATTAGCATTGAGAAATCAAACCCTGATCAAGGTTTTGGTTCTAACCCTATCATGGGTATTAAAGAACACATTTTGAAATTGTCTCATCTTGCAAAAGCTTGTTGTTTGCCTTTTGTCTTCATTTACACTGGACATGAAACACATCTGCAAGAAGCTACAAGAAACTGAATCATGAAGACCAGCGGTCCTAAATTATAATGTCGCTGCCTTTGTAGCATGGATTTTTTTTTTTTCTTTAAATCTTGGTAAATCAATACAGCTTATACTGTTTATTCATATTTGGCTTAACAACACTTGTTCTTATGGCGAAAAACACAAAATCAATAATACAACAACTATACTCCAACATGCTTGAATTCTTGCAATCTTGTTTAGAAAGAAGTTAATGTTTCAGTGTAGCGATGAGCTAGAAAGAATCGCGTACTTCCATAGAAAGCGTTGGTCGTATCAAATATCTGCTTGAAACTCTTGTCAACAACATTGTACCGTATGATCTTACCAGGAACCCACATCACCATGAATGTATCTTCTTCTAGTTCACCTCTAACCACATCCAACACATTAAATTCATAAGAACGGGGGCTTGAGGGATGTTGGTATTTACTGATCATCTCCGGGTAAGCAACTAGAAGCTCATCAAACTCTACTTGGTACTTGATAAACCACCCTGAATGATAACTCGACATCTCATAGACATTCAGGTGAAAATAGCTTTCATGATTGACAGTCCCCACCACATGCAAATGGTCTCGTGACTCACCAAGATAATAAAATGTTTCCAACCTGTCTGGTAATCGAAACTTATGCACCTGTTCTACATCGAGTTTAAAGTACACCAAATCAAAACGCGATGGAGCCCAATGAACTGCTCCATTCCAATAAACTCCACAGTCAAAAGGCATATTATACGACCCTGAGAAAGATTCATTTGAAATTCTCCATTTCTGTGTATCCGATGAGTAGATTTGAATCTGAAACAGCTCCCAGCTGTCACGGTTTGCATAGCGAATAAAAACAACTTTGTAATGACCACAACCTGCGTTATGAGATGCCAGGCCCATGAAATGGACAGTTGTACAAACATCCATGACGCCAGGGACAGATGGAATGATGGCAAATTGTTTGGTTGTGGGATTAAACACAGAGTATTTAAGAGCACATGCGCGTGTTCGATCACTACAACAAAGTAGTAATCCATTACATGATTGCAATATTGTGAGACCATTGAAATCAAGACTACGAAAAGGATTAGGGCTTTTGTTTTCAACATCAAAAGGAATATACAAATTGCGAACAAACAAACCAGGTGACCTCAGAACTTTGTCATAAAGGAGAGTAAAATGACGTTGACTCAAAAGTGATCGCCAGTGTTTAGATACTGATTTGAATCGAAAGACAGAAGTGACAGGGAGCCTGCGAAGGATCTCAGTTAAAAGGTCATCATTTGAACCCACCAAAGCTTCAGACTGAGTTGACAGACCTTCTAAATCTCTGGTGTTCACCATTTTTGGATGTGGATCAAGTGTGTTGGAGAAAAGTTGTATATAAGGTGTGCTTTCAAAGTGAAAGATTGCTATGGAAGTTTTGACCAAGACAAACTTGTTGGTTGACTTGAATTAGTCAAACATTTTGCATAAACAAAATTCTGAGTAACCATAGCGGGCGTGCTTGATTTTCATTCTATCAAGATCAAGCTATTCAGATGCGAGTAACGAGTACATCCCTCAGAGCTCACTTTCCATAAAAAGCTGTAAATTTAACATGTGCTACAAAAAAAAGCAGCGAGACTGAGTTGACAGACCTTCTAAATCCAGACTGAGTTGACAGACCTTCTAAATCTGTGATGGAAGCCTGTGAGAAGCAGATTTTACGGATTTTTTGGATTTTTCTGCTTTTGGCTCTGGTGTTCACCATTTTTGGATGTGGATCAAGTGTGTTGGAGAAAAGTTGTATATAAGGTGTGTTTTCAAAGTGAAAGATTGAAATGGAAGCTGATGAAAACAAGATTGCTATGGAAGTTTTGACCTAGACAAACTTGTTGGTTGACTTGAATTAGTCAAACATTTTTCATTAACAAAATTCTGAGTAACCATAGTGGGCGACTGGGCGCGCCTAATTTTTTCTATCAAGATCAAGCTATTCAGATGCGAGTAACGAAGTACATCCCTCACAGATCACTTTCTATAAAAAGCTGTAAATTTAACATGTGCTGCAAAAAAAAGCACCGAGAAAAATAAAGTTGGGCACCGTTTGAAAATTTTGTTGCCTTCAGTTCACAAGGTCAGCCGAATGGTGTGGGTACATGGAATCTCAAGAAAACCTTGCGAGATTCTTGGCCATTTTGGAAAGGTTAGAAACCATGTTAAAAAGGACCCATTCTAACATAACTGTACCAATTTTGATGACACTTACTAACCATTTCCGACCCGATCACACATATCACATATCACTGACAATGACTTCCCCATAGCTATAGCCTCAAAATATAACGATTCGTGTGGGTAACAAATAGCTGTATAATGGTTAAAAGTAATATTCCGCAAAATCTGCATAATTGTTTCTCGAAGTAGTAAAAGGGATAATTTCCTCAAAAATTTGGATATTGCCAACATTATCCAGTATCACATCCCAAATACTCTAGCATTCATGAGTTTTATCTCGAGTTCTCTCCCTCCGAAAAGCTTTTAAGATATCCATACCAAGAAAAACATTGAGTAAATTCATCCCGACCATACCAAATAGAGCGAGTGGGAGTTCAATACCTTTCTCAAACTTAGAAGCATCTTTGACTAACTTGACAGTAATTAGTACATGAGATAAGAAATGTGCCAATAAGAAGACGCATATATTTAGGAACCATTCGATTTTCACAAACTTGCTATTTCCATCACGTAAGCCAGCCATCCGTTTGATTTTTCTCAGATGAAGAAATATGGAATGCAACTGTTGAGCACAATCAAATAATGTTGTAGAAACTAAGCATACTGTGCAAAGTATTATTGAATTGTTAAATAAACTAAGAGAATACAACGAGTATTTATAGGACAAACAAATGGTAAAACCCTAAAAGCTAGATGGGCCGCGGGCCTCTTATGGGCTACTATGCTAACATCTCCCCTCAAACTCACAATGCTGCAGCGAGAAACATTGAGAGTTTGTCAGTCAGAAAACGAAAACGTGGTCCAGAGTGGTTGGGACAGGTCACAGGCAAGGGGATCTTTATGTTTTAGATCACTTTAGAGACATTCATGATACCGCATCAGCTAGTGTAGATTTGTCTTCTTTTTGGTTGAACCGTTCTTCTTCAGCATTTTATTTATGGCATTCTCGGTTGGGTCATGTCTCTGGTTCTCGTTTACGATTTTTAGCATCAACAGTAGCTCTCGGAAAGCTAGATGCTCATGATATTTCTGATTGTAGTGGTTGTAAACTTGCCAAGTTCTCAGCATTACCGTTCAGTAATAGTGTTCCTTCTTCTAATGCTCCATTTGATCTAGTGCATTCTGATGTGTGGGGACCTTCTCCTGTATCCACAAAAGGAGGTTCCAGATACTATGTTTCATTTATCGATGACTTCACTCGTTACACTTGGGTTTATCTGATAAAGCATAGGTCGGATTTTCTTACAGTTTTCAAAGAATTTAGAGCTCTTGTGAAAACTCAACATTCGAAAGTTATTAAATGCTTTCGTTGTGATTTGGGAGGTGAATACACTTCTAATGATTTCGTTGGTTTACTTAAATCAGATGGGACTATTTATCAGACCTCATGTACGGACACTCCTCAACAAAATGGTGTTGCTGAAAGGAAACATCGCCATCTTGTTGAGACAGCTAGATCGTTTTTGTTGTCCGCTGATGTTCCAAGTGTATTTTGGGGAGAAGCAGTTCTTACAGCCACATATGTGATTAATAGAATCCCAACTGCACATAATTCTGGTTTATCTCCTTTTGAGAAGTTGTATGGAACTTTGCCAGATTATTCCTCATTGCGTGTCTTCGGTTGTACTTGTTTTGTCCTAAAACCACATGTTGAGCGTACAAAATTATCTCCGAAATCCACTTTATGTGTGTTTCTTGGTTATGGTATTAGTCAGAAGGGATATCGTTGTTATGATCCGGTCAGTAAAAAGTTGTATACATCTCGCCATGTTGACTTTTTAGAGCACATTCCGTACTATTCTGTTCCCGCTAGTTCACATAATTTGACACAATCAGAACTAATAAAAATCGATCCCTTTGAAGAACCTACACCTATTATGTCACCCATAATTTCAGAACCAGTCTTAGAAACAACCTCTGAACCCACCACTACTGAAACACCACCAGTATCAAATACACCTCCTGAGACCACCGCCACTACTGAAACACCACTACTTTCCGATGCTACACCAACCGTTACACAACCTCCTCCTACGACTACCCAATCATCTTCTGAGGTTACAGCAGTTCCTCCTGTAAATGTTCGGCCTATACGTAATCGTAAGTCTACTAGAAAGGATGATTTTGTTTACTCTTGTTATTCTAGCTCTTTTGCTTCTTTTGTTGCTTCTGTACACAGTCTTCACGAACCTGTGTCATATAGAGAAGCTGTTTGTGATCCACTTTGGCAGGTTGCTATGGCTGAGGAACTTGCTGCATTGCATCAGACTCATACGTGGGACTTAGTACCATTGCCATTCGGCAAGCGTGCTATTGGCTCTCGTTGGGTCTACAAGATTAAAACCAAATCTGATGGGTCCGTTGAAAGATATAAGGCTCGTCTTGTTGCCAAAGGTTATGCACAGGAGTATGGTATGGATTATGAAGAGACATTTGCTCCTGTTGCAAAAATGACAATGGTAAGAACCTTGATTGCAGTTGCTTCTAGTCGTAAATGGAAAATATCTCAGTTGGATGTCAAAAATGCTTTGATACCATGTAGAAACTAAGCATACTGTGCAAAGTATTATTGAATTGTTAAATAAACTAAGAGAATACAACGAGTATTTATAGGACAAACAAATGGTAAAACCCTAAAAGCTAGATGGGCCGCGGGCCTCTTATGGGCTACTATGCAAACAGTTGAGCACAATCAAATAATGTTATAGAACCATTGCCATAATGGTACTCATGTGTGACCTCAAAAGTCAAAATTCGAATACACATACTCACATGTAAGAGTTAGAATAAGGTAGTTGATTGTAACATTTCGGTATAGGGCTAGAGTAAAGCATCCAAGGAGTATAAAATGATGCAATAGTATAGAAGGTATCCATCCACTATATAATTCTAGATCAGCGTATCAAATTGATCGTACGCAAAATAGCCAGACAAAATGCACAATGCTGAATACGCCCATGGCCATGTTGCGTTAACAAGCTGCGAATGCTCAAATACTTCATCTATACTGTTAGATGACAGCTGCTTCACCAAAATGAACACCACTGTCAAAATAATCATTTCAGCCCATGTTTACTAACTAAACAATTATGCTTTTAAAAAAAAAAATAATAATAATAAAATAAATAAATAACTTACTAAACAATTATACATGCGTAGTGCACAAATATTTCTGCTAGAATTCAGCCCATGTTGACCCCATTCAAACTGCTTATTGCTTATTATAAATTATGTGTCTAAATACACATATATTTAGTATTGATTAAACCCACAAAACGACCAAAAACACACAAATGACTCACAAAATGGTACAAATATCATGAAAATGTGTTTTTATGTGATTCAGGTACAAAAGATTGAAAAACAAGTGAAAAACACACAAAGTTTACACAATTGTCATTTTTAGTCCCTGAAGTATCACCAATTGGCAAAACTAGTCCCTGAAAGTTCAAAATGATAGAAAAGTCAACTTAAGTCCATGGGAACTCAAACTTATTCAAAAATAGTCCCTGGATAAAAGTTTACACAACTTGGCAACTTTTACCCCTCAAGTATCAAAATTGGCAAAATCAGTCCCTGGGTGTTTTAAAATGGAGTTTTATCAAATATCACCCTTGTACTATTCATGAATGACAATTTGGAACCTTTTGATAACTTTTGGGAAAATTACAATTTCACCCCTAAACTTTTGGGAAAATTACAATTTCACCCCTAAACTTTTGGAAAATTACATAAATGGTCCTCGGGTGTTTCAATTGTAATATAATGCAAAATAGGTCTTTGGTTTATCTAACTTAACAATTTTAGTCCTTGTGATACTTTGGAATTATTACAGGTTCAGTCCTTGAAGATTTCAGAAGTTACAATATTGGTCCTTGGGCTTAAATATTACACAAACCAAACGGGCCTTGTTTATTACTTCATAAATCCCTAAAATCCAAATCCTTAAATCCAACAAATCCTTAAACCCAGTCCATCCAAACCCAACATAAACACATAACCCGGCCCACACCCTTATTTAAAATATCCCAGGGTCAAACATTGGTTTGACCCGTCTCCTTCCCTTAAACCGCCAAAACAAAACCAGTCACCCCCCACCTCACCAATACCACTCACCACCTCATTCCCCCCTCCATACACGTTACCTAACACATCCAAACTCAATAAATGCTTCTCCCCAACTCTCACTGACTAAACCAGCTGGATTAAGCCACTTGCCACGTTTCCCGCCAAAATCTAAATCAAAGGTTAAGATTGATTGCAGACATCCAATGGCCAAGATTAGAAGTGGGAAAGACTCAGAGACTCAAGTGGAACTCAAAGAATATATAAAAGGAGAAGAAGAATGAGAGAGAAGTTACCTTGGGCTAGCCTTGGTCACGTAGTGATAATTTTAAATGCTTTCCTTTAAATTAAATGTAATTTATAGTTTTAAAGTAGTATTAATCATCATATTAGTGTAATGAAACTTTTATTCCAGTTTAATTTCAAGTTATATTTCAGTTTCATGTTTTCACTTAATTTCTTTTAAATTTCATGTCTTTTAAATTCTTGTTAATGATAGTTGTTTAATGGACTTTTTAAGCTCATGTAGGCTCCTGACAAAGCTCATTAAGCTTTTAGATACATTAATTCAGCTTTAGCTTTTAAAATTCAGAAATAGCTAAAAATCAAGAAAACCAATGAAAAATCCAAAAAGAAGAAGTGGTTCTTGATGATTTTGCATGGAGCAAGGTTGATTGTGGATTGCCTTGGTTTAGAAGCTTTGTGGAAAGCCTTAGGATGTGTTCTGTGGCCTTGGTTCTCAATTTCATGCAAGATTCCATTTGTAAGCCTTTTTTATCCATTTTTGCATATCACTGTTTCAGTCTTCTTGATGCTTTAATTTTCATGTTTCTATGTTTATTTGTTGTTAGTTAGTGCTATTATAGCTCAATCTTAAGTAAATATGTTTTGGATTGATTTGTGGTTTGATTTGGCATTTTGACTGCCAATGGATTAGATTTTGAGAATCATAGGCTTAGACTTGTTTGACACCTTGTTTATGCTGAAAAGGGTCTATCTTGACACAATATGATCCCTGGATTTGATGAATTTGGTTTACACAGTCATGTGCTTTGAAAAATCTCAGTTGGGTCCATTAAAGGGTTGTTTGGTTTTATGGGTAAATCTGTGTTATAGGTTGTTATGGGTGTTGTTCTTGTTTGATATGGACCTAGAATGACCTAAGTAATTCAGTGGAACCTTAATCAATGGGTTTGGCATGGTAGATAGTCAACTTGACACTTGACTGTCTCATTGTGAGAATTTTGAGATTGATAAGACCTAGAATTCTGCATATGTGTTTATATGTTGTTAATTTTTGTTAGTTTCATGTTCTTTAATCTTAATTTAACATATTTTGTCAGTAAATTAGATTACAAATTCAGATTAGTCAAACTTTTAGTTTTTATCAATTAGTCAAATTTCATTTTTTTGTTTTTAGAATAAACTAGATAATTTTAGTATGGCTTTGTTATTTAGTTTTAGCTTTAGTGCTTTTAGGGTTTTAAAGTTCTGTTGCTCATCTTGCTTATAATATTTTTGCTTATTCTTATTCTCCATGTTTAATAGCTTTTTCATATGCTTTTTCTTTGCTCTTTTTGCCCTGCACCACTGCCTAGGCAGTCAACATTGCATAAGCTCCATTAGTTGACCCTAGCTTGTGGGCTTGGCTTATTTGTGTTTCTTTTGTAGTTTAGTTGTTATGTTTATGTTTTATTTTTCAGTTATTAGCTTCTAGATAGCTTATTTCAAAACCCCTTATTGTGTCCCACCCTAACTCCCTTAACTGAAGCAGACAGTTAAGGTGGAGTTGAGTTCTAAGCTCATAAACAGCCTCCCCACTAAGCTTGAGCTTGTGATTTTGGCCCTATGTGGGGCTAATCTAACACACTCAATGTTCAGTGTATGGTTGAGCATTTGTGAGCACTTTTGATAAGTCAATAAGAGCTTTGGTTTGCCCATTCCCAACAGTTCAAACCCTTGAACTTACACCATTACCCATAAGCTCTTAAAAGCTCATTAGTGGTCATAAGCTTGAGTGACTTAGTTCCCTGAGGAGCTTATCCACCCAAGTATAAGGTCCAGCTCTTAATTTTCCCTTTGCAGCCCATTTACTAGGGCTGCAATAGCTTTTGACTTATTCCCTTGTCTGAGTACACATTGAGCCTCAGAAAACCTAGCATTTTCATAAGCTCATAAAAAGCTCATTACTGTGACATAGCTGGTGAAATTAGCTTCTTTTAGGAGCTTATCAACTAGTCAACATGTTCCAGTTCTTAAATCCCATGCCCTAGCTTATTTGCTAGGGCTGCTAAGAGCTTTTAGCTTGTCCCACCCCATCAGTGTATACTGAGAATCAGGGGAGATTAAGCCATTTTCAAAAGCCCCTAACAAGCTCATATGTGAACCAAAATACTTGAGCTTGGGCTTTTTGGAAAGCTCACCAGGCCAACTTGCAACTCCAACTTTCATTTTTCCATTTTGAGCTTAACCCGTCAGCTAGAATGGCATTTCAAATAAGTTGCAGCCCTTGGTTTTGACTGTGTGTATCTGAGAAGTGCTTATTAGCTTATTAGAGCTTATTGAGTGATTCTCAGCACACATTCTTGTTCATACTTGTTCATAAAACTTGTTCATACCTTATTTTCCATTTTGTTTCCTTTATAAAGCTTTTTCAAGCTTATTTCAAGCTTATGGTTTGACTGTTATAACTGAATAAGCCATAAGCCATGAAACTGCTTATTTCTTAGTTTTTAGAATTTCATTCTCTTTAAACATGTATAACATTAGTATTTACATCCTATTTCATCCTTTGTTCAAACTATATAGCTTATTTCAAGCTTATTATGAGCTTGAGTTCCAACAGTCAAGCCAAAAGCTTAACTGTTGGACTCATAAGCTCTTGATTTGCTTATTTCTTAGTTTGTAAACTTTTGTCTTCTTTAAACTTGTTTAATATTAGTATTAGAATAGATCCAGAAAAATAAAACACAAAAAGAACCACTTTTGCCAATAAGTGATAGCTTCTATTTAGAAGCTTAATTTTTGGCTTGTAACTGTTAAGCTAATAAGCTCTTACAGAGCTTATTGCTAAGTTTTGAAAAATAAATCTTCATAAAAGTTGCTTACAATTAGCTGTTTTCAAGTTTTGTAAAAAGAAAAATCAAAAAAATAAAATAATTGCAAAAATGTGGGGTGTGGGATTCGAACCTGAGACCTCTTGGCTAGTATAACATGCATAACACACACCCCCTTCCAACTGCTCTGGGGCACCAGTTCCGTTATAACTTGCAACTCAGTTATATTTAAGTAGCTTTGTCAGTTTTAAGCTTATTTGCTTTTTAGCTTATTATCTGATTATCAGAATAAGCTGTGTAACCCATTTTATTTTTATTAGATCAGTTATATTGTAAAGTTATTAAATAAAAATTTTCAGATTTTTTAGAATACGTTTAGTATTTATTTTGTATTTTTATTTGTTAATTAGTAAATAAATCATAGTAAATTAAATAATTGTCTAAAAAATATAAATCTTTTTTCTAAAATTTTCTTTTGTTAAATAGAACCTGTAAAAAATATAATTGTACCCATAGTGTTAATATTTCAATAAATTCACGTTTTAACTTGCGCACTTACTTTAGTTTTAATTAATTCGCACGGTTTTAGTTTTCTTTGACATTTTTTAGATAGAACTTACGTTTTAGGTTTTTAGATTTTCTTATTATTATAATAATAACTTTGTAAATATAGTTATTTATTTTATTTTTATTTAATTTGCATTTAAGCCGTTAAGGCATGCAAATTCCCTCTTTGGGAATGTTTGTTTTATTCGTTTTGTACGTTTACGTTTATTGAAACCTAAACGTACGTTTGTAAATCCTTTTACATTTTAGGGTTTCTGATTGCACGTTTCTTAACGATATAGCTGTGACAGAGCTATTACTATTCACATTCCAGTGTTAGTCAGTCAGATTCCTGTTTTTGTATATTCCATATCATTTCAACACACACATTCGTTGTATTACATTTTACACACCTCGTTGGGACATAACGACCCGGGGATGTACTTCTATACTCCCATGGATTTAAATTGCATTTTTCTCCCTTACGGATTGACTTTAGTTGACCAATATCCTTGGTTGAAAATAGTTGACTGTAAGGGAGAGATCACTTATTATAACATAAGTGTTTGCACAGGTCCTCCGTTGGCTTAGCTATGCCACTGCACCTCGTTATTAAAAAATAGGCTAATTGTTTGTAGATGTATTTTACGTGCCATGTTTTCTAATTCTGTGTGACGTACTAAAAACTTTTCTTTTTAGTTTATCATACTTTTGAATTTAGTCTTTTTAGTGTATCATACTTTTGTCTTTATCACAACGGTTATAAAATACGTGTGTATAAATAGGAAACATAAGGTAGAGTAAAAGTTTGACAAGTTTGTGCATTAAATGCTTAGACATTCACAAACAACTTTTACTCCTCTAAATAGCAACATGTCCCTGAGATAGCTCAGTAGGTTCATTGCATTTGCTACTTAAGCTTAGCTTAAGTTTAGTGAGGATTCATACAATACTTGTCATTCAATCCCAAGTGTTAGTCCGCAAAGACTTTGGTATAACTTTTTGTTAATTGCAAATAGAATTAAAAGTTGAAAACTTGTGTCTTTTACTTTACGTTTATCTTTTAACAAAGTTTTAAATACATTACTAGTCATGGAACATGGGTAGTTTAACACTTTAGTTATTACTATCAGTATGAAAGGGAACAACAAAAACAACAAACACTGTAAGATTTATGAAAGGGTTACTTTTTTTGATGGGGTTCAAACGTCAAACTGGAATTGGAGACGGCCCATTAGGGATGGGCCTGAAAGTGAACAACTCAGCTGGCTACTCATCCAAATTAGAGACTTAAACCTATCTTATACCCCTGATACTTGAAAGTACACACTCGATCCATCCCTTTTGTTCTCTGTCTCATCATTCAGACAGCATGTTGAAAGTTCATGCTTGTCATCATCTCTTGATCCAGTAAGGTGGAACAAAAATCTTCCCATTAAGGTTAACATCCATGCTTGGAGACTATGTATGGATCGATTACCTACAAGGGTTAATTTAGATGAAAAAGGAATCGATCTTGATTCTGTAAGATGTCCGGTATGTGATGGTGACATCGAAACAACAAAGCATTTGTTCATCAAATGTCCGGTTGCTGTCGAGTTATGGAAAATGGTTTCGGCTTGGTGGGATATTGGAGATTATCCTAGAGATATTCAAGGCTTATCCTCGTGGGGTGATTCGGTGAACTTAAATAGCTTTTCGAAAGGTTGTTTTGATGTTGTTATACAAACAACATTTTGGATCTTATGGAGATTTAGGAATAGAGTTTGCTTCGATGCTAAACCCCACGCGGAAGGACACTCTAGGTGAAGAGATCAAAGTGCTTTCCCATTCTTGGATCCTCCATAGGCATAATAAAGCAAATCCTACTTGGTTTGAGTGGATTTGTAATCCTAATCATGCTTGTACAAATTCATTGTAATCTTTCTTGTTGTATTATTTTGCTTCTAGTTTCTTACTAGATCGTCTTTCGTTATATAAAAATGCCATTCAAAAAAAAAAAAAAAAAAAAAAAAAAAAAAAAAAAACTCTAAAAATTAATAAGCAAGTAATGGATTATTGATTGGTACACATCAGCGTACGAACAAATAATAACCACTCATAGATGATCTAGTGATAAAAAAAGGTTGCAAGTATCACAATAAAATATGTCTCAAATTCAATTCTTGCTAGGTGTAAACAACTTTGAAGTAGTCACACCAACCTAGTGGCGGATCCAGGATTTTTAATCATGTGTGGCACAATTTTTTGCTCATTATTTTTCTCGAATAGTTCATAGCTTTAGTTGTTCATATACTTGGTCAAAACAAATTGTTTTGTGCGGTTTTAGTTCGCGAATTCAGGTTATCTGAGATTTATTTGATGTTCATGTATAAATCGATCACTAAAATAATCAAAATGACTTATAAAAAAAATATGACTTTAAATATCAATGTAAACATAGGATGGTTAGAGGCCTATAGATATCATAACACACATGGGGCGTTAATCCCATGTGGCACTGCGTTATTAACATGTTCCCACACCGCCCCCATCAAATACAACACCGTTGAGCCTAGCGTTGATATACCAACACGCGTTGGTGAAGAAAAAAGGCCATTTTTTTAAATTGGTTTTTGGTGTTTTAATTGGGTATGGTAAGTCCAAAAAAGGGTTTTTTGGTTTGAGTTATTAGTGAAAAGGTATTTTGGTGTGTTGTGTTAAAAATGGGAATGTTGAGGTGACGCTAAAATGACACAAAAAATGATGTGTTATAGTTTTACCACACCTTTGTGGTCTTAGTCTTTCATAAAATTGTATATAGCTTCTTAAGTTTTTATTTTTTCTACACTATAGTTGTTTTGTTATCGGTCAAATATTGAACTATAAATCTGTTTTGTTTTAAGTCAAATATCTTGAACTACAAATTTAATATTGGGTTAGATTTGTCTAGTATTAAAGGTTAAATGGACTAAACTAGAACTTCGTATATAAATAAGGCTATAAAGAAAAATATATTTAAATGGTCCCACATATAATCAACATTAACATACCTTTTGTCTTGCACTTTTGAGTTATCTTTCCCATCAAATATATAACTTCATTAAAGACCACTCAAAACTCTATTTTTATTAACTTTAATACACGTTCATTAGCTTATAAGGAGACTAGGAGTCAATATTCCGAATTATCCATACCTCCCAAATTCAACCAATCAGTTTCAGCCAACTCATTTTCATAAATTCCCATATCTCTCGACCTAATTCACTGGCGGCGCATAAATTCTCATACCTCCCAAATTTTTTTTTACACCTCAACGTATACATTCTTTTGAATTTAATTCCTTTCAACGTTCACTTTCTTTTGAATTTAATACATACCAACGTTCACTTTTTTGGCCAAATTGAATTTATGGAACGCGGCTTGTGAAACCGCTGTTGATAAAATTTTGGCATAGATTTGGAACCGGCGGTGGTGTTACCGCCGGTTTCCATCACCCCGATGAGCAAACCGCTGGACGCTCCTAGTGCATTAGCTTCTAAAATGTATTCTCTCCGTCAAAACTATGTGCATTTCTATCTCCAAACTAAGTGTAGTACTTTCAAAGAGCTAACAATTTTCAAGCAAAATTACACTACGTTGGCTCAAACCATGTGTGGCACGTGCCACATGTAGCTCACACTTAGATCCGCCCGTGCACCAACCTCCTAAAAAAAGGAGAGCTTTACACAAGGACTTATATTGCAACACTAGCAACTCTCCAAGGAGCATTAAAAAAATAAACCAACCACCTCACCTGAGCTATAGTAGCAGTGACTATTTAAATAGGTGTGCTATCACACTCGCATTAACCACAAACGTACTCATTCATTCATATCGACCTGATTCATTCAAAACACAAAACAATCAATTAACAAAATGTATAAATCTATTCCACTAATTTCATTTCATAACTGTTAATTCTGTTACGATTTAACTGTTTTTTTTTTTTTTGACAGTGATTTTTTTTTTTTTTTTAACTTTTTTTTAATGATTTGACAGTGAAAGTAAGGAATGTGGAAATTGAAGATCGCAGAAGGAGGTGATCCATGGCTACGGACGACTAACGATCATATCGGCCGTCAAATTTGGGAGTTTGATCCGACGTTAGGTTCAGTTGAGGAGCTTGCGGAGATCGAGAAGCTTCGGAACACGTTTCGTGATAATCGCTTCGAAAAGAAACATAGCGCAGATCTGCTTATGCGTACTCAGGTACTACATTTTAATCGCTGTTGGAAAAATAGATATGTTAGGTCATGTACATTATATTGTACTAGTTAATTTAGTTACTTAAAACTCGGATGATTAGATTTTATTGTTATTGACAATTTAGTTTATTGAAAGTTGCACAGTTCTTCGAGAAAAAGGTTAGGTACATTTTAGTGTACTAGTGAATTATGTCAACTATGTTAGCGAGTATATTAGTTATTAGTAGTTAATAGAGTCAGTTAAAAGTAGGGGAAAAAACAGTTATATTAGGTTAGGTACATTTTTTTCAACTAGTGGATTTACTCGGACATATCACATACGGTTATTGAGAAAAAAATAAACAGTGATATTAGGTTAGAATGTTAGATACATTTTATTCAACTAATGGATTTAGTTGGTAAAGGTCGGACGCTGCGGTGAAGAACAATTGTATTAGTTCAGGTACATTTTATATTAGGTCAGGTACAATTTTGTTGGTTAGAGGTCAGACAACACTATTATCCAGAAAAACAGTTATGTTAGGTCAGGTACATTAGTGCACTAGTGGAGTTAGTCGGTTAAAGGTGAGGCACATTTTAGTGCTATGATTATTGAGGAAAAAGGTCAGATACATTTTATTTGACTAGTGGATTCAGTCGGACACTACGGTTACCGTGAAATTTATACTATTAGGTTGAGGCACGTGTTGCTAAAGTAAACATCGATTTATAACTTATGTGCAAGGATTTCACAATGTGTTTATTATGAGGAATTGTTTACTACGTTTAATAATACAACAACACAACAACAACAAACCCAATCCCGTCGGGGCAGGGTATGGGGGAGGTAGAATGTAGACAGATCCTACCCCTACCCCGAGATAAACCCGGGAGTAGAGAGACTGCTTCCAACGAGACCTCCGGCAAGTGCAGGTGTGCGGGTGAGAGAGAAAAAAAGAAAGCAACAAAGACATTAAACAACAAGCAAACGAAAGCAGGCAAAAGCAACAGAGCGAAAAACCAGCGAGCAGGAAGGGGACACGGGCAAAAGCACAAGCAAAGGAGCACAACAACAAAGCCTAGACAAAAACAAAGAGCCAAGGCACTAAAGAAGCAGTCAAACCTAAGGGAGCAACACATAGCAAAGTAAAGCAACGCACGGGGCCTAAAGCTAAGGCAAAGCAAAAAATGAGTCACCAAAAAACCAAAACGCAGGTGCAAGAAAAGCAGGCAAACCTACGGGAGCAACACAGAGCAAGGAAAAGCGACGCACGGGGCCTAAAACTAAGGCAAAGCGGCGGCAAGGCAACAAAGGGGCACCTAAAAGCCTAACACCCAGAAACAACCTAAACTCACAAAGCACCTAGCCTAGACTACCCGCAGATCCTAATTCTATCTCTCCACGCCTTCCTATCTGAGGTCATGTCCTCGGACAAGAGAAGCTCCTTCATGTCGAGCTTAAGTCTATCCTCCCACCTGAGTTTGGGTCTACCCCTTCTTCTCACACCATCTACTACAAGCGCTTCTACTACAAGCGCTTCGACTCTTCTTACTACTACGTTTAATAGTATATTCTTCTATTTGTTCTCTCTAATAATTATAACACATGCAAACTTAAGTGCGAGGATGAGCGTATCATTGTTGTATCAGTAGACAATTATATGAGAATAGCTTAGAGATGATAAGCACAAGGATATGATGTTAATCGGTTTCAAAAGTTTAAAGTGTGTATTGGAATTGGAAGTTGGCGTTGGGGCTTATTGAGGTATTAATGTATGATAGAATCAGAAAAATGGTGATTATAGCTGGTTACTTACATGTGTGGGGTGATCTCATTTTGGTTTTGAGATAAAGGAATAAGACCTACTTGTGTCCAGATTTAATTTATATTGTTATGTAATGAAATCATACGAACATGCTGTGTATTTCGAGTAGTTAGGCTGTTAGGAAAATTATTGGTGGTCGAGATTCTTTTAATCTCAAGATTTGAAAAGTAAAGAAATGAAATTGAGTTGTAAAGTTGAGAGGAGTTGGAAAATGTTGTAGATGGGTAGTATGATGTCAATGGTCCCTAAGCTATACATGTGAAAATGGTAAAAGCCATATGGCCTATAAATGAGGTTGATAATTGGTTATTCCAGCAGAGCACCAGATCTAATGATGAAAGATATGAAGTACAGGTCACATGGCTGAAGTGGATAACCAAATAATAAATGATACGGGCCTACCGTTAATGCCAACATTATGTTCTTTCAGTATCATGTTTTATTCTCCCTTGTCTGGATGTGGACCTATGGCTTAAATTGCCTTGCTAGCATGTGTTTGTATTGCACAAATATGGCCTCAAAAAACAGAAAATGTGAATCTGCATGTAGCAATATAAATTGTATCAAGTCTTGAGATAGCTGACAACCAAATAATATGATGTATTGACGAACTTTGAAGGTGACAGGCTCTCCCTGTTTGGTTTACTAGATTAATTAATTATAGCCTTATAGTGACATTTTACATAAAACTGCTAATCTCTTGCAATTTTTATTTATTTGCATTAAGAAGCATAAGAGTCTACCCCCACCTATATTACGTATAACTGATATTCAAGTAATAATAGTTTGATCAAAATTTTCCCTCTACCATAAGTTATATAGACTATCCAAACGTTTTTGCCTCCTTGTTTAGTTTGAATATAATTCTTAAGCTAGTAACAGTTGATTGTCTTAAGCCACTCTACATTGTGTTGGCTTGGTTTACGCAGATGTACATAATTTTATAACTTTTTATGACTTCAGTTATTCCATAAGTTTCTGTCTTTGCTTGTATTGTGTATCCTTTGACATCCAACACTATTTCCCATTTAATGATTTTAAAACTTGCAGTTTGCAAAGGAAAACTCGGTCTCCGTTTTCCCACCAAAAGTCAATATAAAAGATGTTGAAGATATTACAGAGGACAAAGTAACAGATGTATTAAGAAGAGCAATTGGTTTTCATTCAACCCTTCAAGCAGATGATGGACATTGGCCTGGAGACTATGGAGGCCCTATGTTTCTATTACCTGGTTTGGTTAGTCTTATCTTATTCCATTCACTTGAGAGTGCCAACTGCTAGACTTACACTTCTGGATAAAAAGCTATCAGATGAAATGTTCTTTTTTCAAAGCTATACCATCTTCAGGAATCTAATGACCAAGTTAATTTTATGAATCAGGTTATTACGCTATCTATTACTGGGGCACTGAATGCCGTCTTATCCAAAGAGCATAAGCGGGAGATGTGTCGCTACCTTTACAATCATCAGGCATGTATAGCTTAATGTTCTTTTGTTATTTGAGATATACCTTATGATACCCATGTAAGTGTAGCCGCTTCTCTTTTTCTAAAGAAAAATCTTTATCTTCTATGTTTTGAAATGTCATTGAGAATATAATAGACCGTCATAACTGCAGAATATAGATGGTGGATGGGGTCTACACATTGAGGGTCATAGCACCATGTTTGGTAGTGCCTTGAATTATGTTACTTTGAGATTGCTGGGTGAAGGAGCTAATGATGGAGAAGGGGCAATGGAGAAGGGGCGGAAGTGGATTTTGGACCATGGTGGTGCCACAGCAATAACATCATGGGGAAAGTTTTGGCTTTCAGTATGTTAACTTGCCCTTGGTATTGTTATTTGATTCTGTATTATCTATCTATTCGTCTAATTTGTTGCTAAAACAGGTACTTGGTGTATTTGGATGGCCTGGAAATAATCCGTTGCCTCCTGAGATGTGGCTCCTTCCATATTTCCTTCCGGTGCATCCAGGTGAGTGCCTCAAATTCGTTGTTGTGATGCAATTTTTTTATTATTATTATTATTTTATGTTTTCTGTTATTTGGTGAAACAGGCTTTAGAGTTTCTTCAATTCGAAATGCTCTACTAGCTAGTAGTTTTTCACCGTATAACTTTAGTATCATTATACCCTGTTTTTCTTTTGTGGAAATTAATCACATTCATGACATCTGACTAATATTTTCAAAAACTCACATGAGTTGCAACACGACAGATCTTTTTGATTGAACATCTAGATTTTGTTTACTATCCAGCTAAACTTTCACCAGAACATATCAGGTAGGATGTGGTGTCATTGTCGAATGGTCTATCTGCCTATGTCATACCTATATGGGAAGAGGTTTGTTGGACCCATCACATCCACAGTTCTAGCCTTGAGAAAGGAGCTGTTTACTGTCCCCTATCATGACATAGACTGGAACGAAGCACGGAACCTTTGTGCAAAGGTGTGTATAAATGCTCTACTTGTACGCTGACATTTCAGATACATACTCAGGTTTCATAAATGTTTTGATATTTAGTTCATAGCACAGACCACATGTTGAAATTTATGAACTCCACTTGTTATTTCGTTTCAGTTAGACGAAGAGTCAGTCATGAGCCTGTAACACTCAATGCTGATATTGTTGATATCTGTGAACATAAGTTCCGTTAACTTGTTTCGGATATTAAATAATAGAGCTTACTTATTTGCAGGAAGATCTTTACTATCCACACCCACTCATCCAGGACGTACTTTGGGCAACTCTTGACAAGTTTGTGGAGCCTGTACTCATGAGCTGGCCTGGGAAGAAGTTGAGAGAGAAGGCTCTTCGCACTGCAATGGAACATATCCATTACGAGAATGAGAATACTCGTTATATATGCTTAGGGCCGGTCAACAAGGTAAATCAAATATCTCTTTATCATACTCTAATTCTTATTTTGAAAATAATTTCCATGTTAATGAATTTTAATCTACAAAGTCTTTTCATTCTTAACAAAAATACTTAATTCAGGTGTTAAATATGCTCTGCTGCTGGGTAGAAGACCCAATCTCAGAGGCTTTTAAGTTGCACCTCCCAAGAATACAGGATTATCTGTGGATTGCTGAAGATGGCATGAAAATGCAGGTGTGAGATCATACTTTACCATCTCACGTTCTTTAATTAGAAGCTGTCCACACATATTCTAATCAAGGAGTAAATATGGAATTTCATCATATCACTTAAATTCTAATGCAGGGTTATAATGGTAGTCAACTATGGGATGCTGCATTTACCGTTCAAGCAATAATGTCTACAAATCTCATCGAAGAATTTGGTCCAACACTGAAAAAGGGACATTTGTTTATAAAGAAGTCGCAGGTGAAAACTCACAGTCAGTTTCATTAATTAGCAAATTTTTGTCCTTGGCCAAATAACATTGTTGCCTTGGCTCTTTTTAATGGGTTTTGTTTGCTTTAAAGGTTCTAGATAACTGCTATGGTGATCTTGATTATTGGTATCGCCATATTTCAAAAGGCGCATGGCCATTCTCAACTGCAGACCATGGATGGCCTATTTCAGATTGTACAGCAGAAGGGCTAAAAGTATATTCTTGTCATATTTCAAGTTTCCTATCCTAATAGTTCCATTTTGTTAACTGTAAGCACACTTTATTTGATTTCTCTCAGGCTGCACTCCTGCTTTCAAAACTGCCATCAGAAATTGTTGATGAGCCATTGGACGCAAAGCGATTTTATGATGCTGTCAATATTATTCTATCTTTAATGGTAATTTGGTTTGCATAATCATCCTTGATTCCTTTCACAATAATTATCTGGTTATTCAACTGTTGTGGGTACATGTGTGCTTTGTATAGTAATACTTACTTAACAACCCACATCTTTGTTTTTAGCTGCTAAACTTTCTGACCAAAACATGGATTTGAATCTATCTGAATACCTGAAAAATTCTTTCCTTTATATCTTTGCAGAACGCTGATGGTAGTTTTGCAACATATGAACTGACAAGATCCTACAGCTGGTTGGAGGTACGCCACTACTCCATGCAATTGCAATTATATTATTCACTGTAACCAATAGCCAATTTCCTATGCATTTCTTTTCGAATTCTCATTTTAGAAACATAATCTTTGGTAATGCAATGACTATAAGGACTTCTTGTTTATTTGATTGTTTTGTTTTAAGAGAAATCTTCCTATACACACACATATAAACACCTCATTTTGCAATCTTAAAAACTGTCCAATCTTAGTGTGACATATATGATGTCGTGGCAACATAATTGTACTTATCATCAACCATGTGATCTGAAATATCTATGTCTTCACAATTCTACTTTCAGTTGATCAATCCTGCTGAAACTTTTGGTGACATTGTTATTGACTACCCGTGAGATATCAATACCTATTCTCTGAAATGTTCTTGGAAGTTTTAGTCTTTGTGCTAGTTTACTAACAGCTAATGGTTTTTAAGATATGTTGAGTGTACCTCGGCTGCAATTCAATCTCTGGTGGCATTTAAGCGGCTGTATCCTGGACATAGGAGTGAAGAAGTTCAAGGTTGTATTGATAAAGCTGCTGCTTTCCTTGAAAAAATCCAAGAAGCGGATGGTTCATGGTTTGTTTCACACATTATTTTTGCAATCACATGATTATATGAGCTATATGCGTTATTTTTAGGGAAATTACTAAGACAGGTAGCATAAAATACCAAATTTGCCACCGCTTCATGCTTATCAAAAGGCAACATAAGTTTAATTATTTTTTTACCAAAAAGGAGTTACTGTTCAATGTTTTTACCAATAAATGGCCAAATGGGCGAGTTTTATTGAGAGAAATTTAATGACCCCATTTTTTCTTTTTTAAAATTTATCATTTTGACAAATATCCCTCTTTTCTTTTGTTATAAGTTGAATTTATGTTATACTTTTAGGAGCCAGAAATTGTTGTTTTACCCCACATTGACCAATTTTGTATATTATGTTAACTTTCTTGGCAATTTCCTATTCTTTTTATATGTCTGTATGCCAAATTTATGCCCATTGGATCACCAATTATAATTTGATCACAACAATTTGCAATTTTCACTAGGTATGGTTCATGGGCAGTTTGCTTTACCTATGGCACATGGTTTGGAGTCAAAGGGTTAGTTGCTGCTGGAAGAAACTACTCGAACTGTTCTAGCATTCGCAAAGCTTGTAACTTTTTATTGTCTAAACAACTTGCTTCTGGTGGATGGGGAGAGAGCTACCTCTCTTGTGTGGACAAGGTAAAATTGGAATTCAGTTAATAACGTTTTTGTTTATCAAAGTACCAATATTGTTGACCTTAATGTGTTAATGATCTGTGTACAGGTTTATACCAATCTTGAGGGAAATCGCTCTCATGTTGTAAATACAGGATGGGCTATGTTAGCCCTAATCGATGCTGAGCAGGTATGGATTCAAATTTATAGCCAATCTTTACCTTTTTAATAATTCTTTCAGATGTTTTTTCAAGTTTGAACAAAATAAAGTAATATCTTTGTTACCAAAGATATAATTATCAAGACAACATCCGGATTGCCTAAGTTATGTTACTAAGAAAATATGTGTATCTTGTACAATAGTAGATGTGATTTGAGAGTACAGTAACAAACTAAGGTAATACTGATTTTATACTAACAAGCCAATTTCATATATATTTTTGTTTAACAAACTTAGGTAAATTGATTTTATACTAGTAAATCATTACTTTATGAAATTGATCAAACGTGTTCACATAAACTTTTTCGAGAAGTTAGTTATCTAACTTCAAAACCCCTTTTCAGGCTAAGAGAGACCCAACGCCATTGCATCGTGCTGCAAGAGTATTGATTAATTCTCAGATGGAAAATGGAGAGTTTCCACAACAGGTAATATAATGTCATTTCAGTTGGTATCTTTGAGCCAACTTGTTGATTATATACCTGAGTATAACTGCAAATTTGAGATACTTTTCAAAATTTATGTCCTGTACCACCATTTTTGTGTTAAAAATAGGCAAATAGCCAAACAATCCATACATGATATTTTGAATTTTTGGCTCACAAAATGCAGGAGATCATGGGAGTAACCAACAGAAATTGCATGATGACGTATGCTGCATACAGAAACATCTTCCCTATTTGGGCATTGGGAGAATACCGCTGCCGAGTACTTAAAGCGGAAAGTTGAATTTACCTTAGAGTGCACTGGAAATTAATCATCAATTTATTCAAATCTTTCACCAGAATGAAAAAAAAAAAAAACAAAAGATTTCAAAGGCCTTCTTTTAGTGAAACCTTTGAGCTCCAATATTATGAGTGCAGTTGAAATTGTAGTTCTGTAAAAAGAGAATGGATTTTTTTTTTTTCCTCTAGTTTGTTGTTGTAGCCTTGGCTCAGGAGATGAATAAAGTTTTTGTATTCGTTTTATAAATGTGTTAATAAGTACATAAATAATCAAGTACAGAGTCTAAATCGTCATAAACATACAGAGACAAGGTGTGGACATCATGATGTATCATTAGACCTTAGCAAGTAGCCAAAGAGCTAGGGCAAAATACCATTAGAAAAGAGCCATTACAAGGATTGCTATACCATCCAATACAATTGCTCGAGGCTTTCCTATGTCTAATTGAAATCCATGCGGAAGTGTAAAGCTTGATGTCGTTGAGAGTAAGGCTTACTTTGGATGTTTTGCATAAAGGATGTATCGTTATGAGACCGCCAAAGAATCCATGGGGAAGATTGGACATCGGCATCAAAGAGCAGAGCATATTCTAAATAATTTTCAATTTTTAACTTTAATTTTTTTTGCCGAGATTAAAATGTTTAAGGACCTCCAACCTTTAGACCTTGTATTGTTGAATGTTACATCTAAAATGTTAATCCTCTATCATTACAAAGTTATTATTGGGTTGTTTCGCTGGATAAAGTAAACAATGTTTGGTTAACCAGTTATAGTAGTAGTAGTTTGTATTACAGTATTCGGCTATGACTACATTTTTTGTCAATTGATTTGTCATGTTTTGCTTAGTGGGTTTCTCCCTGAAGAAACAAACAGAATTTTCCTTTTTTCTTTCTTTCTTTCGATTTACAGTAAAACCTCTATAAATTAATGATGTTGGGACCAAGACATTTTATTAATTTAGCGATATGCTATTATATCGATAAATTAATAATTTATTAAATTAAAGAGGTTTTACGTATGATCTTTAAATTTCCAAGTGCAATATAGTAGTTACAATGTATACTAGTTAGAGATGAAAAATAAATTAGAAAAATAAGTTACAATTATCATTTTATGAATTCAAAGCACTAAAGAAATTAATGAATGTATACTGATGAATGTTACGAGATTCAAGGCATTGAAGAAATTGTTTAATTTTTAGTAATTATTAATTTATAGTTTTGTTGGTACCAATATATATGCACTGGGTTTCAGAAAAATTATTATCTTATTATTTTATCGATTGGGGTTCAAATTTGTACTGGTCCGAAGTTGGGACTGGAGAAATTATTAAATTTATCGAGGTTATTAATTTATCGAGTATTAATTTATAGAGGTTTTACTGTATTTGTAATCTATCTAATATCTAAGCTTTAATGCATTCGAGCTTTAATTTATACTTCGTTTGTCCTATATTAAATGTCCTATTTGACTTTTTGAAGTCAATCTTTTTCTACTTTGACTTTAACTATTTTATTTTGTGTTTTATAATACTTGATGTAAAATATATGAATATATTGAGTTTTAAATGTATTTTCTTGTGTATAATTTTCATCAAGTATTACATAAAACAAACAAAAATATTTATAGTCAAAGTTGAAAAATAAAGACTATAAAAGTCAAAACAAGACATTTAATATGGGACGGAGGGAGTAACTTATTAACTTGTGATTTAGAAAAACAAAGTAAACATTTTCAGCTCAATTTTATGATGAAATATTTTACTTCAAAATCAACCAATCACCATTATTTTTCAATCATGTTCATTTTCTTTCCCTTCTTAAGTGATACTCGGGAACACTGCTTTACTACAAGGTTGACTTTCTATGACATGGTATTCCATGTCATCAATTACTTGGCATTCTTCTTTATGATGTGGCTTTAATTGTGTCATATTGTCTATTATATAGAGTGAGATGTGATCAATAATCCATGTTAGAATCTTGGGAGTGTGTGGGTGGTAATAATCCTGATATATTCTCTGAATCGTGTAGAAATCACTTTCAGATTGAAGTATTTCGACCCTATATGCCTCGAGTATCATGAAATCCTCAATTGGATAATACAGAGAACAACACTTCGTTTCTAAGGCATGACAAATCAAAGCAATACACAGAAAGTTGTTATGATTGTTATGTTCTGAAAGAGATCAATTCTGGTTTATAAAAACCCAACCGAAAGTTAGTTATATTAGGTTATAAGCGGTTAAATTCCGTTAGCAGGAAGGGTCATGTCTGTTAGGGAAAAAGTTTGACTTTTTGTGGGAAAACGGTTTGGGACCCAGCAAGGGGCGCCTCAATGCAAAACCGCTCGGGACCCATCCTCCAATGGGGCCCTCTCAATTGTCGATCCTAACAGGGAGCTACCATCCAAACAACCCATACTAACTCCTAACTTTTTGTTATATTCCAATATTTATCGGATTAGTTTCCAATTCCTATGGGAATTATAAATAATGAAACCGACCGCGATGAGTACTGGGGTCACGAAACCATAGGTAAAGACTGTTTCTCCACAAACCTTAACTTAAATTTCGATTAGGAGACACAATCGCAATGTGTATGAGTAAAAAATCTTGTTAATAAAAGGGTATGTTCTTCAATGGCTAAGCAAGGTAAGCGCAGCTGGTCCCAATAAAAAAAAGCAGTCTTCCTTTATTCCCACGGCGGATTCCCGATAAGCAGTCTCAACTCCACGGGTAACAGTAGCTTCCTGGGCCAAGGGGGCCTGCCCCTTAACCACCGCTCTTTGTTCATGGAGGCATCAAACTAGCTAGAACGAGTGTGCACTCCGCACCTCCTAACTCGACTGTAAGCTAAACCTGATTAAGCCCTTGATCTCAAGTAAATCACAATTACATAAAATATAAGTGATGACACTAAAATCACCAACAACCCATGCCCATTTAACGTTATTTCAAAATATGCAAGAAATCATGGGGGGGTTTAACAAGAACTGCATGATCACATATGCTGCATACAGAAACATCTTACCTATTTGGGCATTGGGAGAATACAAATGTGGTGTACTTCATGCTGCAAATTAAATATACCGTAAGAGTACATACTACAACATTAATCATATGTTCCTTCAATCTTTCGATCTCAAAAACATGAAAAGAAAGTCTCAAATGCTTCTTTCGTTAAACCTTTGAACTCCAAAATTATGAGCAAGCTGAACTCGTAATTTTGTGAAAATTATTGAATAAGAAAATCCCCATGGGTAAACTTTTTTATTGATATAGAATTTATGGATCAATTTGCATACACAAAAATAGAAGGTAAAACATTAAGAAAACTATAAAAAGGAGTCCTATAAACCATGCTTTTAACAAGTGTCAACCAGTCCTTCAACTAGGCTTTAACCAGACCTTAAACAGACCACAGTCAGTGGTCCCAGCAATAGCAAACCTAAAGGGTGACATATTGGACCTGTTTAGCTAGCCTTGGTAGGGCTATGATCGGAAATTGTATCGTGTCTACCCCCAATTTGTGTAGCTACTTAGACGGGCGTTGTATCGTGTCTACAATGACTCCATCACCTTGCACCTATAAATAATATAATTTAAGGTCAACGAGTATATTAAAACAAGGGCAAAGAGAAAACTTGCTAAGTCCAGTCAACATTCATAGCACTCGATTTTTGAAAGAATGAAAGATATGGGTTAGAACCACGATCAACCAAAACCTTGTTAAGAACATCAAAAACTTTCCTGGGCATTGCTTTCCCGTTTCTGAATATTTCACAGCGTAGATGCATTGTATATAAACCCCGACTAGTGTAATGTTTACATGGACGACTCGTTTCCTTCTTATAGTCTTCAAACTGCTCCACAAGAAATCAATTAGCTAACCATTTTTATATAAAAATTAGCCTCTTTTAATCTCACGAATTAAGTAAGTACGATACTTACAACATAAGTGAGAAAAACAAGAGATCCAAGATTAAATGTTACAACAGGGGAACAACTCCTCTGAACAAGCTTGATGCATGCAGTGATGCAGAATATCCCGGTCTACCCCCAAACAGGCAATGAGATCTACCCTCTCATGAAGCGGACTACATAAAGAACCAATCAAAGAATTTCACAAATGATCTATGTAAGACTTATTCAAGACCATTAAAGCCATACAAATGCAAAAAACCAGAAGTGGCAAGATGGGTGGGTAAGGCGGGTTGAGGGACAGGTCATTATTTAAGATAGGCAGGGTTGGGTCAGCCCGAATTGTCCAATTTTTTAGTTTTCAATAGATAGTCAATGCATTAAACATTTGATATTACTTTTGAATAAAGACGATTTAGGAGGTTAGATAAGTTTAAAACACACTCTTATTAAGTTTCAACAGCTTTCAGCCCATTTGCCATGTTACTTTATTGCATAGTGACCCACTCATAAGTGAATGGTTCAAAATTTCCACCTCCACCACATAAACGTATATATTGATATACTCAATTTGTATGATCATAATACCGCTATAGAAGGTTTGAACAAATCTAAATCCCGGTATTCTTGCAAAATTGTCGTGAACCTTTGGTTCTACAAGAGCATTCATGTTTTCTTGGTGATACAAGTAAAAGGCAGTGTTGTTTCAAACAGATGATATTATCAGTAAATCATTTTCTAGTGTTTTTAGTTAACATCAATGATAGATACTGCTTGTTAAAGGTTATAGTTACTTACAAACTGAATGCAAACAGTACTAATAAATAGGCCCAATCCTTATCTGATGTTCGGCTGCATGGTAATACTCAAGCCCAAATGATTCGAGTCCAACAACAGCTTCTTCAAGCCCAACAATTATTGGTTCAAAATTTATTAGACAACCCCACACTCAGGCTCGCTCACCCTTCGCCCAACAGGCCCAATCCCAGTTCGAGATCACTAGTGCATAATACAAACACCCCTCATACGCCCTCGATGGTAAACCTTGCCATAACTCCTCAACTATAGTTACTATTGACACTAACAATTAAAAAAAAAAAAAATAAAGACACTAAATAATAAAAAAAAAAAAAGGAAGGAAGTTGCACAATATATATTTGAGATGTTTTTTTTTTCAATTAAACAATCATTGCAATCGAGCCATGCTAGATGAAGAAGCCTATCAAGCTAACAATCATTTGTGTTTTGTGTGTGGCAGAAGAACAGAGAAGATGGTGAATGGACAGAAAAGCAAATGCATGCAAGCTTTCATTTCAATTGATTTCACATCATATCCAACAAATGGTGTGCGGGTGTATGTGTGTTTTGCAAAATCAGTCACTTTTTTTAGAAAGGCAATCAATCAGTTGCTTCTGGATTTATTACAAATGACGTCAATTAAATTATCAGAAACTTCAAACCTGCAAGCTAAGTTCATGCCAAAAGTGATAGCTAACTCACATCAGTCCTTCACCGAGTTTCAGGTAATGGTTGTTGAGAGATCGGAAAATTGCCATCTCTTTGGGTTTCTAATTCTTTAAGAGTGAAGAATTTGTTTAGCCCCATCTCTCACCAAAAAATGTACGAACAAATCAACATAAGGATATTTTTTTCTTACCTTTTACCTTTAAGTTTTGCACAGATTCCTTAATAACATTAGTGACGAAATATCGATCATCTTGATCTTTAGTGGTTAGATATGAAAAATCTCGAAATACATTGTCGGATTCTTCAATTTTGTTGTATATAATATAATGGCTTAATTTATAATCAAGTTAATTGTATAGGCAGGGATAATTTATGGGCTTATCTGGTGTAACTGTAATATTAAAAGGAACAGAATGTTTGCAGTTATTTGACACTACACCAACAAATACTCTGCGTGAGATTCTTTGTTAAATCTACAAGCTCCCATAAATTTTATCAGTAATGGAGTGGGATGGGTGCCTATCAAAAAACTTCATGTATAAGCTAGAGGAGTGAGTACTTCGATTTAGTTAACTGTTTTTTGATAAATATTTTTCCATGACATTGTTAACCTTGTGTTGCTTTTAGGTGCCCGGGATTGAACATGTTTGATAGTTCACTCACACAGGCTTTCTGGCCATGATGTTGAGCCATTTGTAATTTTCGTGTTCTAATTATTCGTCATAATTAACTTACTTTAGGAGAATAAGATATTTCACACAAACTAAAAAGATGACAGTGGTATACATATACGAACTGCATTACCAGATGATCAAGAGATCACCTTTGGGAATGTACCATAAAATTGTTATATTTCACAAACACAACTATATTTAATCGTACATTCCCGAAAGTAAAAGTAATCATTTGGTAATGAAGTTCGTACATATATTGCATAACACAACATGTTTATTTATGTGAAATATCTTGTAATAAAGTAGTTGACTCATGAGGAATACATAGAAACACTCCTATTGCAATGTATCAGCTTCTAACTTAAAAAGCCTATATGAGATATAAATTACGATAAGTAACTTACTACGACATTGTTAACGTTGTGTTGCTTTTAGGTACCTCGGGATTTGAACATGTTCAAGGGCATCTCTTGAATAGTATTTCTAACCATGATGTCAAAACATTGTAGTTTCCGTGTTTCCATTTTTTCGTCAAAATCGACTTACTTAGGACCAGAGTACAAAATATTTCACAAAGTAGAAAAAAGGTTGTGTGTGGTATCTAATACTCGTACGAAAGGTTGTGTGTGGTATCTAATACTCGTACGAACTTCATTATCACATAATCACATTCGGAAAGGTACGATAAAAATGTTATATTTCACAAACACAACTATATTTTATCGTACTTTTCCGAAAGTGATCATGTGGTAATCAAGTATGTACATGTATTAGATAACACCAATAGTTAATTTGTGTGAAACATCTTATAATTAAGTAAGTTGATTTATGAGGAATTAATGAAAACACAACATTACAAAGTTTCGACTCTCGATTTGAGGGTTGAAAAGCCTAAATGAGATATATCTTTGAACTTGTTGAATCTTGTGTTAACTAAGCATTCAACGCAGTGTTAAGAATGTCATACCAAATAATTACAGCAATCTAATTAATATAAAGCACGCTCACTCACTTTTTCAACTAAAGGATGAGAACAGATGATAACTCGGTTAGAGCGTGTACACCTGAGTCGCACTCCCCAAGTAAGTAACATGAATAGGAACCTAATCCGTTTCAGGTTTCCCATATGAGAACGCCATAAACATACACATCCTAGACGCACCCTATTTACATGTTTGTCAAACTTGTAGCCAAAAAATAGATACAGTAAACAAATGATCATTCCCAAAAGGTTTATGAGGATTTCCTATTAACGAAGAATCTTACAAGGAATGTTGTTGGCATAGTGTTAATAATGAGAAAACTTACTTTAGGAGAACCTTACACAGGCTTTCTAGCCATGATGTCGAGCCATTTGTAATTTCCGTGTTCTAATTATTCGTCATAATTAACTTACTTTAGGAGAATAAGATATTTCACACAAACTAAAAAGATGACAGTCGTATACATGTACGAACTGCATTACCAGATGATCAAGAGATCACCTTTGGGAATGTACGATAAAATTGTTATATTTCACAAACATAACTATATTTAATCGTACATTCCCGAAAGTAAAAGTAATCATTTGGTAATGAAGTTCGTACATATATTGCATAACACAACATGTTTATTTATGTGAAACATCTTGTAATAAAATAGTTGATTCATGAGGAATGAAACACTTCTACTGCCGAAAGTAAAAGTAATCATTTGGTAATGAAGTTCGTACATATATCGCATAACACAACATGTTTATTTATGTGAAACATCTTGTAATAAAGTAGTTGATTCATGAGGAATACATAGAAACACTTCTATTGCAATGTATCATCTTCTAACTTAAAAAGCCTATATGAGATATAAATTACGATAAGTAACTTTCTATGACATTGTTAACGTTGTGTTGCTTTTAGGTACCTCGGGATTTGAACATGTTCAAGGGCATCTCTTGAATAGGATTTCTAACCATGATGTCAAATGGTAATGCTTTGGTATCTAGTATCTATTACTAATGATCAAGAAATGCAACACTTCTCCTGCATGTTTTCAATAAGTTAAGGCTTTAAGATTTTGGTGATGCGGGTTGGAACATGGACACAGGTGTGTTTTCTCATTTAAATTCCAATGAAAATAATTTAAGTTCTATTTTTAATGCGCTTATTTATCCATCTATCTATGTTGGTGATTGTAAATCCTTCCTATCACTTGCACATCATAGGCCATAGCGCATTGCCTAACCCACGTTGATTGTAAATCCTTCCTATCACTTGCACTTGCATAGTAATCTTGTAGCACCCAATATTGTAACAAAACTTATTTTTGTTCTTCACTTTACTCGTGATAACAAATGTTTCATTCAATTTGACGAGTTTGGTTTTTCTGTGAAGGACTATTTGACTCGCCAAATTAAATCCTTCTCCGATGTGATAGTACCGGAGGATTGTACAATGTTACAGCGCCTACTAACTACCATCAAGCCCTTCTCACAAGTTAACCAACGTGGCACCGTCGTCTTGGTCATCCTGGAAGTGATGTGCTTCGTATTCTTTTATCTAGTCATTCATTTTCTGTAATAAAACAAAGTCTCGTGTGCTTTGCCATGCGTGTCGTGACAGCTTGGCAAACACATGAGACTTTCACTTTCTCGTTTAGATAATATTGTTAATTCTGTGTTTGACATTGTTCACTCGGATTTTTGGACTTCTCCACTTCCGAGAAAACGATAATATAATATTTAAAACCACCAAGACTCGGAAGTGGAGAAGTCCACAAATCCGAGTGAACAATGTCAACACGGAGTGAACAATAGTATGTGAACTAAATAATGGATGTCTCATTACATAAAATAGAACGTTTAGACATAAGCAAACGAAGCACATTACTTCACGCTGGTTCATGTATGTTGACTCGTGGATAAGAGCTTGGGGGTAAGTAAGAGGTGGTGTGACAGGATACAAATCTGAGGTGCTATCACATTGAAGAAGTATTTGGCGAGTTAAAAAATTCCTTCACTAAAAAACCAAACTCGTCAAATTAGATAGAACATTCATTATCACGAATAAATTGACGGACAAAAATTAAATTTTTTGCAAGCTGTAACAAGGACATTATGTAAGTGGAAGGGATTGTGGGTTAAACAAAGTGATATGGCGAGTATTGGTGACGGCAATGGACTTACCATCACTAACAAAGACATATGGATAAATACGCTTATCAAAAATGGAACTAAAACTATTTGCATTGTAAGTTAAACGCGAAGACGCACTTGTATCCATGTTCCAACCCGCATCACCAAAAATCACAAAAAATCTAGAAGTGCCAAAGTATTAAAAGCATGTGGGAGATTTTGTTTCTTGACTGAGACCATTATGAGAACCAATAGTATCCTAGCCAATTAAGGTAGAATCTAGGTGGCCTATCATGGGATAAGCAGGTCGACCGGTGAAATAAGCATGTGTTCCAAGTTGCGTACTGTTTGGCCCGGTGCAGAGTTGTTGGGTTGAGTAGAGTGGAAAAGTTGGGTTGTCTATGAACTTCTGGTATTAACAAGAACAAATCCGAACCGGCATTTCCTTTCATGTCAAAACCGAACCGAGTTGAATATTTGGTTTTCAGTTAGGTTTTGGTTTTGCAAGCTGTAACAAGGACATTATTAGTAATGTGTAGTTTTAACTATTTATTGAGTATACAGTGTCTAAGTTTTATAATTAAATACATTTGGTTCTAAAAGTTTACATAAATGAAAATAGTATAATATAAATACAAATTTTTTATCCAATTTGAATTCGATTAAATTCAATTTTCAGTTTTGTCTAAAAAAAAAGTTCAAACTCAATTTGAACAACCCAGAAGGCCAGAACTCAATGAACACCTAATACCGTATTGGGCCAGAATCCTTTGAGCCGGTTGCAATTGTTGTTGACTTGTTGTAAATTAACCAGGTCGGCCTCATTGTTAGCTTTGATCCATGGCCCAATCTAAAAAGCTATTTTGGGCTTGCCTGGAATTATTCCAGTGCGTAATATTGGATTATATTAAAGGCATGAAGAAATTAGAAACTTACAACGTTGGATTATATTAGGTGAAGACGAAAATGCTTGGGGAGATGAAGTTACCTAATTCTTGCGATTCAAACTCGGCCGAGGTTACCGAGCGGTTTCCAAGTCAGGGAATGGTTAGACGGGGAATAATAAATTCCACCACATGCTCATACTTGTTACCGAGCCCGGCCATAGATGGCATAGAACACTAGTATCATCTGTCAACGTGGAACCCAAATTGCCCGACAACTCAACAACTGAGTCAATTTTCCTTAAGTAAGCCTCAACATAAGATCACTGATATCAAAGGAACATTGTTCACCCAACATAGACCTCTTGTTATCAAGCAGGATTACAAAAATTGTTAAAAAAATCCAAGACTTGATTTGAACAAGGGTTTTAATAAAAAATTGGTGGTGTACCATGGTGATTAGCAAGGAGGGAGTTATAGGTTTAGGGTTTATTTTTGATGGCCAGAGAATCGTTTGACACAATTTTAGGGTTTATTGCTTAATAATGAATGAATAATTGTGTCATGCATTAGATTAAATACATAATAAGTGGGCCAAGCCTAACATGAATATAATTATAATTACGGGCCTAAACAATAATAGTCCCCTAAGTTGTGTATATGGTAAAGCCATTTTCCCATAGCAAAGATTATAATTACATGTATCTTGTAACGTATAAGTAGTTCTAGGCTCCATCTAATTGTGTTGACCAACCTGTATATATGTACACTAAATTTACATGTAACTTGATTAAAGAATTTCTGCAGCGGAATCAGAGCGCCTTCTGATCTAGTCTTTCATTCCAATTCAGGCAACGAATCAAGCTGCGAAACCAATCACCTGTTTGATCAAACTTGTTGACCGTTGGAAGTGGATGCTGGCTCATGCATATACGCACCGAATCTCCTCTAGAAAGCTGTTGCCTTCTCTTTCCATCAAAGGACACCCACGCGTTACTTCGTGCATCTTCCGGTATCTGCCGTTGTAACAAATACTCATCAATTGTCTCCTTAATTTAGCAAATAATCAGATATTTACATCGTCTCCTTAAATGCACAACAAGTATCACAAATATTTAAATTGTGAGGAAGCATCTACTGGAGTCAAACTGCACAAGAGAATTGGCTTACCTTTAATTCAAGACGCGCAGAATCAGGAAGTATGACGGGTCTGAACGAGAGGGAATGTGGACAAATCGGAGTAAAAAGCATGCATGGAACATTTGGATGCACCTGCGTTCATAAAATGGCATTGAATGAGCTTCTTAAAACCCTATTACAGGTGATGAATCTTAGAAGTACATCGATTTAGCATACCATGGAACCTCCAGCGGCTGTAGAGTAAGCTGTACTACCCGTAGGTGTTGCTACAATGACTCCATCACCTTGTACCTATTAGATAATAAAAATTTTAGGTCAAAAGGGTATATCAAAACAAGGGCAAACAGAAATAAATAGCAACACACATTTACGTCATTTCTAGTTCGGTCAATGAACTATATAAAATCTTGCTAAGACCATTCAACATTCATAAAAACATCCAACTTCGTCACAAGGTTACACATTTTTGTCAAAAACACCACAAAAAAAACAATGCGTATTATGTCTTTTAATGTTAGTGCCAATAGTTCATCTTCCATTGTAAAAAGTCATATAGAAGCTGAACACTAACTCAGAAATATACCTTAGTAATAAGACGGTCATGTTCATAGCACTCGATTTTTGAAAGATATGGGTTAGAACCACGATCAACCACGACCTCGTTAAGAACATCAAAAACTTTCCCAGGCATTGCTTTCCCATTTCTGAATATTTCACAACGGAGACGCATTCGAAGAGTTATATAAACACCTTCCAGTGTATTGTTTCCATGTATGACTCGTTTCAGATCCTGCTTAAAGTCTTCAAACTGTTCCACAAGAAATCTATTAGCAAACCATTTTTACAGAAAAATTAGCCTCTTTTAACCTCACAAGATGAGTAAGTAAGATGCTTACAGCATGAGAAGTGAGAAAACCAAGAGACCCAAGATTAAATGATACGACAGGGGGAACAGCTCCTCTGAACAAGTTTGATGCATGCAGAATAACCCCGTCTCCCCCCAAACATGCAATGAGATCTACCCTCTCATGAAGATCGCTACATAAAGAACCAATCCAATAATTTTAACAATGATCTATTTAATTCTTCTTTAAGAACATTAAGGCCATAAAAACACAAAAACTAGAAGTGGCAAGAAGGGCAGGTAAGGCGGGTTGAGGGACGGGTCAAAACGGGTCATTATTCGATACAGGTTGGATTGGGTTAACCAAAATTGTCCAATTTCTTAAAATTTAAACTAAAACTTATGCATTAAATTTTTTGTACAAGTAATCTAATAAAAAAATAATCTGAATAAAGGGGTTTTAGGATGCTGTATTTGTGTAAAAACACACTACAGTTGAGTTTCAGCCTCATTCAGCCCAGTTTATCTCTTTCTTTATAGCAAAGTGACCCATTTGAGATTAAAATAGGCCAAAATGACACATTTATAAGTCACTGGTTCGAAATTGCCACCTCTACCACACACATATATATTGTTCTTCTACTTAATCAATATCATCATAATACCTGGTATCTTGACTGTAGAAGGTCTGTACAAACCCAAATCCTGGTATTCTTGCAAAAATGTCATGAACCTCAGGTTCCACAAGAACATTCATGTTTTCTTGGTGATACAAGTAAGAGGCAGCCTGTGTTTCATGCAGAAGATACTATCAGAAAATCATTTACAATTGTTTTAGTTAACATCAATCATAGATGCTAGTATCTTGCTTTACTTCATCTTGTTACTGAACAACATAATTCTCATAGTCCACTCCTACTTCTCAAATTAAAAAGTACGTCCACTAACAAAATAAAATATAAAAAAACGTCTTCAATAGAGAAGCATCAAATTCTTTAGTCGCATTATATTTGAATTGAAATAGCTTCACAAATCAAGACATAAAAGAAAGAGTAAATTACACCGTTCATCCCTGTGGTTTGGCCATAATAACATCGCAAGTCCCTCGACTTCCATTTTTGCATGGTTGGTCCTTATAATGAAGTTTTTTAACACCATTCTTCCTTATCACTAACAGCCGAGGGACTTGCGATGTTATCAAGGCCAAACCACAAGGACAAACAGTGTAATTGATAAGGACGAATGATGTTACAAAACTTCATTATAAGGATCGACCATGCAAAAATGAAAGTCGAGGGACTTGTGATGTTATTATGGCCAAACAACAAGGACGAATGGTGTAATTTACTCTAAAAGAAACAGAGTATTTGCATAACGAAAACCTAGTCCTCATAATATTTCAATTGAAATAGCTTCACAAATCATAATCTTCACCATAAGCATGAGTAAAATTATATGCATTAAAATGAAATATGGGTAACAAGATTTTTTTAAAATTAATTAGTGACATTCTAGTGGAGGTACCTCTTTCGCTTGTTCCATTAGTTCTTGGCCAAGCTTCTTCAACAATAACACAGTTTTGGGCGATGATTTCCACATAAGCATCTGCTGTTGGGTGCTAGGATGGGTGAAGGCCAATGAAGATTCTGTTACTTTTTCTCTAGTGCAAGAGAACCCATCTGTGCGCACTAAAAACATCTCTGCCTTCTTTCTTGATTGAACTCTTACAACACCAGTAGTAGATGCACACATATTTCCCTCAATCAGTTCTTCATCTTCATTGCTAGAAGACCTCACCGCTTTCCCATTGCTTGACTTCTCTGCAACAACATCTGCTCCAGTGACACGTGCACTCACTTCACTAGAAGCATGCCTATCTGCATCACTGAATTCTTCCAAACTGGAACGAGAAGGAAGAGAATTATTATGATTCTGACTGGCACTGTTCCCACTATATGTAGACAAGCTCCCATTAGTTGCTGAACCATTTGGGCTTCCCATCTCAACATGCTCAGAATCAGGATTAGTAATGCTTAAGTATGACCCATTATAATTTTGTTTTTTCCGTGATTTAGTTTGTTTCTCCAATCTTTTGCGCTCAAAAGTAAAATATGACGTAGGGGAAAGAGTTTTATTTTTGAAAAAATTGGACATTTCTTTTCTGGAGAAAACATTGGAAGGTGGTTGTTGGGACTCAATAGGATTGACACGGAAATCAAACACAACCCTGTCTTGATCATCACCAGTTTCATCCAACACACCAGTGTCAGCGCCTTCGTAGGCCCCGTTACTGATTTTATCGTTAGTAGTGGTTGAAAACTCTGCAATATTTTCTTCCTCCTCTATGGCTACTTTTGAGTTTTGCTCTTTTGACATCTTATCTCGAGTTCGAACGTTACTGGGTGAGCCATATCGAGACATCTGCTGCCTCCATCTAGAAACCATTGCAGATGTTCTCCAAACACCTTCCTTGCTATGCAGGTAAATCGGCTTTTTCTTCGAGTCTGATATGACAGTTAAAAACGACTCAACCTGTGCCATTGATGGTGCGGTTCCCACTTCAACCGGAATTCTCACCAGTTCAATTTTCCCAGATGAAACTGCATCTTGCAATGCAGCTTCATAAAATACATCATTCACGCTCTCTGCTCTAAGATCTACAATCGTTTTAAATCCTTTTTCAATCAACCACTTTAGACTTTCTTCTGTCAATTGACTACCCCTCCAAAAAGCTACTTCAGAATCAGTAGGTTCGATATCTTCTTTTGAAGTAGACAAATAAACGGGATTCCAATTTGCAAATAATGAATGTGGTGGATAATCATCCCCACGAGGAAGACCAGAATCATAACAGACATTTTTCAATCTTTGAAGTTTCCTCCAAACATCTAGACTTCTCGAATCATCTGCTGTCAAAAATATTTCGAGAGCAACATGTAAACTTTCACAATACCTTTTCATTTCACGTCTGAAAATAGCAAGCGGTGGAAGCTTATCCTCCATTATATCTACATCCGAGACACTGAACGACTTCATGAAGGTTGATCTTCCAGAGAGAAGATCCTCTCTTCCTTTATTTAATAAGCATATCATGCAACCAAGAACTGATACTATCTTATCTTCAAGTAATGGTTTGTCCTCTGAAGGGAAAGCGTAAGATACACTGCATTCACCCGTTAATGGGTTGCACAATGTGTCCATCAATGCATTGTGAAGCCTTTCAGCAGCTCTAAAAATTCTACAATACGCTTCAACTTCTGCGATATCTCCTGGAAGCGGCCCGACCCAAGGTAACTGTGTCAAATTGTGGGACTGATATGTCTAGAAATTACAAACAACGGAGTTAGGATTTGCAACACTAGTATTCTACTATGCTATGCAAGAATTAAGAGTAGCAAAATGCTAAAAACCATTAACAAACTCCCATCTGTCCTCGTTGATTGTTATTGCCTTTACTGTTTAAAATTGGGGTGACTTAATTTTTTTCAAATCCATTTTGGGTTAATAGCTATAGTTCAAGATATACATGAGAACCTGGCACAAGGAAAGTATGGATAACAAGATGATCGCATCACAATTATCAACTTATCATACTTGACATCCTTAAACATTTTAGGAACACCACTAACAATTAGCGATTTTGATATCTCATGAATTCCTGGGTCAATTATAATGAGGTTGCGGTTCAACCAAATCACTCTCTTTGTCACAATAAAGAGTACACATTTGACTTTCGTGTCAAAGAAGTTCCTTTGCAACCGATCATAGCCACTTGAATTCACAAATAATCAGTTAACAGTATCTGAAAAATACTTGTAACCTAAATTGATTACTTAAGCTCACATTTAAATTTAAACACACATGTAACACACTGAGGCGGAAATCTTTGCCCAAAATCAAAAAAAATGTGCTTGTTTGGCGATTTATAAAAGATTAGGGCGCATTTGGACCCCTTCTTTCTTTGAAATGGGTACGAATGGGCCTTTCAAAGTTATACGGGTATTAACGGGGGCACATGCTTTCTCTCAATTGGATAACATGGCAATTGATTTTCTTCAAAAATTATAAATTAATTATTTTTTTATCGGTTTTTTTAAAAACGATCCATTTGACCTGTGCCCCCGTGCCCTTTCAGACCCAGGCCCGTTTGGACCCGTTTTGCCACATAATAATAATTTCAAAGCCAAACACCCCCTAAATACTTCTAAGTCTTGAAAACAAATTGAATTGAATATTCTTGCAAAATTGAATACTACAATCGAACCCCACTGCAAACATCAAGTTGACCGGTCTGAAAGGTTATGGATATAATTAATATACGTATGACCGGATTCGAACACGAGCCTATGGGATTGCACACTTTACGTATGAGAATCGATGTTCAAATAATTAATATATAATGTTATATTTAATTATTAATCACAATATTTACTTAACGGACGTTAGTACTTAACGGGAATTGACTAACGGTCGTTAAATAATGAAGGAATACGAAGAAAAGGAAAGTAGCCAAGAGAAGGTTCTAGAAACCCTCTCTTGGGCTATAATCGGCCGAACAAGGGTTTCCTAGGGGAATCCTTGTCAAGCTTGGACACCAAGTTAACACACTATAAATACAAAGGCTTGTATTCATTATTTGTTAATCTTGGTTCCCTAACTAGCCAAACTTCTCTTCTTTTTCCCTCTACTTGTTCTTGGCCGATCGAACACCTAAACCTTTTAGGTTTTCGATTTGTCTTGATCAATCTAAGTGTTTGGTTTGTTATTGTGATTAAGAACCTAGCTTTTCGCATCGAATCGTTAGTAATACGTGTGTACAAGATCGTAGAGAAATCCTACTTTGGATTTTTGGTGATTTTCCCTATTCAACTATTTATTAGTCGATTCATACATAAACCCTAATTAGGGTTTATAACTTGATTTGATCGTTGTTTGCTTAGATTGCTAAAAGGTACGCGTTTCTTTATGTTTCGGTTAACTAATTACATGTATTGATTCTTACGCTTCCGCTACGTGCTTTTGATGATAATATGTTTATTATATAATAGTTATGATATATAAATTCCAACACGGTCAAGGAGGGAAATAGGCCGGTCAATCGGTCATGGGTTCAATCTAAACTTCTAACTAAATGGGGGGTGGGCTACCCCTTGGGGAAGGGTTGTGGAAATAGTACCATCAACAACAAAACAAAATTTAAATAAATACAGTAGCACCTTTTGAGCAGAAACTCAATGTCATTTCAAAACTAAGGGGGTGTTTGTTTAAGCTTATATAGCGGGCTTATGGCTTACTTGGTTTTCGGCTTATGTTTTATAAATCCAAACTTTTTGGCTTATTTTGAGAAATATGGGGTTATATAAGCTTATCATGTCATACAACAACAACATACCTAATCCCGCCGAGGCAGGGTATTGGGAGGTAGAGGCTATGTAGAGTTGTAGACAGATCCTACTCCTACCCCAGGATAAACCCGGGAGTAGGGTGACTACTTCCGGGAAGACCTCCGGCAAGTACAGGTGTGCGGGTGAGAGTGCGCAGAAAAAATAAGCCTATATAAGTTGAAAAGTTTTAAAACAAGCCACAAAAAAGTGAGATAATGATTTATGAAACATAAGCCAAAAGCCAAATAAGCTATAAGCCCGCTATATAAGTGATGACGTATAGTCTATACCCGGGTCACGAACCCGGTTAGTAAACAATACTAACAATTAAGCCCACCACGTATGGGCCGCAACTGGACTATCAGTTGCGCGGTTTGAGTCGACAAGGCCCAACCCCAAAGCTATTTCCGGAGAATATATGGAATATCTTCTAAATAAAGAAGATATATACCAAATCTCCGATGTCGGCGTACATGCCGAAGAGTAGGGAACACGAAACCTATTAGGGTTTCGTGCATATATAAAGGGCATTCCAACCCTCGGTAAACGGTACGATCTTCAATAAACCCTAAACCATAAACTAAACCCTACGTTCGATTACTTACTCTCACGCCGGAGGATAATCGGGGGAGACAATCCCTCGATAAGCCTAACGGTGTTTGTTATTTTTCTTAGTGCGCAGGTCACATCAAGCATTAAGATTCGAATTGGTACGAGAATAGAAGCCCTATCAAGGAACGCCCAACTTTTGTATCAACAAGTGGCGCCATCCGTGGGACCTGACACTAAGAATTTTACCGAAAACTAGAATGACGAAACACGGGAGTCACAAGAGTCCGCATGGGAAGAAGGCGCAGGATGACCCACTAGGGAAGAAGCACCAAACAGATGCGCCCCCTAAGCAGACCCCTGGAACAACCAGTGTGCCTAAAAGCTTAGGAGTGTATTCAGATCAGGTCTTCCCTGCAGTGGAATCGCTTACCAAAACTACCCCCGCTATTACGACAAGTACTAGCGCGGTAGACCTCGAGCGCACTCCTTTCACCATGCCAGAGGTGAACTTCAATGAGCCTCCCAATGCGCCTATCCGAAACAAGGATCCTGCCTTGGAAACGGACTCCATCGCGCTTGAAGGAGTCACTTCCGAATTAGCGCCAAGCGACTTTGTATCCCAAAACTACGAAGCCTTGACCGCGCTCATGCGAGAGGAGGCAAAGAAGAGGTCAAGCCAAAGCCTGCACGGCAGACTCAACTTTGACCCTAATCCTGACGCATCCCCACCGCGCTACCGAAAGGAAGGACGCGAGAGGGATAGCCGTAAACAACCAGTGTTCGCCAGGATTGGAAGGAAGGTTGTGGATGATGAAGCAGCCGATCTTCAACATCTGGAGGAACCTGAAGAAAGCGAGCGGCGCGCCAATGTCCACGCTAGGCTTGGCAAGCGAAAAATCCAAGATAGGCTTGGGCGACGATGCTCCCCAAGTGAAAGCCCCTCAAGCTCTGACTCTGATGATAGTCGGCGCAAGCGCCACAGAGGAGCAAGCTCAGACTCTGATGATAGTAGACGCAAGCGTCACAAAAGAGTCCGCTCATCTTCAAGAGATTCCTCGGACAGCGAGACTGGACACTGGAAATCAAGAGGGAAATACCGCGACCAGGATGATGAAGACATGTCTCTCCCCTGGCGTCGCCAAAAGGTTGATGCGTTTACTAGGCGCATCAGTGACTTTTCTGAAAATAAGAAAAGGCGCATGCCTGCTAATGTCAAAACATATGATGGGACAGGTGATCCGGATGATCACCTAAAAATTTTCGAATCAGCAGCTACTATCGAAAATTGGCCACAGCCTGTGTGGTGCCATATGTTCAACTCCACATTAGTAGGAAACGCGCGCAACTGGTTTAGTAAGCTTCCACGTAGAAGCATTGGTGGGTTTGAAGAGTTGCGCAGAGCGTTTCGCTTAAATTTCACCCAAAGAAAGAAGTGCGCAAAAAACCCTGTCGAACTCGCTAGGGTTAAACAGCGACAAGGTGAATCCACAAGCGCTTTCATGGAACGCTTCAAGGACGAGTGCATGAAAGTCAAGGCGTGTCCAGAGATACTCAAAATATCGGGTTTTATGAATGCAATAAATAACCCAGATCTGATAAAAAAGCTAAATGATAAGGTTCCCTTAACCTTCGATGAGCTCATGAAGCGCACGAGGTCTTTTGTCCAAGGAGAAGAAGCCGCCGCGGATAGTAGAAAAAGCTATTCGAACCATAGGTCGCAAGAAGAGTCAAGGAGACAATCCAATGACCAGAGCGGCAATCGTAATAGGAGTTACCGTAATCAAGGCGGCGGAAGGGGAAACGACAAGTATACCCCATTAACAAAAACTCCAAAGGAGATATTCGCAACAGAAGGAGCAAACTTCCCGAAACCACCACCAATCCGCACCCCAGAGGATAAGCGTATAGGGAATGGTTATTGCGAATACCATGGACAGAAGGGCCACACAACTAACGAGTGCGTCCAACTGCGCCAATTGATTGAAAAGTTGGTGAAGGAAGGAAAGATGGACCACCTCGTAAAAAACATCAGAGAAGGGAAAGATAAACAAAAACCAGTGGCCAAGAAAGAGGCGCCAAGAGAAAAGGCAGATATCATCTACATGATACAGCCATGGCCGCGCGTGACAAGACAAAAAGTTAGCCAGCGTTTCTCTAAGGGAAACGAAATCTCTTTCCCCTCCCTGACCGCGAACAACGCAGTGGTGGATCCACTTACCATTGAAATACATACGGGGGGTCACGACATCCGTCGCATGTATATAGATGGGGGTGCATCCGCTAATATTATATATGAACACTGCTTCAAGAAACTGCGACCTGAGATACAGAGTCAGTTGATCCCAGCCACAGCACCGCTCACTGGCTTCACAGGAGAGAAGATATGGCCCACGGGGCAATTGCGTCTATTTGTAGAAGTTGGTGACAAACCACACTCTACGGTTACCTGGATGGATTTCATGATAATCAGATCCCCCTCTCCGTACAATGGTATCATCGGGAGACCTGGAATATCATCTATTCGCGCCGTGCCATCCACAGCGCACGGGATGCTTAAGTTCCCAGTGGAAGGAGGCATTGTCACCCTTTACAATACCACCACACCACCCAAGGAATGTAACGCTGTGACAAGTGACGTAAGTATCGTTCCAGAACAACGCGCAATCAAAGTCCCAAACCTAACGGTCGCCATTCACCCTGAATATCCGGATCAACAGGTATCTATTGGTGGGTCTCTGTCTGACAAAGGCAGGTCAGCTATATGCGCACTCTTGCAAAATAATTTGGATATTTTTGCATGGGAACCTAAGCATATGACAGGAGTGCCACGCTCCATCACGGAACATAAGCTACAAATCCGACAAGGATACCCTCCAATACGACAGAAAAAGCGCGGACAAGCTCCAGACCGCGCAAAAGCCATCCTGGAAGAAGTACATAAGCTAGTAGACGCAGGCATCATGCGTGAAGTCTACTACCATGATTGGCTCTCTAACCCAGTGATGGTAAAGAAGAGCGATGGCAGTTGGAGGATGTGCGTAGACTTTACAGATCTCAATAAAGCATGTCCACAGGACTGCTACCCGCTCCCGGAAATAGACTGGAAAATTGAGTCTCTATGTGGATATCCCTTCAAATGCTTCCTGGACGCATACAAGGGATACCACCAAATTCAAATGGCGGAAGAAGACGAAGAAAAGACGGCCTTCCACACAAGTCAAGGAGTCTACTGCTATACAAAAATGCCTTTCGGCCTAAAGAACGCAGGAGCAACATACCAAAGATTGGTAGACACTGCGTTCGAAAAGCAAGTGGGACGCAATTTGGAAGTATACGTCGATGATCTCGTCATCAAAAGCCATACAGAGGAAGAACTGGTGCGCGACATGGAGGAAACGTTCAAAACACTTAGGAGAATCAACATGAAATTGAACCCCAAGAAGTGTACGTTTGGCGCGACGGAAGGCATGTTTCTCGGGTATTTGATAGAACCCGATGGGATCAAGCCTTGCCCAGAGAAAACTCAAGCAGTCATTGACCTCCCCTCACCGCGCACACTGAAAGAAGTTCAGTCACTAAACGGCAAGCTAGCCGGACTGAACCGATTCTTATCCAAATCAGCAGACAAGTCACTTCCCCTATTCAAGACACTCAAGAAGTGCACCAAAAAGGGAGACTTCAGGTGGACTGCGGAAGCGGAAGAAGCTTTCCAACAGCTCAAGCAACACATAGCAGCGCTCCCAAAGCTTGTTGCACCCCGACCAGGGGAAGAGCTGATCATGTACCTATCTGCGACCCAAGGAGCAGTCAGCGCAGTCCTATTGACAGACAGGGACTCCATCCAAACACCCATTTATTTTGTTAGTAAGGCGCTCAAAAAGACAGAGATCAACTACACGGCAATGGAAAAGTTGGTCCTAGCTTTAGTGTTTGCAGCGAAAAGACTGCGCAGGTACTTCCAGGCGCACCCAATCGCTGTCATCACAGACCAACCCATCAAACAAGTTATCTCGAAACCCGACGCATCGGGGCGCTTACAAAAATGGAGTGTGCTACTGGGAGAGCACAATATATCATACAGACCGCGCACTGCAATTAAAGGGCAGATATTGGCCGACTTCATCATCGAGAAGCCGGACACAGACACTCCACTTGCGACAAGCAAGGAGGAACTTCAAGAACCATGGACTCTATTTACTGATGGATCCTCATGCGTAGATGGATCAGGAGGTGGCCTTATTCTCACCAACCCAGAAGGAGTCGAATTCACCTACGCACTGCGTTTTGAATTCACAGCCACGAACAACGAGGCAGAATACGAAGCACTCCTAGCGGGGTTACGTATCGCAGCTCAAATGGGTGTACGTAATCTAGAGGTAAACGTCGATTCACGACTAGTGGCTAACCACGTGTCAGGCGAATATGTAGCAAAGGAGGAACACATGATCCAATACCTCGAAAAGACCAAATCTCTGATCCAGAACTTCGACAGATTCGTCATCAAGCAGGTTCCAAGGAGTGAAAACAGAAAAGCAGATGCGCTGAGCAAAATTGCATCCACCAGTTTTGCGCATCTATCAAAACAAGTTTTGGTGGAAACCTTGAAAAACAAGTCAATAACAGAGATGGAAATATCCACGGTGATAGAAGAGGAACATCCTACGTGGATGACGCCAATCATTGACTTCATCAGCAAGGGCATACTCCCCCAAGAACAAAAGGAAGCTCGGAGAATCCGGCGCACAGCGCAGCGATTCGAACTCCGAGATGATGTCTTATATAGACGCTCATTCCTACAACCATGGCTTAGGTGTGTTGGACCTCTCCAGGCAGACTATGTACTTCGAGAGATCCACGCAGGCTCATGCAGCATGCACTCAGGACCACGATCCATAGTAGCGCGCGCCCTCAGGTCTGGATACTATTGGCCAACTATGCACCGCGACGCACGCGACCTGGTACGAAAGTGCAATGATTGCCAAGTTCACAGACCCATTCCGCGCCGACCACAGCATGAGCTAACACCTATTACATCGCCATGGCCATTCTACAAATGGGGTATCGACATCGCTGGACCTTTCCCCATTGCCGCAGGAGGATTGAAATTCCTCATTGTGGCAATAGATTACTTCACCAAGTGGATCGAAGCAAAGGCAGTAGCGACTATAACAGGTAACCAGGTGAAACGATTCGTGTGGGACAACATAGTATGTCGCTTTGGATTACCTGGAGAAATTATCTCTGATAACGGAAAACAATTCCGCGATAACCCGTTCAAAGACTGGTGCGAACAGCTGAACATCACGCAACACTTTGCATCAGTAACTCATCCACAAACCAATGGTCTGGTCGAGCGCGCAAACAGAAGTCTTGGTGAAGGAATCAAAGCGCGCCTGGATAGACACAAAGGTAGATGGGTTGAAGAACTATCACATGTTCTTTGGGCGCACCGAACAACCATCAAGGTCAGCAACGGGGACACCCCCTTCTCTTTGGTCTATGGGACAGAAGCTGTTATACCAGCTGAAATTGGAATGCCAACCATCCGTACTGCGGAAGTTAATGCGGCAACCAATGATGATGAGCGGCGCATAGACTTAGATCTATTGGAAGAGCGACGTGAACGCGCAGCAATACGTGAAGAGAAAGCCAAGTCGAAAATGAAAAAATACTATGATACCAAAGTGCGCAGCACTTCATTCAGACCAGGCGACTTCGTATACCGCGAAAACGACTCAAGCCGCGCAGAAGACACTGGAAAGCTAGGACCAAAGTGGGAAGGACCTTACGAGGTCATAGAAGCACTTGGCAATGGAGCGTACAAGCTACGCGACAAGGACGGAAATGAGCTACAGCGAACATGGAACGTCCGCAACCTCAAACGGTGCTATCTTTGAAGAAGGCTACGGCCCAACATGGACACTCTTGCGCTTTAGAAAGTGCCCTCAATAAAGATCCATGTAATTTTATTTTTATGAATTATCTAGATAAACATTTTTTGTTAAACTTGCAAGTATTAATAAAACGTTATGGTTTCTAGCTAACTCCATAACACATTTAACTTTATTGTTTGCGTTTCTTATTATGTTTCAATATCGTTATTATCTTGCCTACATGGCGTGCATGCACACACTAAGACCCACGATGGCAGAAAGGATGAGTAAACCTAATAAACTACTCGTTGAGTAAGAGGGTTGCAAACCCATCAACACCGGATCACGAATCCTTGTTAAACACCTTGCGCTCAAGACGTTGGCGCAAGTTCCTCGCTCATCCCACGGCGGATGCGCGATAGAGCACACTGTGCGCGTTTAACAAATAAGGAAATCAAGACTCTTGATTCCTTAAAGTAAAAAATACGATAAGTAAATTTACACAAATACATAGACGACTATGATTAAGTTGGACAAATTCAACACACGACTACGGTCCTTAAGGAAACTCATACACGATTATGATCCTTATTTTCTAAATACGCTTAAACACTTACACATATCTTCACACAAGGATATATAAGTCGTACAAAGAACTACGAGTTCAAAAGGCATAAGCATTTAGAAATTATAAAAACACCAAGTACAAAAGCAACTTTTTATTTATAGAATACGTTTCTACAAAAAGGCTTATACAAAAAGGCTAAATGCTATAGGCACGCCTTAGCTGGCTAGAGCCCCCATCAAGAGCCGCTTCCTTTGCATCCTCGAGTCGCTTCAGCAACTCAGCATCATCAAGGGAAACAGTGGCCACGCAGACAGGCACACCATCGGATCTAGGCTGATGCGCAGCGCCTATGCCGCACAGAATGGCCTTTCCTTTCTCGCCTTTCTTCCGTGCGACCCTGGAAACATGCGCATTTAGCGACCTTTGCAAAGAAATTTCTTTCTCAAGACGGAAAGGATTTAGAATGTCACGAGGCTGAGCAAAGATGGGTACCTTCAACTGCGCCACATCAGGCTTCAAGTAGAAGTCCACCTGCTGCTCTGCATCATCCTGCAGATGCCTAGGAAGAGTGAGCCCCGCCATAATCACACTGATCGGCTGGTCCTGATCACGCTCCAAGAGAGCGATGTGCGGAAGCTCAAGCTTCTTTAGCTCCTCCATGGCAGCAACAAGCTCAGCATGGGCATCCGCCTTATACCCAGGCACCTCAGCAAGCGGCACAGTCAGCAACTTGGCTTCCGCAAGCTTGTCTGCGGCCGAGGTCTCACCGTGCGCAATGGCGCAATTGACAACCTTCCCAAAGGATCCGGTGACCTCAGGATGCTCCAGCGTACACATGGCGGCCAGGCGAAGACCATGGCTGATCAACCACCTACGATATAACACAAGTGTTAATAAGAAAAAGGGTCTCAAATATATACAAGTTATAAGGAAAATACAATGGTCATATACCTGCGCTCGGCCACAGCTTGAACCAAATGAGGATAAAGCTCCTCATCATACTCGATGCTAAGCTTACGGAGCTTCTCCTCCTGCATCTTCAGCGCAAGCTCCACTTTGCTGCGGAACTCCTCAATGTTGGCAAAGTGCTTGCTCCTATTTTGTTGCAAGTACTTTAGCGCCCATAAAGAATTCCGTCTCTGAAGATCCGCAGCAGCGCGCTCCTTCCCCAGCTCAGCCATCACCATGACCTTCTCCTCACCCATCTTTTGCGCAGACGCCTCTGCGCGCTCCAGTTTAGCCTTGGAGCTCAGCTGCTCAGCTTTAGAGCTTGCTAATTCAGACTGCACAGACGCTAATTGCGCCCGCAGTCTGGAAACTTCATCAGACTGGTACACCCTGGCTTGCGAAACCAGCTCAGACTGGCGCACAGCTATGGAGGCCAGCTCCTCCATCGCGGAGTCAAAAGGACTTAACTCCACCGCAGTGTCCTTCGACGCAGACGCCTCAAGGGGACTCTCCTTGGGTGGCGCACTCTCATCAGCAACACCAGCAGGCTGTTTACTGTATGAAACATCAAGACGCAAGATCAGTGTACGGAAAACAGACAAGCATATACAAATTCCTAAGGGGTTAATAAAAACTACTTACGGGGGGGGAGGAGTCGAGGACACGTTTTTCTCCTTCTCAGCCTCAGTTGAGGACACGTCCTTCTCCTTCTCAGTTTCAGTCGTGGACGCACCTCCACCAGACTTCTCAGCTTCCACACTGAAGACAGGGAGCAACACGGTTAGAGTAAAATACAACTTGACAAAAGTTTATAGCTAACAATTCAGATACTTACTCCATCTGCACCTCAGTAAAAGATGGGCCTTCCCCAGCCTCAGTCCGCGGCCTCTTGGAAGGCCCTTCACCATAACCACCAGACGCTCTCTTCCGCGTCAGCTGGGAGACCTCCTCCATATCATTATCAGAATCCTCTAAATGGATCAAGGGGGAGGAGGCTGCGCAGCCTCAGGACTTGGCTGTACAGGAGGAGCCACCTCCTGAATTGGCTCAGCTGCTATCACACCAGGGGAGCCTTCGGGATCTGGGATAACCAAATCCACGACACGCCCTGCCGTCGCCTGCAGAATAGTCTGCTCACCATCCCCCAGAGGACGCACCCCCACCGCCACAGCACGCGGATTTTCCAGCCTCACAACAGCAAACAGATCCATATCTGCGCATCAAGTAAACAAAGGAAAGCAAGTTACATAAAGTATGAAAAAAGAAGAAGCGCTTACACTAAATAACGACAGTAAGGCGACAGAAGGAGCACCCACCCGTGCCATCCGCATTCAAGAATGTGGGGACCTCCGTCTCATGCTCAAAGAAGTTGCGACTGATGCCCATATGCACCAGGAACGCCTCCGGATATGGCTTGATGGGAATACGGTTCTCATCAATGATCGCCGCATGATCCGCGTTATACCACGTCTCAGGGGGGCGCTCATCCTTGGGCAGATCGGCACGGGTGTAAAACGGAAAATGGTCAGGGAAGACGGCTTCATCAACCCAAAAGAATTTTTCCCTCCAATCCTTGAGCTTATCTACCTTCTGCACGTAACATTGCAACTTTCCAACGCGCTTCGAGAAGGTAACCCACCCATTTGACCACGTTGCGTGATAAAACGCGCGAAATAAGTGGAGGGTTGGGTGAATCGCCAACAAGCGACAGTTCACCTCAAAGTTAGCAATCTTCCCAGCACCAATACAATGCAACTGGGAGATGTGGAGATTGTAGTAATTGAGAATGTCACTCAGTAACACGGAGATGGGGACGCGCTGATTCGCCCACTCGAAAAAGCGCGTATATAACCCCACCTTCCCAGCAGGGAAATCCGCGATGGTGTCATTGGGACCGGGTACCTCTGGGCGCAGGCCCATAGGGATAAAGTAATCCGAGGTGAACTGAATCAGTTCATCCTCGGTTATGTCAGAATGAAAATCATGAAGTTGCGCTACCATATTGTGACTCAGATTATGTGCGCACGCGCAATTACCTTTGAATTATCTTTTTCTTGGAAGAAGATTTGAAGATGTGAAAATGGTGGAAGTGTGATTTTTTAACTGTGGAAGTCACAGTGAATAAGCGGCGGTAGTTTATATACCTTTCCTATCCACCACAGATGATCGCCACGTGTACCCCACTAGCTCCAATCGTGTGGCTAGGATAAATGACGGGACATGGCAAGTGGGCAACCTCTCCATTTCCCAAGGTACCCAAATTGCACTTTTTTGGACTAGATACATTACACGTGTGTTTTGGGCGGTAATTTTTTGAAAGCTTCCCGCGTACGCGTGGGGATATTTTTGATACGACTCTAGTCTAGCGTCCGCAGGTTTTACCCTGCGCACACTAGACTGGGGGGACATGATGACGTATAGTCTATACCCGGGTCACGAACCCGGTTAGTAAACAATACTAACAATTAAGCCCACCACGTATGGGCCGCAACTGGACTATCAGTTGCGCGGTTTGAGTCGACAAGGCCCAACCCCAAAGCTATTTCCGGAGAATATATGGAATATCTTCTAAATAAAGAAGATATATACCAAATCTCCGATGTCGGCGTACATGCCGAAGAGTAGGGAACACGAAACCTATTAGGGTTTCGTGCATATATAAAGGGCATTCCAACCCTCGGTAAACGGTACGATCTTCAATAAACCCTAAACCATAAACTAAACCCTACGTTCGATTACTTACTCTCACGCCGGAGGATAATCGGGGGAGACAATCCCTCGATAAGCCTAACGGTGTTTGTTATTTTTCTTAGTGCGCAGGTCACATCAAGCATTAAGATTCGAATTGGTACGAGAATAGAAGCCCTATCAAGGAACGCCCAACTTTTGTATCAACAATAAGCTTAAACAACCACCCCCCCCCCCCCCCACCCCCCAAACTAATAAAAAATATTGATTCACCTGACCTGAGAATCCAAGCCAATGCTAACAGAAAAAGGATTAGTAACCTCAGCTCCAGCTCCAGCAGCAGCAGCAACCACACTTATACGACGTCGTTCTGGGCACCTGTTGAGCCCCAAATTATTTGAGTCCCTGAATCTGTGATTGTCGAATGAATAAGGTTTCGGAGTTTGCAGAATGGAAGATGTTCGATTCATGTCGACGACAATAACCGAGTGACATGATGACGTCATCATGCCACCACCATAGAATTATTACGACAGTGTGTTTGTGTGGATGGTAATAACAAAGAAAGGTGGTGAGTTCGATTTGTTCTATTATTTGTGCTGTTTATTTGACCTTTGCTTTTATTAATTTCATTTCTCCTGTTTGTTTGTTTGTTTTTTCTTATAACGATGATGATGGTGACAGACAGACCAAGGATTGCCAAACAACTTTCTACTTATCTATCCCCAAACAACACGACCTACACTACAAATTTTTTATTTAGCAAACTTTTCTCATATTTATTTAAAATGAAATCGTGATTAAAATTATTTTAATATTTCACATGTTTTTATAAAGGGAAATGGTGCCTACATTATAGTATTGACAATTGCTTAAGGGAGAAG